>WBNO01013932.1:275381-406571 GCA_013400575.1 Peucedramus taeniatus
TTCCCTTTCCCTTTCCTTTCCTTTCCCTTCCCTTTTCCTTTCCCTTCCCTTTTCCTTTCCCTTCCCTTCCCTTTCCCTTCCCTTCCCTTTCCCTTCCCTTTTCCTTCCTTCCTTCCTTTGCAAACAAAACTCATTTATCAGGGTCTCCCTCCCTGGAACTCCTTCTCCCTGCTCCAAACCAGCCCTGTGGGATGCAGCCCATAGCCAGTACGCAGCTCTGCACAGCTGTAGGGACAAGACAAAGCCACCTCCCCGTTGTCCCCAGCCTGTCCTCGCTGCTCAACCACCTGCCAGAGACGTGTCACCCCCCCAGGGCCCGGGAGAGTCCCGGTAGCAGGGGCTGAGCAGCGCCGAGGGGCTGAGTCACGGGGACGCCGTGCCTCTGCATCCCAGGGAACGTCATGGGAAGAGCAGAGAGGGAGAGGGAGATTATTTATAGCTGCAGGAGCAATTACAGGGAGCTGGTGTGGAGGAGCTGGCAGGCTGCTGGCTGTGCAGGCACAGTCACACAGCAGTGGGATGGGGGCTGGGAGCGCACGCTGGGATGGGGGACAAGGCTGTTCCTGGCCAGTCATGCTCCACCAGCTGGCTGGCTGCACTCTGTAGAAAAAGCAGGAATTGTCACTGCCCATCTCTGCCTTTTCCACCTCAGTACAGCTCTGGGTTCCAGTCCCCAGCATCCCATCGCTCAGCTTCCTTCAGAGCCTGGGAAATCCCCTTCGCTGCTTTCTTGCCCCCTCGGACAAGAGATTTGTTCTGCTCATCGCTTCTGCTTCCCAGACCAATTTGCTGCTTTTCACATTGATTGCTGTCTATTTTCCCATTCTGCCTGTTGGTGGATTTTGGGTTTTTATTGCTAATTACTCTTCCTGCTCCTCTGCTGGGGGAAATACTTCCCAGTCCATTTTAAACTGACATTAAGGGCATGAAACAATATTTACTAGAGATAAACATTTTTAAATCAGTCAGTCTGGACAGGGTGCTTTGGCTTGCAGCTCTTGTCAGAGGCTAGTGATGCCCTGAAATACTCTCTTGTACCCAAACCTGTCAGGGCTGAGACAAGGCACAGTCTCACTGTGCAATTTATGGTTGGAGACCAAATGGCTGTGTAGGGAATGCACGGCTGGGGACCGTGCGGGCGAGACAAAAGTTCCCTGCAGAAGCCCAGGCAGCTGCAAAGTTGTGCTATATTTAATTTCAAATGCCTGGAGGGTTCCTGTTTGATTTCTGGGAGGATTTCAGGCTGAGAGCTAATAGGGATATAGTTGAGGAACATCTAAGGCTCTTTGCAAACAGCGTATGGGCACCTGCTGAGCTTTTCAGGAGAAGCTGGGATGGTGCTGATTTCTCTGTTCAGTGAGGAGTAGTTCCAGGCAGGAGGAATGCCAGGGGAAGGCAGGTTGCACAGGCCGTGGTGACTCCAGCACCACACACCCCCCAGGCAGGGCAGTGGGCAGGCAGGCATCAGTCCTGCCAAGACAGACTGCCCAGGAGCAGCCTTGGAGGCAACCAGTGGCTTTTTGATGCGCTTTAGGAAGAGACAAATGATTCAGGCCCAGAGATGTCTGGGTCACAAGAACTTCTCTTTTGTGAGGGAGATCCATTAGTGAGGTTTATTATTCCAAAACCTGAAGCTGTCAGGCCAGCCAAGTCCTGGAGGTGCTGGCCTTGCTCCTTGCCCAACTTGGCCAGGCACAGGCACAGGAAGGCTCTGCACATCAGTGTTCCTGCCCCTTGGGGGCTTCGCAGCCATTGGAAAACTTAAAGAAAAGAGCTTGGGAAATCTCGCCAAACTCTTTGTTAGAAGGTTGCAATCTCAAGCATCAGAAATTAGGCAGGGCTAGTTTTATGGTAGTTGGTTTGACCTCTGTTCTGCCCCCATCTACACTACCATGCAGTGTTTAGTTAAATGATCACTTACTCCTTCCTCCTGGGGCTTTTCACTCATTTCAGTGCACATGAAGCAAAATTAAATTGTGCGGGAACCACAAATCTGGCCTTTCCCAACATTTGAGTACTTACCTCACTGCCTGAGCAATGTTTTTTTTCAGCAGAGCTTTTTTGTCTGTAGGATCTTAAATAATTTGGTATCAGTTGCAGTCCCACTGAACTCAGTGGATAATTAGCTCCTGGCTGTAAGTGAGCAGCTCATGGCATCACTATCTTGCCTCCCCCAATGCAAGGCTTTGCGTGTGGTGGGGTTTTTCTATTAAAGCAGCCTGGCTGGTAAATGTCCCAAGAGGCTCCTGATTCACATGCTGCAGACCAGGCTTCTACATTAAAAACTCATTTAAAGTTCCCTGGCAAAGTGCGTGAGTCAGAAAAGCTAAATTGTGTTAATTCTATCTCGAATGTCCCAAGGATAAGCAAGGCCAGGACGCTGCTCTCAGGTTCCATACCCTGCTCTGTGCTAATGTGCACTAATTTTCCTGGGGAGCTGGAGATATCGCTGTTGAGCAGGGCTATTACAAATAGGTTCCTGGAGCCTTGTGCAGCAGAAAATGGGTTTATTTTCTGCAGACAGCATGGTGAATTTGCATCTCAATGAATGCTTTTTCCTTGAAGGAATTTTTTGTTATAGGATAAATAAATTCTTCTCGTGGGTAGACTGCTCCAGCCACCTCACCTGAGGGATGTGTTTTCCCAGACCTTGCAGCCTCATTCCAGAAGTGCTGGCAGGGAAGCCCTGGCCTGCTCTGTGCTCTGACTGCACTGCACAAGGGGCTGGGCTGGAGATGACTTCCCTGATGGGCAGAGCTACCCAGTGTCTACCTGAGGCTAAAAATAGCCCAGCAGCTGGAGCCATGGGGGGCCAGAGGGAGGGGACTGGGAATTTAAGCTGCATGGGAAGACAGGGCTCTGGAAAGCAGCAGATAATCGTGGTGGTGATGAACTGCATGAATCATTTAGAAGGATGTAATCTTGTGCCATATGTTACATGTCAGTATGTGGAGAACGTGTCACATCCATTAGGAGAATAATTGCACAGTTCATCTTTTTTTGGAAAAAAAAAAATTCAAATCATTCCTAGACTCAGCAGCATTTGCAGGGCAGAGCCAGGCTGTGTTCCTGTGGTGGAGAGACTGGGAACCAAGGGCAGGCACCTGAGGAAGCATCAGGCTGTGTCAAAGAAGAAGAGAAAGAAACAGCTGGGTGGGAAGGAGGCAGAGGAGAGAAAATGCTGCTTCAGTAGGCCAGGAGGGCTAAATAAAACATGAGCCTTTCTCTGGCCATCTGCGAGGAGGTCAGGATGGGTGCCAAGCCCTAGGTGTAGGAAAGCCAAAGGCTTTTGAAGACTCACATCTTCCCTATTTCCAGCCAAAACTGCTCTGGACTCTGACTTTTCTTAAGGTTTTCCTGTGAGATGAAAAGCACCTCTGCTGCTAGAGATGCCCCCCGTTAGGCAGGGCTCTGCAGCTGTGAGGGATCCCTGGCCTCCTGCAGCTCCCTGGAGCACTGTGCTGGAGAGCCCTGGGGAGCAGGGTGGGTGACACAGGCACGGGGCAAGCAGCTGTGTCCCCAGAGGGCCCACCATGCCGTGGGGCAGTGGGGGGCTGGCAGCTCCTGTGGGCAGCATGTCCAGCAGGGATGGCTGAGCTTGTGGCCAAATTGCCCTCCCATGGGTGCCACGGCTCAGCCAGGAATTAATTTTCATTAGCAGTTTTCCAGGCTTTTAGGCAGTCAAGCAACCATGCCTGAGAGACTCTGGGGTGAGCTGTCATTACTGCACAAAGGTAGCTAAGCTCCCAAATTCTATTAGTGTGGAGGAAAGAAACACTGGGAATGACCTGAGGCAAGGCAGAACCCAGCTGTGACAGCCAGGGAAGGGCAGCATCACCTTCCTCACACCTCTCTCACCCCACACCAACAAGGCTGATGGTTCTTTCTCCCTCAGGCAGCTGGCCTGGTGCAGCCTGCACCCTTCCAAAGCTACCTGACCTCCATGGTACCCACCATCCTCGCTGGGACTGCCCATACCATCCACCTCCTGACAGCATTCTCCAGGCTCCTCTGCCTGCTCCTCCCTCCACAAGTGCCTTACACATGGAGAAGCTAAAATCCAGCCCCAGGCTCCCCCATC
The DNA here is from genome assembly GCA_013400575.1 of Peucedramus taeniatus. Taxonomy (NCBI): domain Eukaryota; kingdom Metazoa; phylum Chordata; class Aves; order Passeriformes; family Fringillidae; genus Peucedramus; species Peucedramus taeniatus. The sequence continues at coordinate 279,463 of WBNO01013932.1, forward strand.
AAGCCTGGCTCCCGTGCTGACATTGGCTTGGCAGGTGAAGGTTACTGTGCAAATTAACTATATTTAGCCCCCCAGGTTTTTGCAAGACACTTGATTCAAGCATTGCATGACATTTCTATTTTTAAACAATAATGCTGCCTAACATCAATGAAGCTTTAGTCAAAAGGCAGAAAAATTGGCCAGGCTGGAAACTGCCACGAGGAGGGAGTCATCACCCGTGGCTGCTGCCACTGACCCAGGCAGGCCCCAGGATGTCCCAGGCCAGGGGCAGGGAGTGATGCCAGGGGGTGAGCAGTGCCCAGGAGTGGTCCTGTGGGCAGGCATGGACCCTTACACACACACACACACACACACATGGCTGCTCGATGGGACAGGGCTGCAGTTTCACTCCAGGAAACACAAGAAGGGCTCTTGTGCACAGCCTCTGCTGTCTTGTGCTGCCCATCCCACTGCAGGAGCTTCCTGCCCTCTCTGCAAGTCCTGCTAACAGCCCTCACTGGGATACTTCAGATTTCTCAGGTCTAATTCATCCCCCTGCTCCTCCTCCTGTCTAACAGCATTAGCCCATGAGGCTTTTAAAAGTGGCATCAAGACACCTTCATAGTAACACATTCCCTGCAGTGAGCAGGCAGCAACTCCTCTTCCCAAAACTCCCAGCAGTCAGAGATGTTGAACCCCTCCCAGAATGAGAGGCCCTGTGGGACAGGGCTCTGCTGAGCTCCCACACTGCCATCTTCCACTCTCCAGCACTGACTTTCAGGTCCAAAGGGCTGAAAAGAGTCACAAAAAGAATGATGGGCTGACTTTTCTCTCCATGCAACTTTTATATTTCTCTGATTGCCTGGAGTGTCCCTTGGGCCTTTAAGTGATAAACTGAAAAACTGACCAAAAAAAAAAAAAAAAAAATAGTCGGGTTTGCCATTTTTGTTTCCCTTTTCATGGCAAAGCACTGCAAAGGGCTTAACAAGCCACCCCACATGGCACAGGGGAAGAGTGTCTGTCCTGCATATCAACTCCTAAACTGGGGAGACTAGGAAAGTTTTTATTCACCAGAAATTCCAGCAGAATTTTGAAGAAGAAAATGCCATTATCTGGGATGGACCGTGGCTGTGGCTGGAGATGGAGAGCAAGGAACCAGCTGGGAATTTGCCAAGGAAATGCTTGCTTCTCAGAGACAGGTAGGGCTTCCTTTTGGGCCCAACACCAGACAAAGATTTTGGGGAGCAGGTGCCAATATCACACCACCCAGAGCCCTTTTACTTTTCATTTCCCACCCTGATGGTGCAGTTGAGGCTGGAGAGGAGAAGAAAAAGCACAGCCACATCTAGTGAGCTTTCTGCCACTCTGCATGTTATACTCTCTGTCAAGTGATTTTCACCCCCAGCAAGTTTGAGGCAGCGTGGTGTGCAGTGAAGAATACAATAAAATTGAATTATTCTGGCGCGAGAAGTTTCCCTCCTCTCCATTTGTCAAGCTTTCTGCATCTCATTCCAGAGCAAAGAAAAATCACCCAGCGATCCATCAGGAAGGGGAAAAGACATAAAACCTCCACAGCAGGTGTGTTGGGTGGCACAGCATCTGAGCAGTCCCTGGGGTGCTCAGGCTCCCTGCCAGGTTCCTGCATTTCCCCCAGCCCATCTCTCTGGAGCTGTGCCCCTCTGGCCCCAGTGCCAGCTATTTCTGACAAAATAATCTGCAGTGGAATACTTGCTTTGTGCTGCTGGCCAGTCCCAGGTGAGGCTGTTTCTAGGGGCAGGTTTCCATTGCCCCCTGGACTGAAAGTGGGATGATGTTGCAGATGTTGTGCTCTCTGAGCTTCCCCCTCCACATGCAGCATGCCAGGGAACTCAGCTGCAAAGATGAATTTCATATTGATTTCTATAGCTCTGCTGAAATTCTTTATTAGGGAGCTGAGCAGCACACGGTGATAGAAAACTGCAAGGATGGCTTGAACTGCTGAAGGGTTTTCTGAAAATCGACGAGAAACTGGAAAAGCAACTGAGGAGGAGGAAGAAAATACTCTGCTCTAAAAGGCACAAATGGAGATAAAGAGTTTTGCAGGCTACGTGTTTCTTCTTTCTTCTGAAGGGAAATTATACCCAAATTCACATCTTCCTTCAGAAGCTTTTGATGAAGTAGCATTTTTTGAATTGAATGACTGCGTTAAAAGGTGTCCAACCAACTCTGTTCTGCTTTACCACATCTGTTTTATCTGTGAGCACAGACCAAGGACTTTCTTTCCATTCCCTTTTTTTTCTTTTCTTTTTTTTTCCCTTTTTTTTGCGGGGGGGGACTAGAAAAGGTAAAACTCATAGTTTGTTTGAACTTCATAGAAGAAGCTGTACTGAACTTTGCAGGTGTCCTGGGGGTGAAGGAAACAGCAAGACGTGGCTAGAGGGGTGAAGGGCTGGGGAACAGGACAATTCAGCCCTCAAGGCAGGGCCAGGAGCTGGACTTGATGATCCTTGTGGGTCCCTTCCAACCCAGGATATTCCAGGATTCCATGATTCTTTAAGGAGAAGATCAACAATGCCAGAAAACTTCATCCTTTCCTTGCGAAAGGGTCGACTTTGCCCGCTAAGGTTTTGTTCCCTGCCCACCCTTCCAGCTCCCTGTGTCTCCTGCAGTGCAGTTCATCTCTGGTTGAGATGAGGCTGCCTGCACTCTGCCAGCTGGCCAGAGTTCCCTTTGACAGCCTGAATCTGTCAGCAGCCAAATACCTTGAACTCTGGAAGGTGTCGTTAGAGATATTAAAGAAAAATAAAGGGGCTGTCCTTTCAAAGAATTTATTTCTTAAAAAAAAAACAAACTCACAAGCCTTTTTTGCTGTTCAAATAAATTTAAAAGTCAGTGCTTTTTGATTTGGTCTGTGTACTGCTGTCCTTAAAAATTGCCTTTTAGAGAGGTGCTTTGCCCTCACCCAGTGATGGTACCTATCCTCTGCCTCAGCACCACTTTGGTTTCTCTGGGTGCAGTGCTGGACAAGTCAACAAATCTCTGCTCTTTTTCTCCTCTGATAATTTTGAAGGGTAGGACTGATCTGTCATGGTTATTTTGTGTCATTGTCAACAAAGCAGAACACTTCTGTGGCTTGCAAATGGCAAATAATAATGTCATACCATTATGCAAGAAACCATTTCCTTGACTGTTAAATGGAAGAGGTTTTCCATTGTGACCAGTTTGTCACTATCCTTTATGACTCCCTTTGAATGGAACCAAGAATTCTATTGCTTCCCATTAAAAAAAAAAAAAAAAAAGGAAATATTATCGGGGGCAGGGGGAGGGAGGGTGTCACTGAATGCTTCACCACTTTTTTTCTCTTCTTTGGGCAAGAGGAGGCAAATCCAGCTTTCCTCCAGGACAAAGGTTTCTTTCACTCCTGGCCAGCAATGATCAGGAACCCCTGGCTGGGAAAGCAATACCAGGAGCTTTGCTGCTTCCTTCCATCTCTTCCATCCCCTCCATCCTCTCCTCCTCTCTCCTGGAGAGCTGTGGGGAAATGCTGCTGCTCCTTAGCAGTCACAGGCAGGCACACCACAGCAACCTCTGTGCCCACCAAACCCACCCTCAGATAAGCAAGGAATACACATTAATCTAATTAATTATAAGCATCCTGTAGTAGCAAATATTTAGCTAATGAAATCAAGGTAAGGAAAAAAAGAGCTTGTTTAAAATAGAGCTGACCAGGCTTTATACAAATGACATCCTTCCCAACAGCACTGTCAGTCTCTGAGCTCATGGAGACGTGGTGTCACTGGCATGGCCCCTCTGGGTGGCCAGGTACCTCAGCCATGAGGGACCTCAACACCCTGTGCTCACAGAGCAGGACCAGTTAGGCCCACGTGTCAGTGATGCTGGTTTAGTTTTACCATTTTTTTCTTTTATATATTCTCTGTATCCTTTACACATATGCATGTAGCTTTCTAAGCTATGCATGTAGCTTAGTTTCAACCCTTTACTAGGCAGAAAGACAAAACAAATTCCAGGATCCCTATGCTATCTTGGTTCTCCTTAGAAACCAAGGCTGAAACCAGCTTTCTGAGACAAACTTTTGTAAACAGGGCCTGAATCTCATCCTAAGGGGGGAGAATCTAGAAGGGCCAGAGAAAAAGGCACCACAGAGGTGACATGCGGGAAGCACAATCCTTTCCAAGGCTGCCACAACCAGAGTGCCTCAGCCCCAAGAAGCCACGAGCAGGGCCAAAAGGGGGTCTGTCCTGGCATTCAGCCCCCAAGCATCACCCAGAGGTGCCAGGATTTCCCCTGGGTTTCTCTCTATTGGGCTGTGCTGGCTCCACTCATTAAGCTCAATGATTTCTCTGGGTATTTAATTTCTCTGCAGCCCCAAATCACACTTCAGTGAGGATTAGAAGAGCCATTGGTCTGCCACATTCCTGTAGGACCAGTTCTCTGCATCCCTCAGAGATCCCAGGCAACAAATGAGAGGGACTGTCCACAGGGAAAACAAGAGCAAAGCCTTTCTTGGAGAACTGGCCTTAACTGCACACTAAATTTGGGTTAATTATGAACACATGCTCCAAGATAAAACTTGAAGGAAGAGCTGAGCATCAAATACACAATGAATCTAATTAACGTGAACACAGCTAATTAGATTTGAATCTGTTCACAATATTGCATGTGTGCTCGAAACTGCTGGCTTTATGGGAGTAATTTAAAAAGTTAAGTAGGCCTGGATTCACAAATTCAGCAGCCCCAATGATTTCTTTTTAGGCATATGGTCTTTCCATATATTGTTGTTTTATTTTATTTCTTGAATAAGCTGTTACTTATGGATCATTTGTTCCCCCAAAACCTGACAGATTCAAGCTCCCAGAGGTGCTGCTGCCACTCCTGTATGGGGAGATGGGAATCTGCAGGAGGAACCATTTGGCACACCCATATAGGGGAAAAAATGTCTCCTTCCTGGGAGACTGCCTGCAGAGCAGCAAGAAAAGGAGCCCCGCAGCTCTTTGGCCAGCTTGGGATGGTCAGATCCAAACTTGGCTCCCAGGGGTTTCCCAAGGCTGGGAATGATGAGCTCAAGACAGCTGCTGCCCTTGCAGGCCATCCTCCCTGCCATGAGCCAGCCACACTCTGGAGCCTGTGCTGGCTGAGCACATCTGGGCAGCACTGGGAGGCAGTGGAAATGTCCCAGGGCCAGCCCAAGTGATGGGAATTGGTATGGGACAGCACTGCTGGGGGAAAAAAGGCAGTCCCAGGCTCAGGGGATATTTTAGTGGTTGGAGTTGGGTTGTGGATGTAGGGTCCCAGGAAGAATCAGCAGCTGCTCTGGGAGGCTGTAGGTGGAGAAGCTGGTGAATTGATGGCTGAAAACATGATGTTTTGCTACTTCCCATGGTATCTGTGGGTTAGGCAGCCTGCTGGGACAGCCCCTCTCCCTGGGAGGGAGCAACCAAGGGATGAAGCCTCTTGGAGCCCTGCTGGGCTGAGCCCACCGGTGAGGATGCTCCTGGAGAAGGGCTCCTGGAGTGGGACAGTCAGCACATTCCACTAGTCCAGCCCAAAGGCCAGTGCAGCTCCTGGGGGTCCCTTGCAGTGTGCTGCTAGTGATGGAGAGGGTCTCTGCATGTCATGGAAGTACATGTGTTAAATGAGATGTACCACAGATCTTAGTCTAAGCCCCCTAATGAAATTGGACTGAGTCCTTAAAGCTGTTTCTTTCACTTTTTTTTTTTTCCCCTGTTTTTTACATCAATTCTAAAGGTGAGACTTTTAAAAGGAATTGTGCTTTTGGTCTGTGTTTTATGCTTCTTACTCCTGCTGCTGCTTTTCACTGTCACAGAAAGACTGCTCTGGTTAAGGCTCCTGTCAGTCCCTTTGTAGCTGGAAATCCACTGCAGCTGATGCTGTTGGTTAAAGGTTGCCCTTGTGATCTCGTCCTCTGATCAGTGGATCCAGCCTGGACCAAAGCCCTGCACAAACCCTGCATCAGTGAGCACAGCTCCTGATCTGCAGTTGATGCCCCGTTCCTGCTGCCTCAGGAGCCTCCTGCCTGCTTCTGGGGCCTGGTTTTGTTGTGTCATACCTGAGGGAAAAATTGGATTTTTTGTTCAAGCTCCGTGTTTACAAGAAGGAAATGAACAGAGTGGGGGAGATGCGATGGAAACTTGCCTGGGAATATTGGACACTAGCACATCCAGCAGAGGCAGTTGGCTTTACTTAATTAAAATTATCGTTTAGGTGCTGAGATACCTAATTAGATTCAGGCACCTGTAGCCAGACAACCACAGTACTGTGCACTGGCTCTCATGGCAGTGATGCTGCTGCTCTCCCGCCTGGCACCGTGTCAGATGGATGCTCTGCTTCACTGGGCTTCTGCACTTCTCAGGGGCAGCCCTGCAGAGCAATTTTTCCAGCATGGACAAAAATCAACTTGACCTTTTGCGTGCACCTTTCATCCAAAATGCTCGAGAGTTCAGTTGATCGAGAAAGATCTTCAGTCATCACCCTGGCAGCAAACAGTGGCCACTGAGACAGCCCCAGCAGTGGCCATGGGTTTAGGGAAGTTGTGCTTTTAAAACTCCCAGCCCCGAGGTGAGAGGCTGGAAAGGTTGGATTCATGGGATGTGTCCTGTTGGGAATGCTCAGCTCACACAACCACCTCCAGGGCAGCGGGGAGCGGGGGCGGGCAGTGCTGTGGGAGCTGGGCCAGTCACTCCTGGTCCTCAGGGTGGACAGTGCTCCGAAGTGGCCACGGCCTGTGGCCACGTGCAGGCCCTGGGGTGTGTGTCCCCCCCTGCCACCACGGTGCAGATCCCGGTTCCTTCCCCGGCAGCAGATCCGATGGCCTGCAAGCTGCCTCTGCAGCGCTGGCATTGCACACAGACCCCCACAGCAGCCTGTGCTGCACCCTGCAGACCTCTCCCGAGCTGGGACAGGGGTCTCCAGGGCCTGGCTGGAGTGCCTGAGCTCAGCCAGCTCTGTCAGGCCGTGTGTGTGGGAGCTGGCTGGCCCCAGAAGCCGCAGATTGCCAGGTGCTGACACGCAGCTTTATCTTCCAATTGATCCGGAGGCAGAGGGAGCTGGGAGTTAATGAAGCTGGCTGTGGATTTAGACAGGTGAGGATTGCTTGTGTTCCCTTAACGGGCATGAATCACCAGTGATGGCTTCCCATTCCTTGCTGTTGGAATGCAAAGTGCTCCTGCAGCCCCACAAGCCCCTCATGAAGTGCCATAAGGTCATGATGCATCTTTTGGGCCAGGCAGCTGCTGCAAGGGGGACATCCCCACCTCTGGGGATGCTGCACAGAGAGCAGCAAGCAGGGCACAATTTTGGGTGCTGGGACAGAGAGTGACACTCCTGATCTGCTGGAACAATTCCATGTGTCACCACGTCCTGAATTTCACTCCAGCCCACCCATCTGTCATGACTTGGCTGCAAGACAGAGCCGTGAATGAGTGATCTTCCCACACAGAGCAGAGCAGAAACAGACGGGAATCCGCCCTGCACTTCCAAAGTGGAGGTTTTGATTACCACAGAGCACAATAACTGACAAGCTCCTTGTGGAGTAATTATTGTTGTGAAAGTAAAACCACCAGCGCTTGCCTTCGCGCGTGTTGCTAGCGCTGCTTTGTCAGCATGAGGAGCAGCTCCAAAAGGAGGATGTCTGCACACAAGGAGTGCCTTTGGGGAGGAGGAACACGGGGCCACGGAGCACTGAAGCCTTTGTCTCCGCAGGCCGTGCGAGCTCCTCCGGGAATGCAGCCAGGACGTGGCAGGGCTCCAGCAGGAGATCCTGTAGATCATGGTAATGTGCCTGTGTCTCACAACTGCACAGTGTGGGCAGGAGACGGATGTTTGGACCAGCTGAGCTTTGTCCTTCCTGGGACTGGGAGCTGATCTGTCTCCCTGCTGGAAGCCCTCTGACAGTGCGGTGATGCTCACAAGGCCCGGTGCTGGCAGCAGTGCACGAGGAGGCTGCAGGAGACGGGCGTGCGGTTTGCTCCTCGTGCCCAGCCCTCTCCCTCCTGTCAGATGCACAAATTGGAGTTATTGCCACAGTATTTCCCAGTCTTCTTGGAGCCAAAAGCACATCAGTACTTATTTTGTTTAATTTACGCTTAGTTTCCTGCACGGAGCTTCTTGCAGTTCTATCCCCAAAAATATGTTCGGAGGAAAAGGTCAGCTCTTCAGGGCCCAGCACTCTATAAAGCCCACAGTAAAGGAATATAATAGAGCAGATAGAGCAAAATTGGTTTCTCTGTTGCTGAAAACCCCTCAGGTCACTGGCTTGTTTGCCAGGCTCTGAGTAAATAATTTCTCTCCGTTTCAAGTGTTTCCCAAAGTACTTCCCAGGGGGTGCCCAGCACCTCCACTGCCCAGCTCAGAGCTGCAGGGTGCAAAAGCCTTGCTCCCAAGTCTGACAGTAAGATATAACTGGGTTTGGAAATTGTATTTGACCTTCCTTGCTCACAAAGGCTTTGCTAGTGGCAAAGTGATATTTCTGTGGGGGAGAACACCCTCTTCATTACTTGGTGAACAGCTCACTCACTCACTTCTACTGCTTGGGTAGTACCAGGCAATTTTGGAACCAGTTCTTGCCCAAAGTCCATTCCATTTCAGAGCAAATCAAACTCTGGCTGTTTTCTACCAATTGTGTTTCTGGCATGTGAGGAGCAGAGGCATTTCCAAACAGAGATCTTCTCCTTGAATGCTAATGAGTACTGGGTTTTACAGAGCCATCAGAGACCTTCCCAGAAGGTTCAACATACTGGGCTTTCTTAAAAGGGCTGGGGGTGAGATCATTCTTTTCCTCTCCTAGCTCAGGCATTCTTTTCAAACCAGCAGTGGGTAGGATGGCTCCCAAATCCCCAATGATTCTGCACATCGTGCTGGGACACCCAAGCACACCTTGCCTTTCCCAAGAAAAAGAAGCTGGTCCATCCTCCAGTGACTGCCAAGCTGGGGAGGGATGTACAGGGAAGCTGGCATGAGCCTGGGTGCTTGGGGGGAAAACTGGTTGTCAGGCTGAGTCCTGTCTCCCAAAACCTTGAACTTGTATTCAGGAAGCATCCAACCACAGATGTGTTATCAGCCAACTTCCCTCCCTAAACTCATTTGCAGAAATTAATTTCAAGTAGCATTCTGGAAAAAAAAAAAGAAATTCTTACTGTTTCAGTGACCAAAGATGTGTTTAAAAAAATAAAATCCTTATTTCACATTGAATGGAGTACTTGATTCCACTCATAAGCAAACACGTTGGTAAGTACTGCAGAACAAATATTCTCATTTAAATTTAGCTTGATTTCTAAATGAAACATTTCTAATAGATCACTGGAGCCTTTCAGGATTGTTTCTATTTAACATTATGACTTAGCAACTACCACATTTGGTGAAAGGAAAAACACTTTGCCAAATGTACAGTCATTTAGGCGAGCCTGAAATGGTGAACAGCCTCTGAACAGATGGCCATGTTTTCTGAGCCTTGTTTGGGGCCCACTGACACTGAGGTTGAGCTGTTGTCCTGGATGTTTCTCCCAAGCATGGAAAAGTTTCAGGTCTTTCTCTCCATCCATGAGAGGCTGGGTGATGTTTGGCAAGACGTGCAGGCGGGGGACCAGTCATCATGGGGAGGGCTTTAAACCTCTTCCCCATTTCTCCCCCTGCCTCCCACACCATAAATTATTCACTTCATTGCAGAGATCTCATGAATTATTGATCTCAAATTTGGTGTCTCCTAGCAACGTTTACTTATTCCATTGCCATCCTTGTCCATCTCTTGGACACGTGGGATGCCTCTGGCCCCTCTCCAGCGGCTGCCCTCGCTCCCCTTGCCCCAAGCCAGGTGTCACAGTGTGGCTGAGCCCCTCTCTCTGGCTCTGTAGGGGATGTGGGAAGAGTTTGCTTGAAGCTCTGAAGTTAAACTCTCTTCTAGCAGGAAAACCCATGGTCTTTGTGCCATTCCAGGAAGGGTCAGTGCTACGCTCCACGGGGGATGCTTCTGCCTCTCTTGATCTGGATCCACTGCTCCAAAGCTTCTCCCAGAGCCCAGGTCACTATGTTTGAATCTGGAAGTTGCCTCTAGGAGTTTCCTGCCTCTTGAAAAACAGGGAAAGGAGGATCAAAGAAAACAAACCAGCAGGGTTGAACTTTTTTCAAATAGTGTAGCTGGAAGGGAAAAAAGATGCCAAAATCATCTCTGTCTTCTAACAAACTCTCTTGTTTGGTCATTTCCCTGGGAAAGCAGATGAGAAGGAGCTTTGCAGCACCCCCCAGCTGTAGACTCCCCCAGTATCTCCATCCCTGCAGCCTGCATGGCCATTGCTGAAAACCTGCCTGCAGCTGGATGGCTGTTCAGGTGGGCAGCAGCTGGACCCACCTCTGGCAGCTCTTGGGAGCTGACCTCTCCACCCAGCTGTGGGAGGTTCCCAAGGAGGCAGGGTGAGCACTGGAGGATGGAGCCAGCTTTCCTGCTGAGTGTTGCTTCAAGCCATGCCTAGTTAGGCAGCTCCTTGGCACAGTTTTCTGCCTGCAGGCACCATGCTCAGACAAGTGGGATCCAAGTTTGTTGGGACTGTCCCTGTGCCACACAGGACTGGTGGTCCCTGAGCAAAGGGAACCTTGCGTCCCCATCCACTGATCCTTTATAGCTCCCCTCTGAGCTTCCCTGTGCTTGAAGTTGAGCTTGGCTTTGGGGCTGGCATGGGTCTGCAGGGTGTACTTGCAGCAAATCTTTCCTTCCAGCTCTTGCTGGAGCAGTCCCACACTCTGCAGGTACCTGACTGGACCCCCAGTGCCTGTGTTAAGAAGGGGCTGATGCAGCCCCTTGCTACAATTTCCTCTAAAATGCCACCTTCTCTCATGCATAATTCAGAGGTTCCTCTAAAAATAAAGTTCCTCCGGCAGCCTCTGAAGCCTAAGTAATTTGCCTTCTGATCACGGGAGAGGTGAAGAGCTCTGCTCTCCCTCAGGGCTGCTTGCTCGAGGTCTGGCTGAGGTCCCAGCCCTGCACTTGCTGCTGGTGCAGCTCAGGGAGCAGAAACCCTCCTGGCACAGGGCAGGATCAGAGTCACTGCTGTGTGGGGGCATTACTGGGCTCTGCCTTTCTCTTTCTGCAGGCACAGCAGCCCATGGAAAACATCCACTGACCCTTTTTATTTTTTGCCTGGCTGTGTTGTCCTGCCCTTGACCTGCAGTGACAGTAATGCCGTGGGGGCTCCAGGGGACCATGTCATGCAGAGCAAGAGCAGCAGAGGCTGTTTGCTAACAAGACAACAGCAACAAGATGACTGTATTGGGCTGTTACATGTTGACTTATACACAAAAATGCCTGCTACCAAATCAAGAGCTGTGCAAGGTGGAACACAGGACATCCACTCTTGGGAAAGTGTTTTGAGTGTGATATGTCACCCTCAACACAAGGTTTAATAGCCCCAGATCAATTTTAACAAAAAAAGAAATCCCAGCCTTCCTCCAATGCCTCCAGGTCCTCTAAGATATTTTGATGGTGTTCTACTTTACTGAATCCAGGTATGCACCTAGGTCCTAAAGTGCAACTAGTGGTCATCATTATTCATATTAAGTGACACTCAGTGTAACATTTAAAAGACCAGAAAACTCTGTTCCCTCTTGTTTGGTTGGGGTTTTTTTAGCATGCTGGCAACCCAGAGGTTATTGCTAGAAATCCTTTTCTGATCAATGGACTGATAAAGACCTTCCTTATGCTGTCAGTTATGCCAATTATGTTTCCCTCTGCCTAGGAAGAGATCCCAGCCAGTTTGCTTGCAAATCTGCAGCAATGGCAGGCATTTCCATGGGTGGGAATGACAGGTGGGCAGCAGGGAGGATGCCAGTTCTTCCTTCGGTTAATGGCCTTGCTGGCAAATCCCAGGAAGAGCAGAGCATGACCAAAGCAGCCCAGCAGCGCTGCTCTTTGGCCCTGGCTGTTTCCACCCTGAGCAGCCAAGAATGGGTGGATTGCTCAGGGGTTGGAAAATGATGGGCAGCAGACACGAGCCCATTTACACTTTCTCCTGATCTGTGAGTCACTTCCTGATTTCCCAAAATAGCAAGCAAAAGAAATAGTTCTTTTGCACTGGTATGGCAACAATACGCAGGTCTGGAAGGACTCTGTGCTCTGTTTGGGCAGGGTTGCAATCCTGAGATCCTCTGAATAAAGCATTCTACTGCATATGCCAGCACGGTCCCAAGGCCAGCCCAGGAGTCTGTGCTGGGGAGAGGGGGAACTGCAGGACAAACTCCTGCATGTTGGACATGCTGGCTCCTTTCCCCATGGTGGGTGCTGAAGCACTGGGCCCAGCAGGGAGTGCTGAGCATCTGCATGGCTTTGAAATGTTACTAAGCAAGTAATTGAAAAGAACCCTGTCTCAGACACTTGCACACCTCCTATGGATCCTCCATCTGCAGGACTCTGACAGGCAGGGAGGTGGGGATGGCTGCTGCACACTAATAGATCAGAGGACTGCAAATGTAGATGAGAAAGCACATGGGGACTTTGTAGACAATGACTCTTAATTTAAAATATTGTTTCCAGACTGTGGCTATTGGTGTGGGACTTCTGCTCCTGACACTTTTGAAGCTGACCTCATCTAGTTTTTCCTGTTTTACTCTGATCTAACTCCCTGGGAGACAGTGGGGTGAGCCAGGGTCTCACTGGAGGTCAGAGGTCTCCTTGCTCAGCCTAATCGTGGGTCCACAGCCCCACAGTGTGGCTTCAGGGAGCTGGGAAGTGGTTGAGATATATCACATTGGACAGAAAATCAATACCTAGTTTTAAGATACTTTTCTATTGCTGTTGATTGCTTTGTATTATATTAAGAGCCCTTCAGAGCTCTGTCTTGGAAACAGTGCTCTTTAATATCTTTATCAATGGCAGAGATAGTGAGATCGAGTGCACCTCAGTGAGTTTGCAGATGACACAAAGCCAAGCAGTACATGACTCAACAAAAGGAAGAAATGCCATACAGGGGGACCTGGACAATCTTGAGAAGAGGGACAGGAGACACTGAGGTGTGGGGGAGTGTCCAAAGGCAACAAGTCTGAGGAAGGGTCTGGAGCATAAGTCTGAGAAGGGGTGACTGAGGGGTTTTTTGGCCTGGAGAAAATGAGGCTCAGGAGGGAACCCTATCACTCTTTACAAATTCTTGAAAGGAGGTTGTAGCCAAGTGAGGATCAGGCATTTCTCTCAGGTAATAAATGACAGGACAAAAGGAATGGCCTCAAGTTGTGCCAGAGGAGGCTTAGACTGGACACAATAAAAAACTTCTTCCATGGTTTTCAAGCATTGGAAACAGACTGCCTAGGGAAGCAGGAATTCTTCCTCATGCCCTGACCTTCTCAGCCAAAATAATGCTTTTTCCTTTGCAGCTACTGGTTTCAGCATGGAACTCGTGTAATTGAATTGGAGACAGCTGCTGAGATTTGCAGAGAGCCTGAAAGAGTTACTGGAAGATACCCACAGCTGCCTGCACTTGACTGTGCTCCCAACCACAGTGCAGGCAGCACCTTCATTACTCTCACTGGCATGTCCACAGAAGAAAAGATCAGATAGAGCTGTAACACAGGAAAAGGAAGGAGGTGAGGAGATGTACAAGTTCAGCTGCACCATCTGCTAGATGAAGATATTGAAGAAATATCCCTGGATCCTTGGATGGTGCCAGGATGACCAGCGCTCCAAGATTCTCCTTCCCCAGCATCAGAAAGCACAAACCTTGTTGGGGTCCAGCATGGATTGAAGGGGCTGAAAACCAGAGAAGTTCCCAGTCTTTCCTGTGCCAGATAAGGAGCAAGCCCCTTGGCTGTAAAGAGACAAAAGCCACGGTCCTTGGAGTGCTGGGACATGAGGCAGCTGTTTTTTCCTTTTTAATCTAGGCAAAGCAGGCACCTGACAGGGATGGCAGAGCACAAGTGCCTCTCTCAGATGCCAGGGGGCTGTGCAAGCAGGAAGACTGCAGGACCCTTGAGGACTCTTTTATCTCAGGAACAGCAGGATTTGCCTTTTGCAGTATCTTTCCACATAATTGCTGAGCACTGCTGGCTGAAGCACTGTCAGGATCCTTCCTGGAGGCAGCAGGGAGGGCAGCAGCTCTCTCTGCACCTCTGAGCAGATGGGCAGCAGGGGCTAAATGCCAGAGCACTCAGGCTGAGCTGACCTGGGGGAGCAAAGAGCAGGTTCAGATCTCCACAGGCCATCAGCCCCCCACAGCCAGGAGGGGAAGGCAAATTGTGGCTCACACAGGGTCTGGGCTGCACCTCTGCTCTCCTCCAGCAAGACACACCGTGGGCCAGGTCAGCACCTGACACTGGTTCACATTTTATTTCCTGTGAAATAGGTGAACGGGAAATTCTGGGCACACCACAGCCCCTCCCCATGTCTGTGCTGAGTGACAAGGAGGTTGTTTGTGCAAGCCCAGCTCCCTGCAGAGCGTTTTGGGGCAGGGTCAGTGAGACGCTCTCCCTTTTGCTCAGAGACTCCTTTGGGCCCTTTCCGAGCTGCAGACAAAGCCCTTCCCTGTCTCAGGGAGCGTCTCTGCCACGCTGGGAATGTGCAGTGCATCACAACAGCCTGCCCTGCCACCACACAGCTCTGCTGGGCTGTCCCTGCAGGCGAGCCCCACACCCAGAGTGCTCTTCCCAGCCCTGAGCCCCCTCAGCCCTGGGCACGCTCACCCACCCAGGGCTGGACAGGAGGCACCTGCACTCCTGGGGGGCTGTGTCAGACCCCAGCTGGCTGGCAACCAAACAGGCTTATTTGGCCACTGTTGAGGGCCTCTCACTTGTTGGCTTGCACAGGAATTTGTGTTTGCTCTGGCACCTGATGCTGCAGCTGCCAGTGACAGAGAGGCTCCGGATGCTGCAGCGTTCCCACATCTGTCCCTTTGCAGTCCTTCATAAATTTAGCTTGGGAATATTTGTTTTAACAGCGTGACCCATTTAGCACGTTCAAATGTCTCCTGCTGAAGTGACAGGTTTAACATTTCCCTTTAACCAGTACAGATTGTGCCACCTCTGGGTAATGTGTGAACAAATCCCATTGTTAGTGCTGTGCAATAAACCACTTTTATCTTGTGCTGGGAGAAGCCAGCGAGGCCTCACTGACACCCCACTGACATTGAAGGCTGGGGGGCAGACCTGAAAGCAGCTGATACTGGCTGCCCAGCACTGTGCACAAAGGCTGAGCCTCCAGGAGGGAGGGAGCTGAAATGCCTGAAATGGGAGAGGGGGTGTAACAGCTGCCGGGGGTGCTGTAAGTGCCACAGAAATGACCTTGGCATCACCTGAGAGTGGAACAAGTGGCAGAGGCCAAACTCCTCTTTTGCCTCCCGTCACTGGCTCCAAAGAGCAAGGGGAAGGCAGCAACAGGGAACACTAAATTCTTTGGTGGTGGCAGCCCTGCCAAGGCTGTGCTGCATCCCCACATGCTGAAGACATCCTAATCAGAGTAAAGTCACCATTTGATGTCCCTTTCAAATCCTGGTGGTGAGAAAATGGGACAAGGTACCTCAGTATCTCTCCAGAGAGTCTGTTGCAGGTCATTGGGACAGAGGACCCCACAGGAAGCTTGGTGTGATATATTTATTATTCCCATAAAAGTGAATTTTTCAAGGTTTTTTGCCAGATGGCTCCTTTGATAAGAACCTGTTTATTCACTGGGGTGGTCAGATCTATGTAACTTCATACACTGGGAAAAAGAATAAGCACTGCAGCAGCACTAATGCCATATATATCAGTTTGCACTGACCCTAACAGCCACAGGGTGTATTTGCTGTTTAAGAAGAGATTTTTAATGTACTTTGCATGCTTTAGCATCATTAATGTCTTAATGAACAAGGCTAATAATGACTTTTGAGTTGCATATAGGCTTCCATACAGATGTTTAGCATCCTCCATGGGACTGAAAAGATTATTTCCCTTTCCCTTGAGGCAAGCTGGGAAGAGAAGGAGAAGCACAGTGGCTGAAAGGAGCTGGAGATGTGATGCTGTGTCACAGCACTGGTGAGTTCCTGGTTGTCTGCCCAGGAGAGCTCTGCAGCTGATGGACCCCAGAAAAGCAGGCTGATGCTGCTCCAGGGAGGCACAAAGGGAGGGGGTTACCTGCCTTTTGGGAGGGAGAGGGAGAAAGAAAGAGGTGTGGGGGTCCAGGAAGAGAATAAATGCAGGAGACAGAGCCTGGGACTGGGTGGCTGGGGAGAGGAGCTCTGGTGGCTTCAGGTCCTGCTGGAAGAACACTTGGATAAAGCTGCATGCTCTGCACCAAGGCAGTTTCTGGAGCATTTAACCATTAACATCCTGGCACAGCTGGCCACAGGCTGTGGCCCAGACCCACCAGGTTGGTGACCCAGCAGCCTGGACTGTCCTGTCCCTACCAGAGTCCTCCAAGGGGACTCTTTGAATCCTGTCCCTGCAGAGCCTGGAGTTCCTTGGTTTGGCTGTGGGCCCTGGGATGCTCAGGGCTGTTCTCAGCCCAGGAAGGACTTAGCTGTGTCTCTGCCTAAAAGTACAGGATGCTGCTTCCAGCTCTGCTGTGTGAGCAATCGTTTCCTCATTAAGTAAAAGAGAGGAGGAACTGGTGCACTGTAATGATTTTCCTCTCCGTACGTTTGACTGCTCATTGACACTGGCTCAAACACAAGGAAGCACATCAATAAGGAGCAGCAGTTGCAGGCAAGCTCTCAGGAAAGCCCTTCATCTCCAAACTGGGCCTGGCTGCATGGCTGCAGGCTCAGAGAGCAGCAGTTCTGGCCTGGACACACAAGGAGAAGGAGCAGAATGAGAAGGCTGTGGATATACTGGAGCCAGTCCAGCAGAGGCCAGCAAGACTTTGAGGTGGACTGAGCAGAGGTGAGGAGAGGCCAAGACCACCAGAAGGCCTGAGGGATGCAACTGCTGGCTGAAACTGCAAAATGGGAAGGTTATTGGGGGAACAGATGAATGCCACAGAAAGAAATTCAGAGTAAAGCTTTCTGAGGAACATACCCAAAGGAAAGGCAGTGCTGTCCATCATCTCTGCATCTCTGTGCTCCCTTTCTCCTGCCCCTCCTGAGCTGGCAGAGTATCTCACAGGGGTTTTTGCTTCTACCCCTCCTGGTGCAATCTCTTTCTCTTTAGACAGCACTCCCAGCAGCCACCAGGGGGGAAGGTGAGTTATGTCTAGCTGGTGAAGCTGCCAGCTGGAGCTACAATGAACTTTACTTGTACCATAAATCTTGAGCCTGACCCCTCTCTCAACCATGGCTTGGCTACAACTTCTCTATTGTGAAAAAGAGTCGAAGGGTAGAGGCAGCACTTTGTCCTGGTCAGGAAGAAGAAGCTCACAGCTTCCAGCTGGTACTTGGGTGAGCATAGGTTAGCCCTAAACCCCTCTTAGGGGCTTATCCCTCCAGAAATATCCCGCTGGTGATTCAACAGGGCATTGATCATGCAGGCTTTTATTAATGACCGAGGACTGTGCTGATCAGCCAGGTAGCAAATATGGTGTAATTCTTTTAAAGTGCTGTGCAGCTGGGAATGAAGACACTGTCAGAACACAGAGGAATTATGAGTGCTCATGAGGAGTTTAATGCTGTGCACAAATGGACTGGTGAGATCTTTGGATGAATAAAAAGGAAAAAGCTGAGGAGAGATATGGCTGGTATTGGCATTTACTGATCTGCCTACACATCTAAAAGCACATGTAGGAGAACCCAGAGAGCTCAAGAAGGGTCATTTCTAAAAGCCACTTTACAGGGAGAAACGTAATGGTTTCAACCCATTTAGTTTGTCCTGAAGATTGAGAGGGTTTGAACAGAGTTTTGTAAAAATCTGTGTGAGGAGATTATGCTTCCAAGTCTATTTATTTAAAGGCTTGTTTATATACAGGCCTTTCAAAGCAGGCAAAGCCATAAAAAAGATTAAGGACAGGATGCCCTAATGTTTTTTATGCAGGGAGTGTAATTGACCCTCAGATGTTCCACCACAACTCCAATCAAGCTGTTTCATCATGTGGCATTTCAAAGACGGATTTTGATGACTCTTCAAAGAGCCAGGGTGTAGCTGGAACAAACTGTCTGGAACAAGCTGGAAATTATGCTCTGGGCTGGTCTGAGCCGTGTCCCGTGCAGGGTCTCTTGGAGCAGGTGCCTTTGCATGGGACAAGATGGGTGGATGGGAAGTGTCCCTACAGCCTGCCAAGGAGGGGACTCATTGCACAACAGCCTCCAGATGAGTGCTGGGGAGCAGGACAGGTGGAGCTGATTGCCCAGGAAAGGCACCAGCAGGACAGCCATCCTTGCTCCTGCACCTGGGCCCACCAGGGACACGGGGAGAGCACAGGGGAGAACATAGGCTCTGCTCCTCTCCCCCTCGCCTCCTGCTCCCTTTATTTTCCTCTGCCTTGTTGCCAGGTAACTCTGTTTGCCCAGCATGGAAGGACTCTGTTTTCAGAAGAATTCAAAACCAAAGCCTTCCTTCTTCAAACATAAGAAATGATTAATCAGAAACTTTGCTTGGTTTTTAGGTTTAGATTTTTTTATGCAACTACAGGCAGTAGGAAAAAAAAAACCAAACCATAAAACAAAACAAAAACAAAAACAACAACAAAAAAAAACAAACCAAGGGAAAAAAATAAAAAACCACCAAAGAAGGAATAAGCTCAAAAACTTTTGCGTACAAACTTGAACAGATCTGTTTGCTGCTCTTGGCTAACCTTTTCTTAAAATTAAATCCAACTTTGAGGTTTCAAGGCTGTCCTAGGTGTGGTAGCACTTAAGACAATCAGAGAGTGAGCCCTTGATATGGCATACAAGGGGAGGGTCCTGACCAAGCAGGGGTTCTTGCCCTGTTTTCAGACCCTGGGCTGATTTTTACCTGAAGCACAAACCTCTTCTGCTGCTCCTCCCGCATCATTTGCAAACTCCCAGAGGTTCTCTATGTTTTGTACACAAAACCAGGGAAAGCTTCAATTTCTCTCTTCTTTCATGGCCTGCTCGTGGGTCTTAGTGCAGGCTTAAAGTCAGCTTGAAAAATGTGCATCAAGTCAGACCTGCCAGCACTTTCTGAGGGAACCTCTCTGTCACCTCTCTGCACGGGTGGTGTTGGGAGCCAGCAGCGCCCCTGCCTCCTACGCTGCCTTCAGGGACCTGGGCTTCCCCCAGCAGATTTTCCTTTCCCCAGTGCAGACCAGATTAAACTGTTATCTCCATCTAAAATGTGACAGATTTCTCTTCTGCCTGACACAGCCCATATCAGAAGCAGATATTATATCACAACACAGCCTGGGAAACGCTAATCAGACACCTAACGGAAAATGTTTAGAATAATGAGCTGAGAAAAGCTATGAAGCTCATTCCCTGTGGCAGAAGGAAAGCTGGAGGGAAGACAGTTTGCTGTGGTCCAGGAAAGTGCTGTATTTCTCAAAAAGAGAGATGTGAAGCGGCCCCAAGCCTATCTTCTGACTATTACTTAGCACGCACTAAATCAGGTACAATGAGCATGACAGGATTTTTCACAAGGCAGTGGGTCACTGCCCAGCTTCCTTGGGGAGTATAAATAAGAGCATGTAGGCAAGAGTCCATAAATAACAGTGAAGAATTCAGAAGCTGCAGAGACACAGCTCTGTGCCCTAACCCAGAGCAGCATCCCAATGTCCAGGTGACCTCCCTGAGCTTTGGGGTACACCCTCCTCCTCCTCATCTTCTGCCTCTGCTCCTCCTGCCTTGGAGCTGCTCCCTGCCCAATCCCACCACCAGGCACTGCCCAGGATCCAGCACAGTGCTCATCAAAGAGCCGTCTGCTGAGGGATGCAGCCTCCTTGATCTCATGCAAACTGGGGAGAAATACATAATGCATGGGTTTAGACAGAGCTGCTTCTTCCCCAGGACATTTTAAAGCCTCTCTTTGGCTGTCAGGGGCCTTGGGTTGGCTCAGGCATGGCTGGCTTTGCTGGCTCACCCAGCTGCGGGTGTTTTCCTTGATGATCATAGGAGTCCTTGCTTTCCCCCACCCACATGCTGCTCGGGCTTCATCTTCTGCCTCCAAGGCCAAGCAGAGCAGGATTGCACTCAGGAAATGTGTGTGATTTATTGCACCTCCCTGCAGGAAGGGAAGCACCAAGGGGAAGCGTGATTGACATCGGTGTACATAACTCACAAAATCTTTTCATCTTGCTGCTGATATTAGCAGCTCTCTGGTCCCAGATTCCTCTCAGATGCTCTCCATGGACTTCTCCTATGTATGGCATGCCTGAACTGCAACCAGTTCCACTGAATCAATGGCTAACACCTGAGTAAAATGAGAGGCAACTTTTTTTCTCAATACCTAATGCTTCAAAGTGCTGGGTTTGATCCCCACTGATGGGGGAAGGATAGGGGCCAGGTGAGCCAGCATTCCCCCTCCATCCTCCCTGCTCTCCTGGCCAGACAGGGATTTAAATCCCTCCTTCCCTTGGGAACTACTCCTTTGAGCAGCTGCCCTGGCTTTCTGCTGCTGCACAATCATACTTGATTAGTTCCTGGAAATACAGAGCATTATTTCCATTGCAATTTATTACAGTCACTGAGACGTAAACTCAGGAGGAAGGGAACAAGAGGATACTGCAGGTAAAGGTTTTCAGAAGGCAGAGAAAAAAGGGAAGAAAATTAAACCCTTGCCATCTAATAGCTCAGAAAAGCTCGTTGTAAGGTAGTGCTGTTGAGGAGCCATGCCAGCCTGAAGAGAAATTTGCAAGGATACTGCTGGGAGGCAATCCTTAAGGGAAGAAATTGCATGGCAGAGCAGAATAGAGGGGGGCAGGACTGGCAGGACACAGCAGTGGGTGTCATGAAAGGGCTGGCAGGAGGAGAAGAGCTGATTGCACCTGGAGTGGGTTCAGCTGCTGCCTCAGCTCCTGTGGGATGCACTGCCCTTTGCACCCCCTTGGAGAGAGGGTGAGAGGAAATGCACTGCTGGATATTGAAAATCGATGCTTCTGCTGGTATTTAGAGAATTACTGCCAGGTTCCATGTGCCAGCTCTGTGGGACAAAACAGAGCAAAATGTGGCAAGAGTTGAAGCTTGCTGTGGCAGACCCAGAGTGCACATCTGGGACCACGTGCCCATCCCAGAAGCAGCACCCACCTTGGCAGCATCGTTTTTATCACTGCATGGATGCCTGCTAGAGCAGCAGGAGCAATCCTTCAGTGGGAGGAGGAGGCACTTCACTGGCACTTGGTTAAATTCAAACTGAAACCAGCCTGTGGGTGGTTGCTTGAATCCTTGCCAGTGGGAAAGAAGGTGGAAAAAATAAAATTACTGCTTTGCAAATGACCTTTTTCTCTTGGGTTTATCTAAATTCTCAATGCTATTCTTGATCAGCCAAAAAAAAAGACAAAATGAAAGGAAAATTCTTTTAATTAAAACATGTCTGAAAAAGTAATGATAGTGTAAATGTCCAACACAACTAATTTTGCAAAGCCAGGAGGTGAATGGTCCCTCTGCAGTCCCTGTAAAAACTCCAGAAATGGAGAGACACCTGGATGAGGGAATCCCAGGAACAGATTGAGCCTATTTTGGCATGCTTTGCAAGTGAGTCATGTCTGTGTGAGAGAGAAAAGCTGCTTGGGACATCATGGGAACCTTGTAGCTGTGCATTTCCAGCAGCCATCAGCTGGGCCATGCTGGCCATCCCACTGGGGGCCAGAAGAGCATTTCCCTGCTCCAAATTCATTCTTTCCACAGGGTCCAGCCAGGCAGGACAAGGGCTGAAGCGTGTTGATTGCTCTATGCCAACAGATTTATGCAGCAAAGAACCATGGGGGTTTTGCTCAATAACGAGCACACATGGAAAAGAAACATTAAAAAAAAAAAAAAAAAAAACAACAAAAAAACAAAAACAAACAAAAAAAAACTTAAAAATCTATGAATTTAAAATTATTTGTGATTGAAGCACTGAGCTCCGTCTGCCAGGCTGGATCTTCAGGCAGGTATGGCTGTGACAGGCAAGGTCCCTTGCTCCTTCAGCAGCAGAAGAGGCCAGGGATGAGGATTGTCCTGCAGGAGGGATGTGTTTGTGAGCAGCTCCCAACGCCAGGGCAGAACCAGCCCTCAGTGCATCAGGTTTAAGCACAGGGCTCTGTACTGAAGACTCACAGTCACCTAATGCATGACAGGGCAGAGGAATGTGAGGGTGAAAACTCTCCAACCACCAAGAACACCTCTGCAGAGCTGCAGAGGCCCTGGAGGGGTTGGGTTAAAGGATGGGGTGGGAGATGCTGAGGTTTTCATGGGCTGACTGAGAATGAGCCACGTGGCAACCAAGAAGCTTAGAGGATGTGCGAGTTGCACAAGGTCCTGGCACATCATCCTTCCCTTGCCACAGAGAGCCGTGGGGAGAAACAACCATGGAAACAGAGCCAGGGAGGAGGGAGAGGGAAGGAGCCAGCAAGTGTTCCCAGTATTCCCCAAAAGCTACAGCGAGTCTCAACTAGAAGTGAAGCAGGAAATGTGATGAGGATGGAGATGCCAACGGAACAAGCTCCATGCTCAGGTGGCCACCGAAGTGTGTCAGTGACACAGCTTCAGTGGCTCTGTGGCCTGAACCAGCCCTGGGTGCCAGGAGCCCAGATAAGAGTCTCAGCCTGCACAGAAATTCTGCATGCTCAGTGCAGGTGGAAAACTCAGGTGGGGTGAGGGCTGTGTGCCCCTGCTGCTGGGCACAGTGCCCTCTGGCTAGGGAACTCAGTCAGGGGTGTGAGAGAGGAATTACCAGTGGCCTGCAGCACGCTGGGACTCAGGGTTCTTGATGGAGGCAGAAATCTTCTGAGCCATCTTTCTGAAGGATGAGGGGAGTGGATCTGGGCAGCCAGAGCCTGCTATGGCAACAGGGCTGGTGTAGCGGGGTCTGAGGTGGGTGATGAATTTAACTGTGCTCCAGCCCCACGGGAGAAGCTGCTCTGTCTCACAGAAGATGAGCCTTGACACAGGGCTCTAACCAGGCCAGACAAAACAGCACAGCCAAAAATGCAATCAGAGATGGTCCTGCTTGTGTCAGCACCTCATCCAGGAGACTGCCAAAGGCAGTAGGGCTGAGGGGCTTGGAAAGCCCAGGGGACTGCAGTGCCCAGGCTCACGGGGCTGCAGGGGAAGGTGGGCAAGCCCAGGCTGTGGGCAGGGTGATGGCTGGCACCAGCACCCACGAGTCCCCAGCACGATGCTTCCCCGGGTCTTGAGCCTGGCAGCACAGATGGCTCCATGGCTGCAGCCAAAACTCATTTATTCTGAAAGCTGAGCTCAGACCCTCTGTGGATAACCCAGATAACGTCTCGAGCCCTGTGAAGGGCCAAGGCTGATTTACATGCTCCCTTATAAATTTAGTAACTTGGAGTTAACAAGAGCAAACAGGCTCAAACCATAAACACCAGCACGCGGATGACAGGTCTCTCCTCCCGCCGCAGAAACAGAAGTCTCTTGTGGCTGAAATATTGCCTGAAACGAGATTTTCTGTGGTTGAAGGGATTTGCATTTGGGGCTGTGCTTGGGGAAGCAGCTCAGAGCTCCCCAGGCTGCCCCTCTGGCCTTTGGGGAGCTGGCGAGGAGCGGGTTCTGCTGCCAGCAGCACCCAGAGGATGCCCCATGAGGGCTCAGAGGTGTTCTCTGCCAAATAACAGAGCCCTGGAGTTAGGAACACATCGAATAATTCATAGGAATAAATTAATTATTAAATAGCTTCTCATTATTGCCATCCTAATTAGAGACCATTAATTTCATACCTAAAAGGTGCTGTAATGTTCTTGCTGAATCATATCTTGCTCGTCTCAGATCTGAGGGTTTCAACATGTCTGCAGTATTTGGAAGGTAAAAGCAAAGCTTGGGGAGCCAGGGCAGGAACCTCAGGGGCAATTTCCCCATTCACTCTGCAATAAAACAAATAATTTAGAAAATGCCTTTTCCCCAAACCCTGGGCAATTTCCAACACCTCAAATCACCTTGCTGTACACAACTGCAATATATTGTACCAGAAAGAGCAGTTTGGGAGCCAGAGGGTCAGTCTGCAGGACATGGATCTGTTTGTGGGAAGCCAAAGTTTGTCCAAAGGGTCTTGTGGCGGCCGGGTACTCCTGGGAGCATCCAGGCTGCCTGTGATGCCTCCTCAGCCCTGGAGACTCCCTGTGCCAGGTGGGCTGACACTCTGAGACCTCTCCCGTGGTGGGCTGTGTGCTTTGGCAGCTTCCCCAACATCAGCCAGCATCTCCTAGGAATGCTGCTAATGGGCTCCACGTGGGTCCCTGCTGCTGAGAGAAGGAAGGATCATTCCGGGGAAATGGCAGTTTTGCCTGATTTGTGTGAGTTTCCTTGTGCTTTTATGGCAGCCCATAAAATGGATCATCTGTCTTAAAAGAGATGGGCAGGTAATCAGCAGCTCAGCTGAGCTCTGCAGCGTGCCCTGGTGCAGGCTGGGGAGCCCGGGAGCACCCGGGGGAGGCTCCACGTCCTGGGCTCCATCTGGACCCTGTCACTGCTGCATTTTTCACCAGCAGGCTGAGCGATCTGGGGGTTTTTCGGGGAAAGTGCCTGGGTGGGGGGAAATGCTCCTTTCTCCTTAGGAGAGCAGGAGACAGCCACAACTCTATTTTCAGCGGAGGTTTCCAAGGCACTTGTTTACCAGCACTGCCAACGGAAGCTGTTATCACATTGGCACTGCTGACAGCTCTGTCTGCAGCTGATTTTCCAGGGGAAGCACCTCAAAAGTGCTGGAGGCAGTGTGGAAAGGAGACAGCAGCTGCATGCACTTGAAACCCATAAATCAGCACCTGAGTCAAGGGACACTGCTCTCCTTATCCTTGCTGGACAAAACCTGTCCCTGCTGACCAGTGCCAGGGGGTCAGAGGGTCCCCCTGGGGTGCTGCCTGCTCTGGAAGCAGTGCCTGGCACTTGGATGCTCACCAGCCATCAGCAGGGTTAGGTGTCAGGGGGTGGCCAGTGCCATGAGGATCCCCGCTGAACATGACCTGTTCCATCAGCTATATCCAAAGCTGACCTCCTTGCCATGCCTGTGATGTGCAGGGGCTCTGGAGCAGCCCTCCTGGAGGCTGTGCTGTTCTCTCTGCCATGTTTCTCTCAGCTAGTCATTAGGTAATTACCTGGGAAGTCAATTGGGCCTGCCTGGATCCATTTATTTACTGCACAGCCATCCTGCTGATTTCTCCCAGGCCCACGAGCTGTGAAGAGCTGCTCCCAAGCACTGGTGCAAGAGGCTGGCATTCTCAGGATCTCTGTCAGGAGACACTGAGCTGCTCTGGTGGAGCAGGAAGCAACAGAAAGCACCCTCTCTGTGCCCTTTTGCAGGGTGGCATCCGTGCAGGAGCCTTGTCCTGTCCTGCAGCTGCTGCTGTTTCTGCTGGCACAGAGTCCCCCATCCTGGCTGCCTGCTGCCACATCTGGGCACAATGGGGAGCTGGCATGGGGCATCCAGCCCTGGTCTGGCCGGGGTCTCCATCCCTGCAGAGCAGCCATGGATACCCAGGGGAGCCAGGGAACACTTCTCCTGCAGAAGGGGGGACAGGAGGGATCCCGGTGCTTATCTGGGGTATGAGGTCCCATTCAGCCTTGCCTCAACAGCCCTTGCAGCATGGTAGAGGAGGCAGCTCAGGGAGCATTCTGTGAAGATTCCAGCCTTACGTCAATCTCCCATCCATTTCCTGGAGTAATGAAGAGGTAATTAAATTTTGCAGTGGAAGGGAAGCTTCTCCAATGGCGAGAGCATATTGTAGCTGCCGAGTTCATCAGGGGAAATGCTGGGCTCCATATTAAATGCATTTACTGTTTCATGTACCCTCACTTACAATCGTTGTAATGAATCTGGGAATTAATTGTTTGCCCATTTAAAACAAGTCCCCTCTTGCACTGTTCCCTGCTCCCCTCCTCCCAGCCCTCCGTAATTTGATATTTCAGTTAGAAAACAAATTGACATTCATTGGAAAATCAATCTTTTCATTGTTTAACTCTCATTTCTCTGGGGAATGTGTGGGAGTGGAATTA
This sequence comes from Peucedramus taeniatus, assembly GCA_013400575.1. Taxonomy (NCBI): domain Eukaryota; kingdom Metazoa; phylum Chordata; class Aves; order Passeriformes; family Fringillidae; genus Peucedramus; species Peucedramus taeniatus. The sequence goes on from WBNO01013932.1 coordinate 305,433, forward strand.
CATCCTCTGATATGAACCCTTCCTGAATGCCTAATTGGGGATGGGGAGCAGGGAGGCTGCTTGCCCCCCAGGAGCCAGCAGGACCCGCTCTGGCAGCTTCAGTGGTGCTGCCTGAGGAGGGGCAGCCCAGGCCCGAGAACACGAGCCAGTTGCCTCGGTAATGAGCCCAATAATAGAGCCTGTCATTTATTAGCTGGGATGAAACGGGAAGTGCTTGTTGTGGCATGGGGGAGACGGCAACAAAGAGTGTGAAGAGCAGCCCGAAAACACATTGCCTTGTATGTGTCAGGGCTGGGGAGGGGAGAACAGAGTATGGCATTTTGTGTCAGTTTGAGAGGAGCACGGCAAGCTCCTGCCACCAGGGTCCCCAGGGACAGGGCTGGCAGGTCCCCAGAGTGCCCTCACAGCCCGTGCCAGACATCCCCTTTGCAGGACAGAGCAGTGCCCGCCCAGGGCTCTGCTTTCTCCTTGTGAGTGGGCACTTTCTGAGCACCCCATGCAGCTGGCCTGGCAGTGATCCTTCTGCTTCCCACGGAGACACTTGCTGCTGGAATAAACTGCTATTTTTATGGGTAACATTGGTTGTCTTTTACGCTTACTGCTGGAAAATGAATAGCCACTTTTATGCAAAAAGGTTTTACTGCGGTATCAGAAAGTGCTAATGAATACACAGAACCAAATTATAGGGTACCCCATGAGCCAAAATGCCCGGACAGAGATTTACAGTAAAACGAGTGGCAGGCAAAGATAAAAGCCTGCAACCAAAGTGGGTCATATAATTAATACTGGGGACAATAAATTCCTGAAAAATTGAGCTGTCAGTCCTTTCCATCCAGACTCCCAGCTCCATTTCAAAGCTAAATAAGTTGTAGTCCCAAGGAGTTAATGCAGCAGACAAAACCCCACAGCTAAAGCAGCTTCTGCATTCGCAAGGGACCAGGTTTCCTCTCCCAGAGCATCACCTCCTGCAGGGCACAGGCAGCAAAGGGGCTCCCTGACCTCCTGCCACAGCTGCACTATCTGAAGGGGACCTCCAAGGAAGCCAAAGAGGGACTCTCCATCAGGATCTGTAGTCATAGGACGAGGAGTAAAGGTTCAAACTGAACCAGGAAAAATTTAGGTGAAAGAGAGGGAAAAAAATTTTGACTGTGGGGATGGTGAGGCACTGGAAAAGGTTGCCCTAAGAAATTGTGGGTGTCCTGTCAAATCCCTGGAAGTGTTCAAGGCCAGGTTGGATGGGGCTTGTAGCAGCCTGGGATAGTGGAAGGTGTCCCTGCCATGGCAGGGGGGTTGGAACAAGATGGTCTTTCAGGCCCTTGCCAACGCAAACTGTTCCATAACTGTTGCAAGGGACTGCCTGGGAGCCACCCCACAGCCACCCAGGGCACCCAGTGGTGGCACTGGGGGGAACCAGCCCATATCCAGGTCCTCCTAAGGGTCTAAGAGGGAATTCTAAAGATCCCCAATGTTTAAGGTGCAATCCTGCTGCTGGCCCCATATCCAGCCTGCCCCTCTCCCACTCCAGCCCTACTGTGCCTTTGGCACAGGGAGCAGTGGCAGTAGTGCTGTGAAGGACAGTGTGTCACTCTCTGCAGCCACATAATCACATTCCCTCCCTTTTCTCATATTCTCACTTAGCAACACCATATGAGCATCTTTGTCAGCTGCATATTAGGAACCATTCGTCATAAAAAATTCAGGGCTATGAAAATAAAGTGACCTCTCCGAGGGCTTCAATTACACTGGAAGGTAATTGTGACTTCCCCAGGCCTCCATCAGGGTGTTTGGGAGTCTTCAGGAACAATTTATGTATTTATTACAGTTTAAGCATCCTTAGCCCTCAGCTCTTCCCAGTAATGAAAATATATAGTGCAGAACCCAGCAAATACAGACTGAGCCACGTGTAAAGTATATCAGCCACAGAAGAAGTGGCTGTAACCCCCACCACCCCCACAGGCCTCACAGCTGCTCCCCCAACACCTCCACAGGGCACAAACAGGCAACAGGACAAGAGGAATTACAGCAATGGGTCAGGGGCTGAAGCCATCCAGTCTGGGACTGGTACCACGGTAAGGTAGAAAGCCTTTCCCAGGGAAAAAAAATACAGATTCATTATTGTTCTTGGCATTAAAGGTTGCTTGGAATTGGGACAGAAAGGCAAAGCAGGGTTTATTTCTTTGTGGGTTGTGTTGGTTTCTTTCTCCAAAGCCTTTTTTTTTGCAGGGAAGGAGCAGGGAACAGCTGCAGAGGCTGGAGGCAGGTTCAGCTCGTGGCATGCCAGGAGTGGGGCTGGGGCTGGGGCTCTTTCTGCCTGGGGGTTTCTCTGAAGCAGAGGCAGGACAGCGAGGCTTCACCTCACCTCTGAGGTGCCACAGGTGGGCTGCAGGTGCTCCCCTGCAGCCGTGCCCCGGTGCTGAGCTGTTCCTATGGGAGCTGCTGGCTCTGGCCACCACTGCTCCCTCCCTGCCTGGCACAGACACCACCAAAGGAGAGGAGATGCTGTGAAAAACAAGGTAATTTAGGTCCTCCCCCACCAATTCCTAGCCTTGAAGGGAGGTATGTTGGCAGCAAAAGTCATCTGAAGGGCTCAGGCTTTCTTTCCCCTTCAGCTCTGAGGAGCAGGTCTCCCTGGACCTGCACAGCCAAAATCTGTGCTGAAGATGCAACAGAAAAAAAAAAAAAAAAAAAAAAAAAAAGCCTTCTAAGATGCCACTGGAAAAAGCAAGACAAAAAGTGAATATTTTTTTTCTTGTCAGAAAGACATCGAGTCCTACACCTTGGGTGAGAAAGAGATGATTTAACAAGAAAAAGATGTCACTAAATCCCTGGACTATAAATCATTCTTCATACAGTCTTGCAGCAAAAACACTTAACAGGCCTTCTGAGCAATATGGGCACAGGAGCCCGTGTGGGGGATTGCATTTGATCCAGGATAAACAGGCAAACGGGCCCAGCCACTTGTTTTATGGCTTTAGGAGAATTATACAGCACCTGGGAAATATTTCCTGCTCCTGCTGAGTTGCAGGCTAATGTCCTGGAGATGATGCAGTCAGTAATAGATGTGCCTGGAAGATTCAAGGACTGTGGACTGGGGGCACCCTGGGAGGAGGTTGTTGCAATAAAAACCTCTTGATCATTCATGCAGGTGCCTTAATCTGGCAATTTACAATTTATTGAAATTTTTGGCAAGTAAAAAGAAAGAAGGGGAAAATGTCTGCTGCATTAAAGCAGAAATTGGTTCCAGCAGCCTCCCACCCTCAGGGTGCGGGTTGTGATGCTGTACGGAAACCTCCTCTGGGTGTGTGTATGACCAGGGTGAGTGTCAGGAGAATTTCCAGAGGGTTCAGATGGACATATCCTGATACAGAAACCATTAAGCCAGATGCAAGAGGATGCTCTATTGCTGCATTGATTTAATTGCTAAAGAAGAGGTAATTGCTCGGGGAGTTGTCCTGGTTTGAAGGACAGGTATCTGCCAGCAAAAGCTGGAATCTCCCTTTGAATAGAGAATGTTAACCCCCTCTCTCAGATTATTATAATTTTGCAAATGGAGGCTCTCAGGCAAAGATTTGGGAATAGGAATAACAGTTCTTTACTAGGAATATTAAAAAAAATACAAAGGTAATAGTGCCGAAAGACAAGCAAAACAAAACAAAAAAAAACCCTAGGAAAAATCCTGACAGAGTCAGGGATGTGACCTGACACCCTGGGTGTCAGGGTGTTAAAAGCAGTTCAGATGAAATCCTCCTGGAGTAATAGATGTAGTTCTGTGGAGTGGAGATGGTCCTGTAGAAAGTCCAGTGGTGACGAGATGAGTCCAGTCTTCCTCTGGGAAGAAATCCAATGGAAAACAAAGCAGGGTCCTTTCGGAACAGCGTCCTTAGGCCCGACTGCCCCTGTTCAACTGCTGTTCACAAGGAACCCTGCTCCACCCTTTTGCTTTGGTCAAGTACCCATAAGTACCAAGCAATTAATTCCCTGGCAAACCAACAGGAAAAAAATCTACAAACACAAAGGAAACAGATCCAACCCCCAACAGGAGTAGTGCCCGTGATCCGATTATAGTCAGTAGGAGCAGAGGGCAGCCCCAGCCAGCAACAGAGCCTCTCACTGCTTCAAAAATGCTGAAATAAATCAGGGAAAATTACCAGCAAAACTGACTGGGTGGAAAAAAACAATAACTAAACGGCTGTGAATGAAAAGTGAAAGAGCTCCTTAAGAAGTGTTGTAGAAACAGTGAAGGGAACAATTTAGCCAGAAGTTAGCCTGACAGCTGTTAGAAATCAGAAAATAGCTGGGAAATGAGAAAGGGAAAGGTCTCTAAAGAAGATGGCATGAGAAGCATAGGAAATTGGGATGAGAAGCAAAGTAATGATAAAATTTTCACTGTTAGTGTAGATGCCGCTGTTCCAAGGAGGCGAATTTAAACAGAGTGAGGAAAGAGACAGAGGATCCTCCTGTGGGCAGGAAAGACTGGCAGTGTGGAAGAGGCAGGCAGGTGTGATTGAAAGAAGGAGGGCATGCATTTATACCAGCTGAAGGTGGTGGATGCTCTCTCTTCTATTTTCACCAAAGAGGCATATTTAAAATTGGCTGACCTACCTAGCTGCCTGTCTGGAGCCTGCAGCACTGTCCAGGTCACTCCTGCCCCAGGTTTAGTTGCTGAACCAGGCTGGAGCTGCTTTCCACCACCTGGAACACATGGAAATGGATGGAAGCTGAGGGGCTGGGACACCATCCATGCTGGATGGCAGTGAGTACTGTGCCCAGGCCGTGGTGATGCCACCCTCCTCCTGCCCCCTGCTCCCCACAGGTCCTGTGCAGGGCTGATGGCCCCAGATGGTGATGAGGGGCACAGTGTGTGCACCAGTGCCTGTGAACTGCGTGAGAGAGGGACAAGAGCAGACGGAAGCTGAGAAGATCCCACCAGGCTCTTGGGTTCCAGCTGTGGGCCTGATATGACTCCCTGGAACTGGGCTCTACTTCTGCTTCAAGTCCATGAAGGCAGCTTTCAGATCCTGGCTGCAGTAGGCAACATCTCCCTGGGGAAAGCCCAGCTGGTTCAGGTGAGGAGCCACATCCCTGGGGATGGCTGTTTCGGGAGCACCACTGCTCACCCACTCTTCTCCCAGCAGTTCTGCTCATTTGAGGGACACCACCGTTGTGGTAAGTGGCTGCTCAGCATTCCACTGCCCTTTCTGCCTGGCAGAAAGCATCACAGACCCCTCTGCCCTGATTTTCAGGTTCCTGTAACCACCAGAAAGCAGACCTGCTGCTATCCCACGTGCATTTGGAGAACTGCTGGCATGGCTGAGGACATCCCATCCTCAGCTCTCAGTCAGCCTGCTCTCCTGTTGGACCAGAACAACTTCATTGTGTTTTACTTTTGGTTCAAATCTTTCCACTGTTCATCCCAAGGAGAACAGCCATGAATTAATGAGGGGTCTTTGTTTTCCTGAACTCTGAATGTGCCACAGCAGTGAAGGTGTAATTATTGAGAGCTGGACATTAACCTCCATATGAGCCTGGTCTCGCTGCCTTTCATTCCTTTGGTTTTATTGATCCTCCTTTCTTGACTTGTTCTTGCTTCCTCTTTTTTTAAAGACTTAGAAATTAATGGGCAGCTCAAAGGAAGCACTGCTGCTGTAATGAAAAAAGATAGCAGTTCAGGGCTCTAACTTTCTGGCTGTTCTCTGGGGCCCTCGTTACGTTTGTTTCCATCTGAACACCATTTCCGCACAACGGCTCCAAACAATACTGTATTAGCCTTAATTCTGACCTGGCTGCAATTTCTGCCAGAAAGCTGTTTCAGCTCGGAAATGGGCAGATTTGCTCTTCAGGCCAATGAAAACAAGTCTGCAAGGTTGAAAAGAAAATGTCAAAATCGGGACTAAAGATCACTTAAAATGATAACAGTTGTACTTGAAGCAAAAATTATATACAAAGCTTTAATCTAGCAATTTCCATCCTCAGACAGCAAAGTGCTTTACAACAGAGTTCACTGTCAGCAGCCTTGTTTGTAAAGGTGAGCAGAAATACAGCTTCTGCTTTCTTTGCTGTGTTTCTCTACCCCAAACTAGCTTGTTAACCAGACTCAAAGGCTTTCCTGCTCCCCCAGGACGTGTCAGTGCCCACCTGGCTAAGCAAAGACGTTCCCAGTGATTGCACCACAGAGTCTGGGCCAAGGAAGGGTTTGCCCTTGTCTGATTGGCTGAATCCTCCTTTTTCCTTTTGTCTTCCCACTGAATAGAGAGAGTTGGCTTTAATTTGAGAAGGCAGTAACGCAGCTGCTTGTCTTCTGTGCCCTGTTGGCTCGTCCTTGTGCTGCAGAGGTAGCTAGAGCCACCAAAACATGTCTGGATCCCCAGATCCTCATCTGTGTGGCTACCAGACCCTCTCCCCCTGTGTCTGAGATGAACCTCGTGCTCATTTTAATGGAGAGGATTTCCTCAGCTGCTGGAAGCGGGTGGATTTTTCCCAGGCTGCCCAATGGCACCCTGACACCTGCCCACTGGTTTTCCTCATACCTCCTTACTACTGCAGAGCATCTGGTGCACCAGAAGTGCTGCTGAGATAGCTGCAGCGGGGTTTTTACTTAACCCTGAGAGCTGGCCAAGGGGTGAGAGGCTGCACCTTTGGCTGGGCTCATGCTGGGCTTCCCCTCTTCACCCCCTCTCTGCTGGAGAAATGCAGGGTTTGCTGCTGAGAAAAGCTCAGCAAGGAAATCCTTCTTGCAGGAAGTTTAATTGCAGCCATTAAGCCTTTAATCTAACTGTGGTGTGCATCTCTAAATGGCAATGCCATCCCTGAAATACAGGCACACAGCCACACTCCTGCCCGCCACCTCCTCAGCGTTGTGTTTACAGCTACTCCTAGTGACCCAGTAGCTCCACACTTGGCCAGAAAATTAATTTTTAAAAAAATAAACTACTCACACACACAGAGATGCACAAGCAAACCTATCTATCCGTGGAAAATGTCCTCCCCAGCCCACAGTGCCAAGGACCATGAGCACTGTTTGCAGCTGGGCAGTTCCTGCTGCTGAGGCCTCGTGGCCCGACCGCCCCCGGGACACAGAGCCCCCCACCCTGCTGGCTCAGCCCCTGGCCACAGGAACACGGGGAGAGGGCAGAGCCCAGCATCTCTCTGCTCTCCCTCAGCACTGCAGCCCAGTCCAGCCTGCTCCCCCTCTGTGCCTGTGACCCCAACCTCTCCTTGCTGTCCCCTCACCCTCCCTGTGGTCCCCCCAGCTTGCTCGCGGATGCTCCCGTTGATCCCAGAGCTCAGGATGAACACATGCTCCAGGCTTTCACGTTAAAGTGAGGTGCTGCAAGGTGCTAAAAAAGGAGGAGCAGTGTGACTCACCTGGGGAGCTGGGGAAGGACTTGGTGGTGACCAGCATGGGCTTGTTCACCGGTGGAGCCTCATGCTGTAACCACACTGCAAGTCCCTTCCTCTGGCTCCTTGAGGTCTTCATCCACAAGGAAAAGCCCAGGAGAACCCAGCAGAGCCCTTTGGAGATGTGTGGCAGGAACGAAGCTTTCCCACCAAGAGAAGCAGCTGTCAGAGACACACCAGCTTCCAGGGTTCAGGACTCTCCTTTGGGAAGCAGAAAGAGCTTTGATTTTTGTCCAGCCACACCTAAATGAGCTGTCCTGTGAGAAAACAGATGCTTAAAACTTTTAGACAAACATGGACAAAGTGGGATACTCCCCAAAAGGCTGTTTTTAATAGAGATTTCATTTCATCTGGATGTCTTATTGCAGCAAAATCTTATCTGCAAGTTTCAGGGCTGCCTGGGAAATCTTGCTGCCTCACCAGGGAAAAGGATATTTAAAAAGGATTAAATCTGACAGTCTTACACTAAAAGTGGATTTTTAAGACATAAGCAAAGACTCGAGATGGAAAGGTTAGTGGGCTGTTGAAAATGCATCTGCATTTAAGCTTATACAACTTAATTTCTAGTTGGTTATTAAGAGGCTGGATGAGATGAGCTGTGCTGGTCGGGTGCTGAGGAAGACAGGCAGGTGCTGTGGCAGTGGGGGGAAGAGAGGGGATCAGAACTCCCCTTTGAGCACAGATTCCCCCCAGTGTCCCCAGATGCTGCTGAGGTCCTGGCAGGGGAGAAGCACATTACAGGGCAACAACAGCAGGCTGGCAAAAGCAGGCACTGAGGTTGGTATATGGAGACTCCAACAGGAAGACAAGTTTTGAGCCAAATCTAAAGCATAATTAGACACCAAAGAGCCCACTTCTCCTTCCAGATAGGAGGTCTCATCACCCTTCCCCTCAGCCCACAGCAGAACCTGTGCATCAGGGCTTGGCTCACCCCACAGCTATGAAGTAGCTCAAATCAATCAAACACATCCTCTCCTTGGCCATTAAGGCTTGCTCCAGTTAGCTCCAGCTTTAAAACAGAGAGAGTAGGATATAAATTCTGTTTCACAAAGTTCCCACCTACATTTCTCTCCAAATGTTGAAATGACATTTCTGCCCACTGGAAATAGAACCTTGGAAAAGACTCTCTGGATAGTTCATTTGCTGGAAAATAGAATTGACAGCCCAATTAATCTCACAGCCTGTGACTTTTAAGCCAGGGCTGTCGATGTAGGTGCTCTGGGATGAGAACAGAAGAGGCTGGATAAATATCACAAGATGCTGCTGTCCCAGAGATTTCCAGCCTCTCCTGGTGCCTGGCACCCTGCCTGCTCTGCCCCATGGTCTGTGTGGCTGCCAGCACATCCACGGGCTGCCCTGAGCTGAGACCTGAATCTGTCCCTGTGTGCACAGCTGGCATGGACCTGGCTGTGGGACAGGGACTGTTGTCCCCGACCCAGATCAGCACCAAATCAGCTGAGCTGAGCTGTGCTGTGCCATAGAGGCACCACAGAGGCACCAATTCTGTCAGCCAAAGCTACTGTCCCCCTCAGGGGACCCAGAGCCCAGGGCCAGTACGGAAAGAGCCCTAACACCAAAACACTTTGCTTCCCATTTTCCTTTACAACCAATGCTCCCAGGGAGCTCCTCACCCACCCCCATCAGCTGCAGACACAAACACCCTTGCTCAATAACTGGGCACCTGCCTGGGAAGGGCTCCCACTGCCACGTGGCTCAGCCTCACCAAACAAGCCCACCAAGCTGCTGGCCAAGGCAGCTCCACCTGCCCAGGGCCAGGCATCACCACAGGTCTGTGTCCCAGCATGGATTTAGGGGCACAGCTGGCACCACGGGGCCTGGCACCACAGGAGCCACACGTCAGGGATGGGGGGACAGGGCTTTGCAGGCAGCAAGATGTGGCTGTGACCTTCCCATCAACTCCCACACAAATTACAGGATCAGCCTCGCAGTCTATTCAGAGCATTAAGTACCTATTTCCTCGTGTTGCTTTTGTTATTCTTATTACTATTTATTATTATTATTATCATCATCTTCTTCTCTACAGGTATAGAAACACCTCAGGCTATCAGGTTCTGTTGTGGCAACAGCTCAAGTCCTCTCTGACTGCTGCATGGAATCCTTGCCATAAAAAGACATTTATGGGGTATAACTTTCCTCTGCTCCATCTCTGTGTGCCAGAGGAAATGGCAGCACTTTTCTGCTCCTTTGTTCTTGCTGCTATCTCCTGATCTGCAGATTGAATACATCACACTGTCATCTCCCAGCCTTGATCCCAAGGCAGGATCAATGGGATTAAATTCCAGCTCTCCTTATAACCTTTCTCCCAAGAGCTGACTGGAATAACACGTTGTGATGTCCCTCAGTATTCCCTGCTGCCCCCCGGCAGCCACAGGCATCCTCCGTCCCTCCCTGGCAGCAGTTTCCAGGCTGGAAGCTGTCTCAGGAGGGCAGGATGGTCCAAAACCCGACAGCACAAATGCTGCTGAGGTATGGCTGTTGTGACCCAAGCTGTGACAGGTGCCACTGAGAGCCTGGAAGGTGCTGGGAGGTGCCTCTTGTCCCCTGTCCCTGCCTGTTTCTAAACTCGTTGGGAAAGGGAGCAGCTCATTCCAATGCAGACTGAAAATTCCCAGTGTGGCCCCCACCCCGAAGGAGTGAGCCCTTTGCTCTGCCCCCAACACACAGAAAAATTGCATCTCAGCCCTGCCCTACCAAAGAGCAGCCGTGCATCACTCACCACTATTGGGTTCCTTTATAAAAACGGGTTTGCTCTGCTCTAATTGCTCTGAATGAAGCAATAGCATTCTGCTCCCTCCCAGCCCTTGTACCTCCACCAGCTCACCAAGTTTGCCCCTAACACAGATTAGATCTGAGTGCTCAGGAGGTGGAATAGTGTCTGCCCTGCCTGTCACACCCTGCTGGGAAGGATGGGTGCAAAAAGGCTCTCCCAGGTTTCCTGAACTCCCAGTGTGGGCTGGAGGGCAGGGCCAGGAGCCGACCAGGCTGGGCAGAGATCCTTACCCAGCCTCACCGAGGAACCCCTCGGGAGGGAGGAGAGAGACCAAGCAGGGGTGCAGCCACAGTACTTTCCTCAATCTCAGATCCTAACTAGGGCTTTGGAGGCTGTTCCTGTGTCCTGAGCTCAGCCTGGCTCTGCTCCCATCCCAGCACGTTCCCAGGGGATACCTGGAGCCTTGCAAGCTCCAGACAGTAAGATGTCATTTTGGTGCTATTGCACTTAGGGAAAAGAGCAGAATAAATGTTCTTACAGAGCTGGTGTGCTAAAATATGATACAAGTTAGGCCATAACTCACCTGACCTTGCATTTCACATAATTTCTAGTAACATTTGTCATTTATAAATAGCCTGTCACTTCCCTCTGCTCTGGGGCTGCTGCTGCAGAGCACAGGGAGATGTTCCCTCCTGCCATCGTTTTCCCATTCAGCAGCCAGCAAGGGACAAAGGACCAAAGGGATTGGAACCCCTCTGCTTTGAGATGGCTGGGGAAGGTCTGGGCTGTGGCTCGGGGCTGGCTGTTCCTTGCACACCCAGCCCCCTGCACACACACTCTCACTCCTGTCTGCTCGGGAATCTGCCCATTGCCATGGAAACCGTGCTGACATCAGGCACTGCTAACGTTATTCCAATGACTAATTGCTTTATGAATGGTGAGCCAAATTACTGAAACAATTTCCAAGCCCCAGAGGTCTGTATTTAACACCCAGGCACATGCCAAAAAGTGTCCCTCACCTGCAGGGATGCCAGGCAGGGCTGTGGGAGCACAGCTGGGGACTCTTGTCCAGGCTTGGATGTGTGGCAGAGGGGCTGTTAAATCCTAATTTTCTGTGCTTCTTGAGAGCTGTTTTGTACCTATTTAAGCTGCCTGAGTAGTACCAAGACTCCAGTTCAGGGGATACTCCTGTTTTTCCAGTTCACAGGGATCTGTGGTACTTGCTGCTGCTGACAGCAGTCTGCCTGGTCTTTTTCCTCTCTTGTTTTCCTCCTTATATGCCTTCTTCCTTCTCTGGGGCTCTTTTGAGTTGAAGGCTGATAGGATGAGGATCCTACCATCCCAGAAAGTGCAGCTTTCCAGCACGCTGCTCCAAGCTGCCCCTGTGGCCATTTCTGTCACTGGCTACACCATTGGAAGCTGCACACATGGCAAGAGCCTCCTTGTCCCCGTCCTTCACGGGAGCTGTGTCTTATGCTCCTACTCCAGAACCCTTCCCAGCTTCCTCTGCCGTGCCCAGAACCCCTCCAGGCAGGGCAGCTGTGGCTGTGCAGCTGAAAGGGAACAACAACCCCACAGTGCACTCCAGGGCTTGCATCCACAATGGCTAACCCCAAAGAGGAAGAAGAAACAGCTCCGTTTCAACAGCAAGACTGAAAGCTGATGCATCACTTGCCTGCCCCCTCCTAATGCTCAAGGATGATGTGAGAACCATTTCTGCTTCTGGCAGAATCAGAAAATGGTGCCAGAGACACCTTCTACTAAACCAGGTTGCTAAAAGCCCCTTGCAACTTGCCTTGGAACATGCCCAGGGATGGGGCATCCACAGCTTCTCTGGGCACCTGTGCCAGGGCTTCTTCACCCTCACAGTGAACAATTTCTTCCTAACATGTAATCTAAACTTGCTCTCTTTCAGTTTGAAGCCATTCCCTCATCAAATGTCCCTCTCCCTGTTTTTTAAAAGTACTAGAAAGATCCTGTAAGTTTCAGGTACTGGAGAGACGCCTGAACAACCAACAGTGAAGGCAGGCAGTGTCTGGGATGCTGGTTATCCCAGCAGTCCATAATTGCAGAGCATTCACCAGACTTCAGAACAAGGCACTACTCCAGGAAGAAGGTGCCTTGGCAGCGGAGCTGACGTGAGAGGCACTCAGGGGGTTGGCCTTTCAATTATTTCGTTTTGAAATAACAAATGCCATAAAAAGCCCCAGTCAGAGACAGCTCACAGGACAGGACAGCCAAGCTCCTGCTCTCAGCAGACAGCTGTGGGTGCAGGGCTCACAGCTTGTGGGCTGCCTTCCTCTGAATCTGCTGGATCCTGCAGCCAAAATGATGGGAAAAAAACCCAAAACCCAACCAGGCCAGCTCTGAATGTTTATTCACTTAAATATTTTCAATCCCTTCTTTAAGGATATGTGATAGCTTATTGCATCAGCAATTTATAACTCCTGCCTCCTTACAGCATCCTAACTGTTTATGGCTCTGTGTTATTTATTGCCTGCCACCGAAATAAGAAACATTATGAAAATTTGTTCAGGACTTATTCAGGCCCCCCAGAGGCAGGGGGGAGGCGCTGGCACAGCTGCGGTGCCCAGCCCAGAGCAGCCGTGCCTCCATCCCTCCCTGCATCCTCCTGCGAGCCCTCCGGAGCATCATCACCTTAATGAATGGCAGACACTGATTGCACCCGTGCCGCTCCGGGAAGCGTTAATTACGTTAATTGCATCGGGCTAAGGCTGAGCCGCTTGTCGCTGTGCCCGAGCCCCCGGTGACTCCGAGCTGACAGCGCTCGGGAATAATCCCAGTAGGTTCTCGCAGGACTCCACGGCTGCATTTAGCACAGCAGCCCCACTCATAGGTCCCCATCCATCACCAAATGTCAGGCTCTCCTGGTGCGATAAGTTAAGAACAGACCGGCCTTTTATTTCTTCACCGTCAGACAAAAAAATATTAGCATTTCTCTGTTTGGTTTGTTTTGTTTTGTTTTTTCTTTCTTTCCTTCTATACACAAAAGTGCAACCTTCCCGTGCTGGACAGACACACGGCTTTCCCCGTGGGCTGCCAGGGGCTCTGCCTGAGCTCTTGCTCATTAATAGGCTCATTTAGGCAGCTGTCCCCCGCAGCGCCCATTAACACACATGAGAGAGTGCCCGGAGGTGAGAGCTTCACTAATCAAATGTGCTATTAAGATCCTAATCCATTTCATTAGCCCATTTCATTTGACACTTAGTGAGGCTCAGAGATGCTCTGTGTAACGGGGCTGAAGGCACATGGCCTGTCCTGTGGAAAAATAATCCTTTTTATTAGACCCATAATTCCCTTTTATCTTGTATTAGTTTGTTTCTCGAGCTGAAGAGCGCCTGGGATGTGCAGCTCCGGCAGAGATGCCAGGGATTTTCCCTTAGTGTGTGAACGAGTCATCACACAGAGTGTAAGACTGGGAGGGATCAGGGCAGCAGCAATAGCCAAAAATAAAAGGAAAACAAACCAAAACGAAACAAAAAACAGCAACAACAAAACCCAGCCGAAACCCAGGCTAGCTGATTATTCGATTATGTATTACCGGGCTGTATTTTGGGGATGTTATCTACATGACCCTCCACCGAATATTCTGGAGACTGAAATGATTAAAAACTTCAGGTCTATCTGAAATAATTCCTAATTTCTCTCTTGCTTTGAATGCCAGCCACATGAGGTCTCGGAGTTCAGCAGGGAGGCGGAATGAGGAGTGGAATGCAGATCGCTCAGGAGGCTGGTGAGGCACAGAGGAGAACCTGCCCCGGTGTGTCAGGCAGAGAGGCTGACCCTAATTCTCTGCACAGATCCCGTGTCTCCTCCTCAAAACAAATGCACGTGAACACGATGCTGCATACTCTGCCTGGGAGCTCTGCATGACCCTGGGGATTCTGAGTGTTGGGAAAGTTTGTAAGTTATCAGATAAGCAGGTCTTTGTTATCAAATCAGCATCCCTAAAGGTATGTACTTCCCATACAAAAACACACTTGAAACTGCATTAAAACTTTGTACTATTAAAGAAATATTTTATGAAACAATAACTTTGTGGGTATAATATTCATCTCGAGAAGTGGATTGTGGCAGTTCTTCAGAAACAGCTGAGGAAAATGCCTCCATATCACTGAAATGTTCCCACTGAGCAAAGCTGAAACGTTTCAACTGCAGAATAAGCAAGCTCCTACCTGAATGTAGCCTTCTGCCTGCAGTCCCCAGGGTTCCTTGGGAGCAGCCCCACATGCCAGCAAGCCTTCCAGGCCCTGGACTGGCACCAAAGCCTCCCTGAGCTCACCCCAGATCGCTGCCTCTGCTCCCTGGCAGGGGAGAGGAAACGCAGGTGGCATCCAGGCTGGCTGGGCATGAAGCAGGTTAATGCACCCCTGGAGCACCCTGTGCCACCCTCCCCAGCAGCACACACCCCAGTTCCCATCCCCAAGGACGTGGGAGGGGACAGGAGGTACAGCCTGGTGACATCCCCTCGCTTTTCCTGGCTGGAGTTACTCCTGAGATGGGTGAGCAGGGACAGGCCTTGTCCTCACAGCCAGAGGTGGCAATAGAAGGGATGAGTGGCACTCACAGCATCTCTTACAGCAGGACTCTTAGGGGGACATAGGTTCTTTTGATATTTTATTAGCACACGGAGTCCCTGCAGCCAAAACAGGAAAATCCCCGTTCCTTGTTCTGTTCTAATCCACTTTTTCAAGACAATTTCTGAGCAATTGATGGGGGAAAAAAACTAACTTTAAAAAAGCATCTTTACTCTTAGAAATTCAGTGCCATCTGCTCCCTCAGCATTGCCCAGGGTGTTTGCCTCCCCCTGAGCAGCCAGTGGATGGAAGCTGACTCCCACCCGTGCCCACCCCCAGGCTGCCACAGGCACTGCTGTGCTCTGTAGGGTCCCTGGCAGAAAAACAGAGCTCAGAGCCTGGTGCCACATTCCTGTGCTTGAGAAAATGGTGTTGAGAGAGAGGGAAAATGCATGGCACTGCTGGTGGGCAGGGAGCTGCCAGGGGCTCCAGACCCAGCAGTGCTGCCCCTGCAGTGAAGGCAGGGCCCAGTGCAGATCCAGCCAGGGCTCACATGTGAGAGCAGCACAGGATGTGGGCAGCAGTGCTGGGCTGCAGCTGGCACAGGGGAATGTCCCCACAGGCTCCTCAGGGCAGGTTCAGTATTTAATGCCCACATTAAAAACTCACAGCTTGACTCCATTAAGCACTGCCAGGGCAGCACCAGAAAACCTCTGCCAGGGTTCTCTCCTAAAGTGGATGGGAGAGAGCTGGTTATTTTAAAAAGCATCATCATCTCCAAAGAAAATGAAGCATTGGTGAGCAAGGAATCCCTGCTGTGGGACCATAAATCACTGCCACAGCCCGCAGGGGCTGCAGCACCCTGGCCGGTGGACACCAGTGTGTTCTTGCACAAAGTGTGTTCTCCAACCCCCCTGGGGCTGGGATCTCCTCCCTGGGAAGCTCCCCAGCCTGGGCAGCCTGTCCCTGTCCCCATCGCAGGTGCCAGGGGAGCAGCAGGGCAGTGCATCCCCGGCTGGCTGTCCCCACAGGACCCTCACAGGGATGGCACCTTGGGGTGACACTGTCCCTCCCCACTGCCCTCCCTATCCTGCAGCCCTCCTTTCCCCACAGCACTTCCAGTCCAAACCATAGCATTTGCCTTTCCACCAGGACACAAGTCTGTGCTCATCCCGTGCCATCCCTGTGCCCAGCCCGGGAGGTGGGGACCCCAAGTGTGTCAATGAAAAGCTCTTCCCGACTTAGCAATATTACAGCATGAATTACAGCATGATATAAAGGCCTATTAAAGGCTGATTTCTAGAACAAATGCTGCCCCCGTGGCTAATCAGCAGAATATTTCCTTCATTGAGAGATAAAATTAATATTGCTGTTTGGCAGATGCAATGATGCCAAGCAAATGACTTGCAGTCGAGCTTTATTGTTATGATGCCTTTGGTTGCTGGCCTTGGCCTCGAGAGGGTAGCAACAGAAATGGGGGAATACAAATGGAAACCTCTACAAGCCTGAAATAAATGCATGCCCTGGAACTGCAGGGAAGCAGGGTTTAATAGGAGACATCAGCATGCACAGCCCAGGCTGGGCACGCTGCCCTGTCCCCTGCGGTGGCACCCAGCAGGAAAGAAGACAGGCACACAGCCTTGACCAGGACATCTGCCCCAGCCCCCAGGCAGCCTGGGCCCCCCACTGTGGGCTTTACAGAGTATTTTCATTTTTAAAAGGGGTTTGGATGTGAGAAGGCTCTGTGTCAACACCATGAAAGCTGGCATTAATCAAGGGTGATAGCGTGGTCTCCTTGCCAGTGGTTAGCATTAAAAAATGCATATTAGCATTTTTAATATTAATCAGTGTAAACAAGAAAGATACTTCTATAAAAATGAATTAGAAAGCTCCTTTACTTAGAGGACACTGATGAATTAATATCACATCTCAGGGCTGTGAAGCATTCTTGCAGAGTGGACCTCCTCAGGCTTGTGGCTCACCCACACCTCACACCAGTGAAGGCTAATTCCCTGGGGTCAGGGGCTACTCCTGCCCCAGGAGTCACAGGCCAGCTTGTGCCACCACAGGATGAACTGTGCTTCAGAGGCCATGGTCAGTCTAAGGTTCCCTGCTGAGCCCGTGGCACGAGTGGACTTGCCATGTCATTAATGGTGCAACCTGGAAAAGCCAAGCCATTCCAGGGCCTGAGGCAGGGCTGAGCAAGTGCAAGAGGCACTGATTGCTGTGCTTACAGAAAACACCCAGGCTTCCACCTGCCTTTCATCCCTCCCTGCCATCAGGGCCACAGCAGTAGGAGACTGAGGGCTGGGATACACCACCTCCCACACCTCACTCCATGGCCAACCTGGCTCAACAAGGAGCCTTCATGGAATAGTACCCTGAAGCAATGCAGAGAATAAATAGACTCCATAATTAAGTTTAGTTATGCAGTGGGTGTGTATGGGAGCCCCAGCACAAGTGAGATAGCTCTCATAAGGCCTTGTGCCCCGAGCCTCGGGCTGTCCCACAGCTTTATTCACAAAGGTGTTCCATATGGAAGAGATTGCACAACTTTCCCAGGCATATTCAACCCCTGGCCCCGCCTGTCCTCACCTCGTATGGTGATCAGGTCCACGCCCTCCTGGCCATGCCTTGTTGGCTCTGGTGGTCGCACGGGGGTCCCTGGGGGTCTCTGAGGCTGAAGATTTGTGATCTTCCTCGAGGATGAACTTTTGAACCTTTTCTCCTCTCATGCGCTTCTTGGTCCCTCAGTCCTTATCTGGGTATTCCGTGGTCTTAATGAGCTTGGAGACAGAGGGGTTTCTTTATCTGGGCTTTTTGGATCTCCTGATCTCCTCTTGGTATTGTTTTCTACGCAAGAAACCTTAGAAATTTGCATTTTCCTATGCCCTTTGTACCATGGCAGGGGTTTCTTAAGTAAAAAGGTTAAACTTCAACTCAGAGTTCTACAGACTAAACTTTAAATGCTCAATTCATAATGTTATTTTAAGTAAACTCCAAAATCTCTATTTCAACCCCAAGAAAACCTCTGCCCTCTGCCCTTCCATAGCCAGATCTCTCATGCACTGTGTCCAGGGACCTGACTGTCAGCACAGCCCTGGCACCCATTGCTCATGGCCCAGGAAAGCTGCAAGTGCCATGTGGAGGACAAGAGGCTGGTAGGATTAAGCAAAGACCTCTACTTACCCCCACCAAGTGCCAGAGATTTTGCCAACCGAGCAGTTGTAATGGCAGAAAAGACAAGATTTTTACCTTGGATTTGTATTTGTAACATAAAGGGTGTTTGGTGGCTCCCGCAGGACGAGACCCAGGGCTGGCACAGCCTTGCTCATGCCCCACAGCCCACTCCCTGCACTGCTCCACTGAGCCATGTGGTCTTTCTAGAGGATTCACAGCTCTGTTCCCTCCAGAGCAGCTGGGGGCTGCTGCAAGGCAAAGCAGGCGTCTTGTGAAACAACCAGGCTGATTTAATAAGGTCAGATGGGAGAAGAAGAGCTTTAGCAGGGCCTGAGAGCCCGCTCTGACTCTACCCCAGTAAATCCCTTGTTTGATGCTCTCTGATGCAGGCAGCCATGCTCAAATCTTTCTTAGCTGTACTTGATGCTAAATGAAAACAGGAGCCACCAACAGAGCTCGGTTTCTTCCCAGCCCCACTGCCCCCCTGTCCCTCTCCCCCTGCTGACCCTCCCAGTGCCCAGGGAACCACAGGGGGTGGCTTTCCCCAGCTGCTCCCATTCCCTTTGTTCAGGTTCAGTGTCTAGCTGGACCTCCAGGAGGGGTATTTCTGGGCAAGTAAAGGCTCTCCAGCCCTTCAAAAGGAAGCAAACCAGCAGGACCAGATGCAGACCCTAAGATTCACACTGGGAAATAAACTGTCACAGTTGACAGTGAAGGTACCTGCTGCCAGTGAAGGTGACAGCTCCTTGGCTGAGTGGGACACGGTCACCTCATCACTAGGGGATGATGGTGTGGCTGGCAGAGCCATTTGTAAGCACAAATCCCATCGGAGACAGAAGCTGGGGCTAGGCCAGACATCCCCAGCCTGGGCCAGGAGTTTTCATGGGAGACTGGATGCTCACACGAGGGTGCACATCTTTGTTTTCCCTGCCTCCCATTTCAGAGCAGCAGGGGAACAGAACACTTTAGGGATAGGAACAGGGATCTGGCCATGGCCTGATGGCTGGGACACAGGGTGAGTATGGAAGGGCTGCAAGGATAAGGATCTTCCCAGCCTAGAGGTGAGACACCGGCGACCAGGGCTCGGGCTGTGAGCTGAGGAGCAGCAACACTGTCAGATGGCTCCATATGAGCTGTTGGTTCCAGGAGGCAAAGTGTGAGGGTGAAAGACCTGAGGCTCTTGCTGGAAGAGGCTGAGGGTCAGAGGAGAGGGAGCTGAACCATCAGGCATGTGTTACCTCCCACTGAGCTGCACCATACTGCCACACACACTCACACCAACTGCCAGCAGCTCATCCTCCAGCAGGAGCTGGTGGAGGAATCCCACAGGGAACCCAAAACACTCCAGACTGGAAATCACTGCTCGCAGCAGCTCTTATTTTTAAACATAGGTTGCAGCCCTTATTTACCAGCAGGCTCAGCGTTGCCGGGAGTGGTGACTGCGGCTGCCGCGCTTGCCTCTCGCAAAGGGAACCTCCTGTTTTGACTGCAAGCTAAATGATGCTCAGTTATTTGGGGAGGAACATTTCCAGCTACACAGCATGAGCCAGAGTTATCAGCCAATTAAGTATTTACGGCCAATTCCATTTTCCTAGCGAGATGCTTGGAAAGCAAGCCCCAAGTAGGAACTGTGGTCTCCTACAAACACCTCCATGCTGGCCCACCAGAGCCTGCACAAGTCCTGTAAAAACTCTTAAGGCTCTGCTGGAAAACAATCCATCAGCAGTGTGCTTCAAACACTGCAGCAGTATCTCAGCCTGTCTGCAGTGAAGCACCAGCAGAGCATGAAGCAAAGGCCAGGTGCTCCCAGCCCCACAAGGAGGGTTAGCTGTGATGGGGGCTTCACGTGGACAGGCTGTGCTGTCAGCTGTCACCAGGAGAACACCTGGGACAGCTCTTCCCTGCCTGACCCTCACCAGAGGTATCTGACAAGCATGTTCAGCATCTCTGCCAGGTGCTGATTTAAAGCTGGTTTCCTGCTTTTCCAGCATAGGCTCTTCTCTTTCCCAGCATCACTTAGCTCCCAAATGGATCCAAACCCAAACTACACTCTTCAGGATTCACCAACAAGGAGAACTGCTTCAAACAAAGCAGAAAGCAAACCAAACCCTGCTGCTCACCCCAAATGTTTGGACAGCATCACCACCAGCCCTCCCCCACCACTTGAGTTCAACATCTACCTGCACACAGTGAGACACTCACACAGCTTCCCCGGCCGACACCCACCTACTCTTCTCTGCTCAACTCCATCAACAATTTAGGGCAGATTCCTGCTTTCACAGGAAATGTACAACCAGCACGGTGGTATGGCAAAGGGCAAACCTCCTAACAGCTTCTGTCTTTGTTTTCCGCCTGTAGGGGGTTGTTTACAACACTCCACAATTTCTGTGAAGTAATGCTTAACATTTCAGAAGCATGCGAGAGCCCATGGATGGCATGAACCGCTTGAGTCACCCTCCTCCTGTCACAGCATCTGCCACAGACCAACCAGGCACGTGGATGCTGGCTGTCATACTCCCCCAGGGCAGCCATTCCCCCTTCTGCAGCATCCTCAGCTGCTGACACAGGGCCAGGCCTCACTGCCTGAAAGGGAAATACCAAATGCCATGGTAACCATGTGAGGTGACAAACATCTCTTTGCTCCTAGGTTGTACCACATTTCGTGTAACTGTGGTCACTCCATTAACTTTCCTGCCCTCACTGCAGCTGGTGTTTAATCCAGGGACGTTTTCTTAGGCTTTTAAGTGGTGTCTATCATTCATCATCTCCCAGCAGTATTGGAGAGACAGATGAAGGCTCACCAAGCTCATGAGGACTGGAGAGCTGTATTCCAGATGGATTGATATGCCTCAAAAGTTGTGACCAGTCACCAAGGCATGACCAGAGCTCAGCCCCTGTGTGTCCAGCTCCTGGGGACGTGCTGTGATTTTTAAAAGGAAAAATGACCCTCCAAAACTCTGTGTGGGAGAGAACCAAGCCCTTATAGCATCTCCCACTTTGTGCATTCTGTTCTGAGAGGCAAAGGAAAGAGGAGGCATGTTGTGTTGTGTTTAATATGCCTTTTTATAATTGTTCTGTACCTTGGTTTATTCCAAGATAAACTTATCTTGGGATAAACTAAGGTAACCAAGAACCACTTATTTCAATGGTTCTGCCCATCCTGCCTCCCCCCTCAGCCCCTCCCTGGTGTCCTGTCCGTCACTCTCAGCCCATCCCTTCCCCTAGAAACTTCTGTTAAGGGCATCGAGTGACTGGTTTGGGAACCAGGGTTCCTCCCACAGGTTCCCCCATTGGTCTCCCCAGAGACCCATCTTCCCAATGTCCGTACCCCCATGTTTCCCCACTGGCTCCCTATCTTTGTTCCCTCTCCCTTTATAATAATACCTGATAGCCCAGAGCTTGGTCTTGGAAGTGAGGTCGTGCTGGGCTCAAGGTCATTAATAAACCTGGACTGATCCCTCCATTTGAAGTCCACTCCTTTCTTCCACCGCAGTCAATTCCTGCCTCACCCGCCAAGGCGAGAGCCTGAGCCCCCTCCTGCCCCTCGGAGATCGGGAGAGGTTCCCTGCAGCTGGAACTGTGCACAGCCAGCCGGGACCCCCGCAGGGACTCGCAGAGGAGCCTTTACAACAGAGGCTGAAATATTTTATTTAAAACCACTGCCAGCTCAGAACAAACCGCTGACCTTCACCAGGGCCTGCAGAGTAGCTGTTCTGGTTTAAGCTAATTGGTACCTGAAACAAAAGGCAGTGCAGAATCGGTGCCAGAAGATACAAGCGGAACTCGCCCACGCTCTCAGCACCAGGCACCTGCAGTGCCTGATGCCAGCACAGCACCCAGGCTGGAAAGGTGAACTTTTCAGCTGCCTCAGCTGCAGCCCCTCTTGATGGACATTCCAGGACAAGCAGCTCCACCTCCAGCCCACTGGCTCCCCTGACAGCTCACGTGTGGCCACTCCAGCACGGTGGCTTGTGCCATGCAGATTTCTGCCAGTCACCGTGGGCACTTCTCTACATCACACACACATTGTACAGACACACTGAGCACTGCCATTCTTGACATTCCACCTGAGAAAAAAACACTTCTTCAGGGGCAAGTGCTGCCAGTTGCAGTCTCTGCTGAAGGGGGCCCTTGGCTGGACGCTGAAGCACAGGGTGCTCAGTGTGTGTGGTGACAAAGGGCTGATCCCAGGAAATCAGTCATCCCCCAAGTGACTCCTGTCAGGTTCAGTGCACAGCAGGATAATAAATCCTGGCATACAGCATTGAGCCAGCCATAAGAAGCCACAGCAGGGCATGAGCTAGACCTGTACTTGAATCTGAGGGCTCTTGCCATGCTCAAGAATATTTGCCCACTCTTCTCTGCCAAATATCCCAGGAGAAAAAAAGATCTTTTGAGGGTAACATTTTAGACCTAAATTTGATGCAGCATGAAAATTTCCTTGTATAAAAGCTAAAGGAGGATATAAAATACTCAAAGAGAGAGAGAGACTGGTTTTGCCACTCTTGTTAGTTCTGGGATATACTGCTTCGCTCCCATTCATGAATAATTTTCTGTGAAATCTGTGTCTGAATGAGTCCTCTTGTGCATTAAATGTCAGCAGTCCTGGAGCCAACACCTGCCCAAAGTTGTACCAGCCTGAAACAGGTACCCAGCACCTACAGAGATGGTTTGGAAAGCAGAGTGATGTGGACTGGCTTCTGAAAGCCGTGGAAATTCTTCCAGGAGCAGCAGCCTGGGGCCACCTGCCCCAGACATGGATCTTGCCAGTCCCACAGGGTTTTTCTGCTTCAGGACTGTGTCACTCCCAGTGCCAGCTGCCAGCAGGAACACTGGTTGTGACTGACAGCCTTGCACAGCACACACAAACACCCTGCTCCCAGGGGCTGCTTCCCCAGACAAAAGAAATCCTACTGCTCATGGCAATTCACAAATGAAAAGCAGACCAGTTTCTTTAAATATTATTTATTCCTCAAAGTGTACAACTAGAACATAAAAATATTCATTGGTGAAAGCAAACCAGAAAAGGGGAGGAAATTAAGGCCAAATGAAAAGCATTTCACTGTTCCAAGGGAAGAAGCCTTCAGAGACAGAGCTTAGAGATTCCTCAAGCTTGGAAGTTAAGGTTGTATTTCTGTATCACAGAAACTTCCTATAGCAGGTCCATAAGTTATCCATCTCATTGTGACTCATAACCTGATGGAATGGGTTTCTAGTTTGTTCTCTTTGAGAACCCAATTACTTCGAGTGCATCACACCAGTAAATGAAATCAGTGCAGTGCTTTATTTATTATTAGGCATTTGTTTTTCTTTATTGTGACTACATTATGGCTGCCACAAATACTTCTAGCAGATGAATTAAAACAACACACTTTCCTGAATATTACCAATCTCTCTAAGCCTTGGTATTTTTCATGTCCTCCAATACTTGGATTTTTCCGACTAATGAACTCTTCCAATTGTTGGAAAATATTGAATGCAATTAGTACTTCAATGCACAGCCTCGATGTACACTGTGCCTCGCAGCTGAGCACTGTGAAAGAGCCCAGGGCTTGGCAGAGGAACTAGAAATCCAGAAGATAAAAGGGAGATTTATGCACACTCCCACCAAGGCCTAATGCAGAATTTAATTGGCAGGGTTAGCAATAAAGGGGCTGCAGAGAGAGCACCGAGGTTGTGGCCCCAGAACAACTCACAAAGCAGTAACAAGTTATGATTCCCAGGCTGAAGAATTAGAAATTACATTACATCCTCAGTTCACACTCCCCTGTGCCAGGCTGCACAATGTGACCAAACCATTTTATTCCTCTGCTTCTCCCAGCCCAGGTTTCTCTCTTCAAGGGGAGATACAAATCACTCCCTCCAAGCCTTCTGCAATTCCATCCAGCCTGTGCCGGCACTGCTGCCGCAGCTGCTGCAGCTCTCTCTGCAGGCTGGCCTCTCTCACCTGCAGCTCTCTGATCACTTCTGCAGCACTGACAGCTGCAACAGCCTCCTTGGACACACATTGACCAAAGCCCATTTTGCTGGCAGGGTGTTTGTTCCTCAGCACCAGCCTGCACAAACCGTGCATTTTACTCTTCTGTGGAGCACAGAGGGGTGTGAGACCTCTCAGTTTTAGTTCAACGCTTTCCTGTATCTTTCTAGCAGTGGCAGAGAACCTCTCTTTCTGTAGTTCTTCTCTTGCTGCCACCTGTAGAGGGAAGAAAAAGAACAGGAAGGGAAGAGTACGGTACATTTCTCTGAAAGAAATCCTCCCCTCAGGAAACAACACAAAACATCATGTTTGGACCAGGACGTACCAAAAAGAGGAGCCAGCTGTGAGTGTAAACTAAAGCATGTGGCAGAGCAAACTGAATTAAGCTAACGTGTGCTTTCAGCCAGGCAGCAGCCTCAGTACCCAGAGAGCTGCCTGTAGTAACTTGTTTGCAGATTCCCAGTCCAGCAGCCCCTCCAGTGATGATTTAGGTACAAGGCCTCTGCATGCTTCCCTCTCACTGGGGAGTGGGTGGGGTGGCTTCAGAGCAAAACACATGCAGCAAAAAGGGAGACCCAGCAGAGTCACCTGCATCCCTGTTGTGCTTTGAGCCACCAGGTTGTCATAACAGATTATTGCCTCGTGGACAACAGCATTATTTCGGTTTGCAAATGTTTCCTGCACTTGGCAATGCTGAAAAGTAGGGGTGACAACTGTAAGCGAGAGATTCCTTAATTCTCAGTTTTCATTATGGGGTAACAAATAGGAAAAGGAAAATAATGGAGCAGAGTCAAGCAGAGGCCAAGACCAAAATGAGTACCAGGCAGCAGACTTTCACTGAAGACAAGCCCCAATAAAATAAAAGCTTTTCTTGTGACAGCATCACAGTCTGGATTATAAAAGCAATTGTATATACTGGGATTTTTCCAAAGCATTTGATTTAATGTTCTCTAACAATTTGATTTGAAGAACTTGCAAGATGGTAATTGCCTTGCCAATTTTACTAGTGGATTAAATATGAATTCAGTGACTCATCTCAAAATGCACTTGTCAGTGGGGAAACATCTGTAAAAGAGGCACCCTGCTAAAGCCTTCAGGGAAATGGTTCTTGGCCCAATGGGATTTTCTGTTTCTGCTATGGCAAAAAGCTGCCAAATCAACTCAGTCAAAAAGCCCCAAAGTTTCCCAAAGCGATGCTGCCTCTGTAACCTGCACAAATCCCAGAGCTCTTCGGAGACTTGTGCACAGTTCTGGAGTTTGTGCCTCAAAAATCCACAGGGAAATA
Source organism: Peucedramus taeniatus (assembly GCA_013400575.1). NCBI lineage: Eukaryota > Metazoa > Chordata > Aves > Passeriformes > Fringillidae > Peucedramus > Peucedramus taeniatus. The sequence goes on from WBNO01013932.1 coordinate 330,542, forward strand.
GAGAGCAGGAGTCACAGGCAGGGCATCCACTGACCCACAGCCCAGAACACAAACCTTAGAGTATGAAACTTAGAGAGTTCAAAATATTCGATTCATGGAGACAGACACGGAGTTTGTTTTATTTCCTAAAAGGAAGTGGGGAAAAAGGTGGTAAAGATCAGACTTTGCTGACAAAGCCGTAAGAAGATCAAATGGATGAAAATTCGAGTTAAGATATTCAGCTTCAGAGTAAGACACTGTTTCCTACTGTGAGGATAATGAACCATGAAATGCTTCAATGCAGCTCCAGGGATGAATCCTTTGGCCAAAGCTCAGCTCAGGTCAAGCTCAGTGCTAATGATACCCCTTCCAGCCTTGAAATTGCTCTGCAACCCCTCCCCTTTCTGCTCCTGGGTGAAGCTGAACAACTCCTTGGGGTTTTAAATCTGCAGATCTGCATTAAGATATCGGTACCTCAGACATCACAGCTTTGACAAGTTCCCTGTAAAGTCAGGGATATTTTGGCAGCTCTCTGAAGCACCAGAGATCAGGCAGAGCTCAAAGCAGCCTCAGCTGCAAGGACAAGAGTCCTAAGGTAGCGAAGCTACCTTATGGACCTGCAGCATTTCTCCCTGTCAAGCTACAGCTGCTGAGGGTCAGACCAGCTGCTGTCTGTGAGAAGAAAAGGATTTTTATCCTCCAGAACAGGGGGGAAGGTTTTATTACTGAAACAAGTTCAGAAGGGTATGGCATGCTGGGGATCAGCCTGCACTGACAGTGAAACACTGCAGGTGTGATGGCTGCAGTCACAGTTAAATTCCTCCACTGACATCAACTTCACAAGGGCTTCACTCACTCAGCCCACATCTTCCTTCAGAATATCTTCATGAGTTATGCAGCCAAGTAATTAATCCTCTCCATAGTCTTCTGATGAGTTATTCTCACCCATCAGCCTCGGCTTAAAGAAGATTAAGAAAATCAATCAAATCAGAAAAGGAGTAAATTTCTCTGAATTTTTACTAACACATTAAAGGCTTTATCGATGCAGAACCATCTGTTAAAGGAGACCTCTGTTGATTAAGGCATTTGAACAGAGAATTGAAGCTGAGAGAAGTCTATCTTTGTCCTTGTCCATGAACCAGGGGTCCCGCTTTATCATAATCCCCAAGGAATTCCAGGGACATCTCTTGCTGTTGGCTGTAAGAACAACTGAGGTGCAATTCTCTAGCACCACTTCAGAAGGAACAAAACTGAAAAAATAAATTCTGTGTTATCTGGTCTCCCCACAGCCAATGAATACATGGAAAATGATGTTTGCACAAAGTGGATTTAACACTGGAATCCAGGATGGGAAAAATTTCCAGTCAGTTACAAACAACAACATCACTCAGCAAACAGAGCCCACAAGATGTTATTTATTTTTCACATTAAACTCCAGCAGAAGCACAGTAAGGCTGTATAAAAGCATTCCTAATGAAACATAGGTTTTCATACTCTCCACCAGTCAAAACTGGAGAATTTTATTATCCATTAAGCAAGGCACATGATGGAGGAGCAGTATGCTCCTCTCACCACTGAGTGCATCGAGTTCGAACCCACAGCAACAGCAGGGATAGGAATTACTACAGGGAAGCAGGAGCAGTTGCAAGGACAAGGACAACAGCCTTAGAGCCAGGAAAACAGAACTGTAAGAGAACCTACACCCAAGAATCAGAAGGATGTTCCACATGCTATCACCTGGAAAGAGGACCAGTGTTTCCAGTGATAGCATTAGATAAACTTAAGAGAGGAAATTTTTAACATTATCAATATTAAATAAGGTAACAAGTTCAGCAAAGCACTATTTATTTCCTATCAGCACAATCTGGAACTGGAAAGCTAACTCCAGTTCTGTTCTTCTTGGAAGCCTCTGCAAACATATGTATGGCCACAGATACTCTTGTTGCAGTTTATAGATTTCAGCTGCTAAAAATCTCCAAGGGTTACCTTCAAGCAGTATCCTTTACTCTTCACATCCTGAATGCTTGTGAAAATATTCAATAATCTCCTCCTGTATGGTTAATTGATGCTCTTTAACAGCTTGCTGTCTCCCATTAGTCAGCACACAATGATTATTTTGCTCTGCAAAACAATCTCAATAGACCACTTTGTATTAAACAAACATATTGTAAAAGATTAGGAGCCTCAGCATTTTGTGCCTGCCCATTTCCATCCCACAGCTCTGCCTTTCAGCCTCAATCTACCAGCTGGAATTTGAATTCCCAATTAGGTGCGTAGTGCTGTCTCAAAACTGCTGCACATCCTCTCCAAATAAATACAACAACATGATAATCATCTTTTCCACTTGTACAGAACCATCCTCATCCCAAAGGGACTTGGTGCACTTTGAGAAATTCCACTCCAAACACAGAGGGAATCAGATGAAGAAGAATCAGCGTCTTCAAAATGACACATATTCTGCTCTGCAGTGGGTTGGCTTCTTCCTTCCCAGCTCCTAATTTCACAGCTGCTCTTTGGGACAGGACAGTGGCCAAACTGCCCTGAGTGTGCCCAGATGTTTTCCTTTAGATAACTTCAGTCTTCAAAAAGTATTAGGAACTAAAAGCTAATGGGAAAACTGTAATAACTTAGATGTTCTAAGAAGAAGCCAACAAACCAGTGGAGCTGCAGGGAGCAGTACTGCATCTGGGATCAGACTGAAAAGGGACCAAAGTGACAGCCAGCCTGGGCTTTCCTCCCCAAAGCTGGCACGGTGCAAAGGGCTGCAGTGTGCACGGACACAGATCCTGCTGGCATATCTACAAGTAGGAATGTGCAAAGGAATAAGCACCATAATGAAACAGACCTCTTCAACATTGGCTGGAGGGTGGGCAGAGACAGGTGGTGGCATGGAGGAACCAAGCCAGGCAGGACATCCAGCAGGTTATGAAAGGATTTATCACCTCCCTGGGACATCACTGGGATGCTGCCTTTACAAAACTATTCAGGCTGATTGAGGAAAATGGCCAAGCCAAAGCAGAAAAGGATGGGCCCAGTACAGAGCTGGAAAGGGGAATATCCAAAGGGGAGGCACATCCAAACACCAGGCTGAGCAGGCAGCTTGGTTAATCCACCGTGGTGGATTTACTCTTGCACCAATGCACAGAAGAGGCTTTGAGCCTGCAAACACCTACACACATGATTAACTCCTCCAGCACCTCCTCAGCCCAACCTTCTCTGAAATGTCTTCTATCCCAAGGTAGCTGGCTGAATGAAAAGAATAGCCAGTACTATCTCACCTATTTTCAGTCCTGGGAATCCTCTGGCTTTGAATAAATCTTGTAGCAATGATTTCAGTGGGCAAGTCATGGCAAAGGTGACATTGCATATTTTGAGTAAGCTGGCTTCCAGTTTCTTTGCATGTTCCATACCTTTGAGGCAAGAACAGTATTACCCACGGTCACCTCCCCTGACCATGTGACAATTTGCCATGTGGACAGCCCCAGTCTTCCTGCTGCCCACCCAGTGAAGCTCTGCTTCCATCACCTGCTTGGATGCCCCACACACTCAGCTCACTTGACCCCTCCTGAAAAGGAGAGCTTCCAGCCCCTCAGCTCCCTCACATTTGCCTGCACCTTTCTGGTAATGAACTTCCCAGAGCTCTGTGTTTCATTCCATAGGGCTTTGAATCATGCCAGAGAGGCTGATCTCTCTCCCATTTTTAATAACTCACTAATAAAAAATGCAGTAAAAATTACACACAAATTATTTATTTTTCTGCTGAAAAGCAAGCTGAACATGAATTTATTCAGAGAGAATGTAACCAACACACAAGACATCCCAAAGAGATGCTAAGAGATCCAGATAACCACATCATGTTACTTAAATAATTTCCAGTAATGGCCTAGCTGAAGTGACAATCTCCCAAACACTGGAAGTCAACATTTCATCTTGTTGAAACTTCACATGGCAACCTGAAAGCCTCACAGCTGTGTCCTTGAAGGAAGCCACTAGACAGAGATGAAGGTTTAAAAAGCAGCAGCAAGGAAAGGTCCAAACATCTACTTCCAGGAAGAGGAGGGGGAATCATAGGAGCATTTCCATTTTATTATTGCATTGCTGCCAGCTTCAAAGAAGGAATAGCAAACAAATGGCTGGAATTTGTTTTGAAGTAGATGATAAAGACCAGAATTGTGTCATTACTTTTAAATCACAATCTCTTCATATTATTCTAGGAGTTTTGTAGAAACAGCTAGAACAGTATTGTTCAGAAAAAGCACACTTGCACAAGCCTAGAAATGGCATTTTCTGACTGCAGTCCTATCTGTCCACTCCTCCTCTCATATTTCCCTTATGAACAGGGAGAAGACCCCATATGCATAGAGGATGAAATACAAATTATCCTTGCTAAGCTGTACAGATACTACAAACTGTGATGACTGCCTTTGCCAGAAAACACAATGAGCCTGGGAGCCTCCTTTGTGCTCCCAGACACAAGGAACAAACAGAAAAATCTCAGATCTTGTCTTTTGGGGATAGGGAGTGAAAGGAAATTAGGAAATATAAACAGACACAATATACAAGCCACCAAGTCATGCTCCTTTGCCATCAGGGCGTAATAACCCAACACCTTTCATAAACTCTGAAAACACCAAACAGTATCTGACTTGCAGAATTTTGTGTTCCTAAAGGCTGCTCACTTCCAAGTTTTATTTTAAACCCATCATGTCTAAGAAGGCCCCTGTGCCTGGGGAGTTGAAAAGGATGCAGTGAAATATTACATGCTTGGCAATATAAGATTAATGAAGGGTAGGAACAGAGGAGACAGCCAGGCCAGTCAGTGCACTCACCACCCTGGCTCCAAACAGCCCCCCAGCAACATCTCCAGCAATGGGTTCACCAGCCTGGAGGAGCTGCCCAGAGCTCTCAGCCCCCATGAAACTGAGCAGACTAATTCAACAGACAAGCTTCAATTTTAGATCAAGACCTAGAAGTGAAGAATGAAAGCAGGATAAGCACGGAGATATCGCTGGGATGGATGCTGAGCAGAAATCCTGACAGCTGGGCACTGGAAACCAGGAATGGCAAATTAACACTGCTTTAGGAGCTCTCCCTTTCCAGAGTGGCATCCAAAGCAGTTCAGGGGCTGAACCTTACAAGCACTTGTCTTTAATCAGTACAAACACATTATAAAGGATCATTATTTATACCTTGTGTTGCCTTACAATTTAGTGTCTTTTCCACTACCATCCCCCAAAAAATGCCTTGCAGAGCTGCAATCCCTGATAACAGTCTATCTGGGATACAGAAAACAGGATACAGAAAAAAGGATAAACAAGGATTTGCAGACTACTTTTAAGAAAGCCTTCCTTGTCAGCACTGAAAAAACAGCACCAAGTACAAAAGAAGTATGTAAAAGGAAATAATAAGCAGAAGTATCAATAACATAGTAGGGGGAAGAGCAGAGTCCCCTCTAAGTACAGGAGAAATACCTGTAAATAGGAAAAGAAAGTCAAATATAACCAAAACAGCCTGAGGGATCCCACAATTCCCACCCACAAGCCCATTGTGTTCCTGTACAAAGATTTCCTCACTGTTCAACAGGCATTCTGTACCTTGCTGCACACAGAGTTGCCATGAAAAGCAGCACCCAAAGAGGATGCCCAAGCAGAGTTTGTCTCAAATATCACCAGAGATAGCAGGAACTGAACATGCCAGCACTGCTTCTCTTTGTACAGAACAAAAATCAATAACCCAGGAGGCCTGTGTGACCCGAAAGACATAAAAACAAAGCTTTTTCCACACATAAACAGAGTGAGGGCTTTAGCCTTCTTTAACAATAAACAATAATTTGGCTGGGGCACCAGTTTCTTTTAACAAAAATGTTTGCTTTTTTTTTTTTTTTTGAACAATGATGGTTGAGGGTATGACAAATGCTTTCCTTCCTTAGCTGTAGACAGTGACCCATTCAGGCTCAGAGGAGCAGAGAAAGGCACTATTTCAAGGGATGCTGTGAATGCATAATTGAGGGAAAATCAAATCCTGCAGCTCCTACTGCTGGGAAAAATTACAGAGCAGGGAGGACAGGACCCTGCAGAGCCCATGAAGTTCAGACATTTGCTGAGAAGGAAAATCAGGCCCCCAAACCTTCAGAAAACAATCTAAAGACATTTGCTGCTTATATACAAAAGCCCACAAGTTAAAGCAAAAGCAATATCTGAAATCAGCTGTTCTGGAAACACTACAACACTGAGTAAGCAGGTGTTCTACTATAAAAAACACCTTACCCTAATTTCAAATTCATGTCTTATAGTAACTTGCCCAAATGTAATTTCAAGCCTGTAAGGAAGTTACAGAGTTAGTACTGCAGCTCTATAAACCTTGTCTCATTGAATCAACCTTCTCTGCTGTCAGCTTTCAGGGGTTTTAATTTTCTGCTGCAATTTCTACACACTCAAGACTAACCAGTTTAAAAAGCTAAAAACCTTCACTTTCTATTTTAATAGCTGAAGACTTCCCACACTGTCCTGCCTAAATGAGGTTTCTTTCTTCTGGTGAGACCATTGATTGTACACAAAGAGACTTGAAACAGCCCATTTAATGCCAGTTTTCATGCATTGGAGGATTAAAGTCATAATAAACTGTTTGAATAGTCTAATCTATCACAAAGCACAGGCTACAGTCTCTCACCTGGTAATTTCTGTAATGTTCTGCTACATTTTGCTGAACTAGAAACATATAGTTTTTGGTTTCTAAACACAGACTCCAGCAGATTAAAATACTATCCTATCACTGCACTACCCCAGCAGTGAAATGCAATTATGGTTCAAAACACACCCCTTTTCAGCAAGTTCCACCTCAGCCACTGGGTCTGCTCATACCATCTTTCATCCAAAGTCTAATACCCTCAAAATTCCACTTCTGCCCAGGAATTTGTAGAGCATGGTTCAGCTGTGAACTCTGCCTTGATTAAATTACACTTTTCTCACTTCTCAAAAAGCCAGGCCAAATTAATTCCTTTATTACCTTCCGTTAATCCTTTCCAACCTTTCAACCATTTCCCACCTGTGGTGGTATACATGGTGTCAACACATTTCATTAAACTCTGAATTGTGATCTATATCTTATCTGTCCTTCAATGACCAGTGGCAGATAGCAACACTTAGATGCCAATAACCTAACAACTTTTCCATGACCCATTACCCTCTATTTCCAAAGGCCATAAAATGGAAAGGTTTGCATGCAACCAAAATCAAACTGACCTGAGGTACAGGAATTGGTACTTCTTACTAAACCCAACCCCAGCATCAGGAAGAAACTTAAATGATGTCTTTTGGCTTAATAATAATTACAGCAGCTAAAGCAAAATGTCACCTTAATGTAATCACTAATTTTTAACACTTGTTATTAGTTCAGCATGAGGAAAAACCTCAGTCCTTTGGAACTGGTGGTGAATAAATGAAAGGGGTGATCCCAAAGTAACATTAACGGGGGCATTATTTGTCCCATAAACTATGAAGATATTTTAGAAGGGCTGTAAAGCTGAGCTACAGCATTTGACAGAAGATGTAATTATACAGGCAGCTGCATTCCAAATTTTGCTGGGATCTGCAATTTCCTGCAATTAGGGAGGAATGTATGCATCTCCAATCTTATGCATTTTGAAGCAAGACATTCACCATCAGTATGCTGGCTCCTGGTGCACCTATTGTCATTCCAAAACATACTGACAGGGAAGCCAGGGAGAAGCTAGTTACCTATCTTACCTAGGAACTGATCTGATAACTAAAAATACAGTTTTAATACCCATAACACCTTTAGCTGCATTTGAGGAGAAGAGTTGGCACTGCTGTTCCCTGCTTCAATTAAACATCAGATACTGAAGAGCACTTCCTAAGCCTTCAGATCAGCATCCACACTGTTCTCTCCAAAGGAAAGATGGTGAGGAAGCACAGTAATGGGAAGCTAGATGCTAATTAAAGCACTTGACTCAGATAATTTCATAACAAGGAGTGACATGATCTTGTCAGGATGGAAAACGTATTTTCTTGGGGTTTGCTTGGCTTGTTTTGGGAGCTTTTCACTTTGGTTTTTCTTTAAGATAATCCAGTGGCTCTGTACTTAAGACTCACGTCTCTAAATTCCTTGATGGGGGTCAGAAAAGTCAATTTAGCTTAAGGTCAAGGATACAGGATTAAGAAAAGAGAACAACATTAATATTTTTCAGGGTCTTTTACAAAAGACTACAAATACCTCTCCAAATATCAATACAAAGGCACACAACTGATAAAAGCACTGTCTGTGCACTGAGCCTACAAAGAACTACAGCACAGGCAAAGCCAAGGGGAAATGAATCCTGTCAGGCCTGAGAGCAGCTGAGCTCTGTGAGAGCAGCACAGTGAGCCTGTGTGGCACAGCTGCTCGGGGTCAGGGCTGCCCCAGCTCTCCACCTGCCTCTGTGGATCTGCAGAGCTCCTCCAGAGACAGCCCTGGGATGGATCCCTAAGGGCCAGACCTGAGGCAAACAGTCCAGAACTATGCTGAGAGCCTCATCACATCCATCCTTCTTCCACAGAGCTATAAAAAGGTATCCTGGCTCAGGGGAGACCTTATCACTCTCTCAAACTCCCCAAAAGGAGGTGGTAGCAAGTGGGGATTGGCCTGTTCTCCCAAGGAAGAAGCAATAGGACAAGAGAAAATGGCCTCAAGCTGTGCCAGAGGAGGTCTAGGTTTGATATCAGGAAAAATTTCTTCACTAAAAAGGTTGGCAAATGCTGGAACAGGCTGCCCAGGGAAATGGCTGAGTCACCATCCCCTAGGAATTTAAAAGACATCTAGATGTGACACTAAGTGACATAGTTTAGTGTTGGATTTGTCAGTGCTGGCTTTGACTCCATGATCTTGGCAGTTTTTTTCCAATCTAAATGAGTCTATGATTCCATGATTCTGTTCCATAATATTTTCTGTATTCTCTGTTTCTGATTTTTTGGCATATGTACTTTGCTTCCCTGTTGTTAACTTTAGATGAGAACTACTGAAACCAAAGGGAAAAAACAAACAAAAATGTAATTATTTTACTGCAGCAACTCTGCGGATCCAGACAAGGACGGGTCTTAAAATAAAAAATGGTCTTCAAAGAAATTTCTGCACCACCTCTGCTCACCTGAAGAGGATGCCAGCACAAAGAGAGCAGACACAATACTTCAGCAAGAGCATCCAAGATGACCAGAATCCCAGTGCTCTGGAGGCAGGAGCTCACCTAAACCTCTTCAGCTCCTTCCCAAGATGTGCAAGCCTGCCACTCGGGACAGTCTCTGCCCTGAGAAGTGGGACAGCTCCAAGCAGCATCAGCAAACTTGCACACTCTTTAACAGTAAGTACAAGGAGACACAGTCCAGACTTGTGAAAGTTCCATATGCCACACAATTCTGAATGCACGCCACAGGAAATAAGAGAAAAAAACCTCTGTTTTCTTCTCCAAAGTAGAAATCTTGAGCATTTTACAGTAATTTAAAAAGTTCCATTCTACCATTCCAGCCTTTCAAAATGCATTTCTTTTTTAACTTCAATTTTATCTCTAGACTTTCCCAAATCCTTGAATTCAATTAGAAGATCACAGAAATTAAAGTAGGAATAGGCACATACTGAAAATATATTATAGGAAAACCAGAATATGTCAGTGTAAGTAATTTAGACACTTGCAAAAAGGCTGCTGTGCTACTCTGAAAAAGACCCTGACAACTACAAATTACAAAGGAAGGCAAGAGACAAGTATTGCTTTGGATAATAAATTGCTCACTTACTTTTCAATTTGTTCTACCAAACTTTTATCTTGGGCAGCAGAGACAAACACTGATGATAGATCATCTCAGATCTAAGTGACCCGCAGAGGCTTGGAGGGTCCCACTTTGCTTTTAGAATACTTTTATCACTGCACAACATGAAAGTAGCCACTTCAGAAAGAGTGCTGCTTGTGCCCAGCACTTCTCTGTATCATCCTGCTTCGAGAGAACAGGATGTGAAACCTGAAATTCAAGTAATAGGGTCCTTGTATGGACAGCCAAGAAAAGCAACGTTCACACAAACCACTCCTAAAATACAGAGATGAGAGGAAGGTATTGCCACCTAGTCATACAAATGTTCAGAAAAGGGTTTTTCTTACCCAAGAATTACAAACAAAAAGAAAGCCCAAAAAAACTCCCATGACTTATAGGCAATTTGTTCATCCCCAAACTGGTTTTGTTCCCAGTTAGAAAATACTCCCTTGTCCCTTACAGTGGTCTTTGCATGACCACTGCAGAACCCCCCACAGCACCCAGCCCTGCAGCTCCTATCCCAGCTTTTGAGATCCAGAGCAGTAAAGGTCATTCCAACAACACAGCCTACCCACAGCTATGGCATGAGGAAAATGAACTTTAACTCCCAGGTGTAGATTTTCTACAGAAAACACTTTCAGAGATTCGGTGCAGATATTTTCTAAAGCCACTGCTCTTACAATGCATTCAGCAGGGTCTATTATCTCACAGTCTGAGGGTGAGGAGCAGCTATAGGTGGATGTGAGGCTGCCTGGATGGCCCCTGTGACTCCTACAGCAGCTAAAGGCCAGGCCCTACAGCCAGCCTGCAAAGGGAGACAATCAAACACCTCTCAGGGCTTAGAGAGAGCCAGTAAAATGAAGGAAAATTGTGAGTTTTGAGCTCAGAAGAGTACTAAGGCTTTATTTAGATGCATTTCTGGCTGGAGAGAAGATATGTGACAACACTAAATTACAGATGTACTTTTATGTCAGCTCTTCCAATAGCACAAGGGAGAAAGACAGAAACAAGGTGGATACTTTCTTCTCTTATGATCAAGTACCCTTGATTTCAGGCAGGCAACTGAGAGAACAAGGCCAAGGTTTCAAGAACAAAGGAAACAAAGTTAAGCTTTGAATGCCTGGATGCAAAGAATCCTTCTAAAAGCACCTCTGTCAACTCACGAAAAACAAAAACCCAAAACCCACCCAAACAGTGCTGCAAAGCACTCAGTGACCCCAGCTCCTACTGGCAGAGGGAAACCCATCCCCACAGTCTGCCTGGAGCTGCAAAGCCAGCCAGGTACCTCCTGGAAGTTTCTGTCCCCAAAACCCACTCTGAAAGGTGCAGTAAAACACACTGATAGTGCTTCAGGTGGAGCTGTCTAAAACACAGCCTCTGGCTGTGGTGTTTAACATGGCCTCTGTCAGCAAGAATCAGCTGTGACCCCCAGGTGCTGCCCTTGTGGAGGATGTGCTCTTGTGGCTCACCACTTGCAAGACAAAATCCAGCAATTCTGTGGTTTCTGGTACCTCAAATCCCACCCATCAGCCTTGAAACCTTTCAAAAAATAGTGGTGCTGGGACCTGTGCTTCCATATCTTGTGCATCCATATCTTGAGCCCTGCAGACATTCCTAGTCTTCATCCTTGTTTTATTGTGTGCTTTAACTGTGAGAGCCTAAGTGCTATACTTATTTCTTAAAAATGCACTAAAACATTTACAGTGGCTACAAAACAGTGGCTTCTCTCATTGCAATGGAGGTTTTTTACACTTTATCATTAAATAAAGCTCATCTGAAATTTACTGGAGTATAATTCTCCAGCTGCATTTATTACATGTTTCATTGCCTTGGTCAGTATCCAACATCTTCGTAAATAATGCAAGTAAAATATTAACTCTGATTATTTATTATCCTTTAACTGATCCTGTCACCTGAGCAAACATTCTGCATTTTGGTAAAGGAAGGGAAAGCAGCATCTTCTGGGAACCAAGAAAAACTTTCACCCACGCTTCCTCCAAACCCCAGAGCTCTGCACACAGAACAGGAGACAGCACTCGAGTTTTTAATGTTCCCCTCCTCCCTAAGGAGCTGCAGTCTTTTAGCCTACATAAGCCTCGTGAAAAATGTCAGGCTAGGTAATTTATTTCCAGTTACGGTTTTTGTGTGTGTTTGAAATCAGTTTGCTGATTTAGCCACTGGTACACAGAGTGCCAGTGTCTCACACAGCTCATCACTCTTTCAGCAATCTGCACAAAAAGCTGCATCTGCAAACAAAGAATAAACACTTATCTTTCCAATCCTTTGTATGCTGCAAGCTTAACGTTGACTATTCAAGCCTGGCCAGCCTACACAGAGCTCTCAGAAGCAAGCAGGAGTCTTTCAAACAATCTTCCAGCTCTGCTTATGTACAGTAACTTTTCACATGCACTCCAGCCCAAAACCAGGCCAACTTGGGACTTCAGGTCTAAAGCAGATTTTAGATCCTGCTGTCAAAAGGAGAACCAGGTGCACAGGTGTGATTCCCTTTCTCCTTCCATCACAAGAGAGAGCACACTGCCTTCCATCAGCAATCACCTGGATCTCTACAGGCACTGACCAGAAACAAGCAGCCTCGGATCTCCCGCTAGGAACATTGATGAGTGAGGAACAAACCAATGCAAGGAAATCCAAGAGCAAAGAGTGAATGTAAATATTGGTATTTACTTCCTACTGTTTACAGCAGCTTCATGTTTTCTAATAGCCTAAATCTGCTAGAGCCACAGCAATTCCACCAGCAGTGATTTTAATCCTACATTTAACTAAGAACTGCACATAAGAGCTAGCAGACTTGTCCCTCCCTGCCATCCTCCTGTCCATGTCCCCCACTGCTGCCTTTGATGGATGTTTTGATCTCTGTGTGTTCCCCCCCTACTCAGGCATCTAGGCCCAGCCAACCATGCACTTCCAAAAGCTGCTCTTGTGGTCTTGCTAGTTCTTCAATTCCTTTTCGCATGAGGAGCTCCACTGACAGCTGCTCAGTGCTCCAGATGGAGGTTTGCAAATACAAAGTGGAACACAGAAGTGTTCTGGGACCAGGAAAGGGAATATGCTGACTGAGGAAATACACCAGCACTGAACCATTCCCCACCACTCCTCCACCACTCCTCCACTTCCTCCACCCCAGACAGCAAGGATAATTAACTGCTCGCTACACTAACATCTTCATATTAGCAAAAAGCCCAGGGAGCTTTAATGAACAGCAGCAACAGCAAAGATGAAATGGGAACAGTGTGCTCATGAAAAAAAAAACAAACAAACAAAACAAAACAAAAACAAAAAAAAAATCACACCAAAAAAGGTGTTTTTGACAAGCCTCAGAGAGTTCTCCAGTGAGAGCTCAGCTGTAGCTTTGCCACAAATCCCTGGTTTAAGGCAGAGGAAACACAACCCAGCCTTGCACCAGTGCAGGAAGGAACTCAGCCCACCGAGAGTCAGCCCAGCCCCAGCCGTGCCCCTCACCACTCCCCTGCTGCAGAAAGCAATAAGGTTTTATCTTTTCCTAGCAGTGGCTACTAGGGAGCCACAGCTCCTCACCCCCTCTCCAGTCATTACGAGGCATAAAGAAAAACTCTGGAAGTGCATTTTTCTGAGCTGATAAAATTCAACTCAATCTTGGTAAGAGAAACAAAAAAAAACCAACCACAAACAGAAGTAGGACCATGTTCCAGCATCAGCTTCTGGAGCTGCTTCCCTACTTCAAATATTGAAGCCTTCAATCAAAATGAATCAAAAACCATTTAGTCTTTTATAAATGTAAGGACCTTAGAAGAAAGATCTCTCTCTGTAGATTCTACAAGGTCTCTGGCAGTGTGCTGTGATGAGCTGGCAATGGCAAAATGTTTACGACAACCACAGAACTATTGGGATTGAGTGAAAGTGCCTCTGTGTTTCAGTGCCCACCACCTTCACCTGACTGGGAGCCCCAGGCCATTCCTGCCATCCCTGCATCCCACCTTGTCCCCAAGAAGAGAAAACAAATCATCCCTCTCCTGTCCAGCCCCTCCCCAACTCACTGTGAATACAAAGGGCATCTCTTCTAACATGGGGCAGCCCTGCATGCTCCCATCCCTGTCCAGGAGACAGCTGCAAGGGTTTGGGAAGGCTGGGGATTACTGAATGGAGGGGAAGAGATGGATCAGGAGAAGAATACAGATACAAAGACAAAATGCAGGTTCCAGTGCTCTCCCACTGTGATTATGGAGGTCTGGTCTAGGTCAGGGACACCAGTCTTCCCTGGGTACTCAGACACACCACCAGCCAAGCAAGCACAGCCACCAGAATTTCTGTGTGGAATTCTGGTGTGGAAAGAGCCTGTTCTAGCTCAGATTAATGGCTCCAAGCCTTCCTGGTCTGTGCCTCAGAGATGTATGCATGAGCAAGCTGCATCCCAATTATACTGCTGTCTCAAAGGAGTCTGGCTTGCTTTTAAAGGCAGGAGAACACAGAGGGTCCCAGGATACAATATCCCAAGTTTCAACAAAAGCTGGGAATGGTACAAGCATTTATGTGATGAAAACTGAAATGATTACCATTTGGAGTCAAACACTCTGCATTCTAGCTTGTGGATGCCAAATGTTTTAACACAGACTGAAATCAAATCCTCTTCTCTAACAGAGGAGCAGGTAACAAAATATTCAGAAAGGAAAAAGCAAACAAACAAGTTGTCTTCTGGGATTAGGAGATTTCATCTTTTAAAGTTAAGTTTGTTTCTGAGAGGAGAAATGTTCTTAAAGCTTAACCATTTCCCTCCCTTTCTGATCATTTCCAGATCCCCAAAATGTCACCAAATAAATTATTATTTGCCCAGTACTGCACAGAAAAGAGCAAAGCTAACAGAAAGAAAACCCCATATTCAGATCACACCTCTGTCATATGCCTTTTCTCCTCCAAGATATTGAAGACATTGATGCCTAGAGATGGGTATTAGTTAAAATGTCCTGTTAATCAGGGTTTCACAAATCACACAAATCCCATGGCAGCATTCAAATGTCTTCTAGTGAATGTCCCTGAAAGGTTAAATCATTTCAGGGTCATTCCAAGCACATAAGCAAAGAAACAGCTGAGGGTAGGCAGAAACAAACAAAAGAAAACAAGAAAATGAAAAATGAAACAAAAAGAAAAGGAGCAAAATAATTTTCCTAATTTTAAGAGACTTAAGATTGATAGTTTTAACTACCAGAATCACAGTGTGCACATGATCAAATTTGCAACAAATAGATTAATTCCCCCTGAAACCCCATCCTGAATCGTAAGAAATTATGTTCAGTGGTGCAAACCAGGCATCATGGCATAGCAATGACTTTAACACATTTGAAACACCTCTACACAGTCCAAAATAAATAGATGAATCAACTGCAGGCTTTCCTAAATGAAAGACACTTCAATAGGTTTTCAAGCCCAATCCACAGTCTTAGAGCAGGTTGGGTAATTTCCTCTAGGTTCACCCATCATGAAAACCAAGGAGTGTCAGAATAACATAAAAAATGCTTCCTCCTGCTCCATTGTGATACCCCTCTCCATTCTCTCCTCTTCTAATGCAAGGAGCCCAGTAAGTTTCCCCAGAGAAACCCTTTCACAACGTGGGTCATCACTGCATCCCCTCCCTGCTCCTTTCCAGCTCAAAGACTTTTTTTTTTAAATTTATGAATGGGACTAGCACCGCACATCGCATTCTAGAAACAGATGGGAATGTTTTAAGTTTTCCTTTTTTTCTGCTTCCCTAACAGTTTTAGGATTCAGTTTACAGTTTCTGACCGCTGACCTTTTCACAGAGCTCACTCGTGTGCCCTGACAATCCAAAGAAACACGTGTAAAATTATGATGCTCCCTTCAGATGTGTTAGCCTGGATTTATCTCCATGCAGTTTTTCTGACATTTTATCACTTCACTACTCGGCACAAGGACCCTCAATAATACTTTGCTGTTGCTTCTAGGGATTCAGTCTCCTCTCTCCACATGGGCACCTCTCCATGCTGCCTTGTATTGGTTTTGCATGGCCTGGTTTTTGGCTCCACCAGTGACCACCTCCACCAACCCATCCCAGCTACCTCCTCCCAGCTTCCTGCTGCTGTTTGCTCAAGGGGGAGAGGGAACACAGCCACGTGGGCAGTTTATTTTTGCTGAGAATCTTTGATTCTCATTCTCATTCTTCATTTGATGAAGGGCCTTCATCAAATGCCATTTGCAAATGCGATTAAGCGGCATCAGTGCAGCCACCCCTGCCCACACGCTCACCGGTCCCTGCAGAGAGTTCCAGCAGATTCCAGTCATCATTTCTCCCTGCAGGAACTGTGCTGTCTCTCCCACAGTGCATCATGTTTCAGCACGTGCCCTCAATACTGCTGTCCAGAACAGTTTCTACCCAGCCACCTGGCACAGACATCAGGCCTACTGGCAAGAACAGACACAAATACTCTGTGGATTATCAGGTTCTTTGTCAAGTACAAAGTAGTGGACATAAGAGCTGTAATAAACTGTGCTGGCCCTCAGCTGGGCATGCCTGTAAGAGCCAAGATAATTTCCAGATGTCTCAGTACTGCAAGATACAAAGCTAGCGATAATGGCTTCAGCTACCGCTGTGTCTTCTCTTTGTTTGATTAAAAAATAATATAGAAGGAAAGATTTGATAAGCTTATTTCTCCAGGGAAAAGAAGGGGTCGGAATCATACGTTTGATAGACGAGCCTGCATTCAGTAAACATCCTGGCTGTGGAGAAAAAAGGACAGACCACAGGAAGAAAGTATCACACAAGCAGCAGCACTATGCAAAGCAAGGCTTGATATAAAGAGGATTGATGGACAGTCATCTGACCCCAAGCACTCAAAAAAATGCTGTCATGTAGCATTACAAAACAATTCTGTTTCAGGGCATATGTAGAAAAGAAGGTATTTGTGGT
This sequence comes from Peucedramus taeniatus, assembly GCA_013400575.1. NCBI lineage: Eukaryota > Metazoa > Chordata > Aves > Passeriformes > Fringillidae > Peucedramus > Peucedramus taeniatus. The sequence continues at coordinate 347,231 of WBNO01013932.1, forward strand.
AAACCAGCCTTTTAACAACACACTTAAGATGCACTCCATTTATCACAGTCACAAACTCATATGAAGTCCAGAGAATCTCAGAAACACTGGAACATGACCAACCATTATTCAAATCCAATCAGTGCATCTATTTCAAAGAAGAAATCGTCAGTTAAATCTTTCTGGACTTAAACCCTGAATTTAAGTATTTAAAAAAAAAAATCAGTGTGATATTATATAACACCTAACATCATATTTAACAGCATATATATTGTTACATATAAAAGAAGTCAAAGCACATCTTGCTTTAGAAGTCATGCACTGGAAATTTTATTTTTAGAATTCAAGGTCTGAGTGGTCCTGCAACAGTCATGTCCATTTTGCCTGGGAACAACCAAATCTGATGATTCTAGAGATCTGCCTAGTCCAGTACCCTGTCACTGACAGTGAGTGACAGTAATTGCCCAGAGAAGACTCTAAGACAAATGTAAATACATAGATATGCCTCCTCAGAATATTTCCCCAGCCTGCAACGATTTGTTCTCCCACTAACTCATAAGGTTGCAATTTGTATCTGCATATTTTATAGTCTTTGATGGATTTCAACTCCCAAGAATGTGTACAGCAGATTTCAAATCTGTGTACACTGCTTATACCCACAGTGCCCCGTGGGAAGAAGTTTTGTACTCTGTGTGAAGCAGCAGCTCCTTGTGCCTTCCCTATCCAACTGATCCTAATTAGTTCCTTATGCTTAAGGTGCAAGAGAGCAATTAGGTCTCCACACACTTTTTCCATGCCAGATGCCTTTTGAACTCTTAGGCAGATACTCTTTGATCTGACAACCTGCCATGTTCCATTTTGTCAGCTGATCTGCAATCCTGTCTACCAACATCCCAGTCTAAAACCACACACTCCTCTCTGTCCTGTAAAGAAAAAAAAATCAAATACTCCGGGCTAAAAAAACCCTCTGCTGAGTTAAGACAGACACAAAGTGGTGATACAGCAATTTTATTACTGTTCTGTCGTCCCAACTGTTTCTTTCACTTTTTCTCCATCCACAGGTACTGTAGATTCTCTGGTAGCCTTCTCTCCACTTGCTGCCTGGAAAGAATAACTGGGTTTTTTGCCTGCATCTTCATTGTTCTCCTTGTGCCAGGATGTTGATACTCAGATTCACCTTCCATATCTACATTACCTAATCTCCTTTATTTATGCCCCACCACCTGATCCGGGTGCTTCCCAGTGTCTGCCCATCCTTGCACAGCAAATACCAGGCACACTTCCTTCATATCACCTGCTTTCCTCCACAGCCAGCCTCCCACAGCCAGTCTGTTCTGCCATCAAATCTTGTGCTCAGTCTCTTCCCTCACTTCACAGGTTTCAAATTCCTCTTATTCCTTCCCCCATCAGACATTTCAAAGACTCCTAATTCAATGAAAGATGACAAGCTCTGGCCTCTTTCCCTGTAAATACTTCATTTTCTCACTGTAACCATTACTGCTGCTTTCAGCCTGCTGCATCCATCCCCTCTGGGGGCTGCCATGATTTCCTCATCTTTCTCTATTCTCCTCTCCTCTGCAGTGCCTATGCTTTGAAGGCTGCCCTTCCAAGAGAACACTTCCTCTGTTTGTCCTCTCCAGGACAGATGCCTACTTTGTGTTTGAAGGAGCACTGGGCATGCTGTGGGCACAAACCCCCAAGGAGCTGCAGCCCTGACACCGTGACTGCAGCAAGGGTGGCAGAGAGGAGCCACAGGGACCTGTTCTAGGACAGGCCATGGACAGACAGCTGAAAAATGCAGTACCCCCTAAAAACCTCCAGTGGTCATGAACAGCACCCAAAGCCTTACCTTCTCCCACCACGCAGCCTTTCGCTGAGCTACAAGCTGATGCAGCTGCTCCTGGAGAGCCATCAGGTCTCTGGATAATCTGTCCATTTGCCCAGTCAGCTTGTCAGCCCAGGGGCAGCAGGAGGTCACCTCTGGCAGCCTCCTTTTCTCCACATGAGCATCCTCGGACTCACACATATTTCCCTCTTCAGCCATATTATCCAACACAGTTTCCTAAACAAAAAACAATAAAAGTTACTTTTCAGCAGAAGCTAAAATGGATCCCCCCATCCTCCTGGTAATTCATAGCTAGGAATTCACTGCTGCCATCTCAATATACAGTTGCTCCACAATTTCGGAGTTATTTTAAGAGAGAACCCCCTCGGTTCACTATAACATATTTCCAAGTTAACAGAAAACTTACGTTGCTAACCTAGCTTATTTTAGAAAGCACTGCACAGTCAGCTACTCTCCACTGCACTAAAGCATAAAGTAACACTCCTGAGATGGAGGTGATCAGCACTGCAGCAGCTCTAGATATGCCCTTCCTCTCAAATTCTGAGCTTGAATGTACTTCTAGGGCTTCTTGTAACAAAGTGATAACCAGGGAGGTACCTGCTTACACTGATCAGGAGAGCCCCACCTGCTCTAACACCCACAGGATCACTTGTGCCCATGGAAAACTCCACAAGCTGAGAAACATCCAGGGATCCCTGCTCCAGACTGGTCAGGAGCTGACAGCTCTGCCTGACCATGACCATCTAGCTGGTTTGATAATTAACTGTGCAATTGCCTTCCAAGGTAGCAACTGCTGTTTCAAACACTCAAAAAAAAAAAAAAAAAAAAAAACACCCAAGACCAAAAGCATTTAAACAAAACATTCAGAGCCCATCTATACACTCTGGTGCACAGACTGTGCAGAAACACACATTTTTCAAGCCTGAATAACAAAGCATAACTAAAGGACATAGGTCTCACTCACAGAGTATTAAATATTTATTTCCATACTGTTATCAAGAAGACATTCAATAGGAGAGGTCATAATCTCTTTTAAGGACATAATTTGCATTCAAAATTATCTTTAGCAATTGAAGAAGTAATTTAGAAACACTGGCAGGAAATTTAGCAGTTGAGCAGCATGGTCTACACATGAGCAAGGAAAAGCCAAGTGCATAATTACTGGCACAGCAGCAACACTGCTGGAGCAGACGTCAGAGAGCCAGAAGTCACCAATGTCACACTGCTGAAGTCAAGCACCGTGTCACAAAGTACAAACACAAGTCCCAGTGATAGAAGAGTGCTGACTGTAATGCTGACAGTACAGGTGAGGCACTTGAAGTTAAACACAGACAAACAGGAGGGAAAGTCCCAGATGAGAGCAGCAACAAACATCAAAAGCTCAAATGAATGGCCTACGAGGACACATAAAGACATCAAAACTTCAGCTTAGCCTAGAAACAGGGACTGGGAAGGCAGTGACATGCTAACAGCCTTCACTTATATAAAAGATTGCTATAAAGAGGATGGGAAATTTTATTTTTTCTCCTCTTCCTCTCTTTCCTCAGAAGGTAGGTTAAAAACTCTGGCTTAATTCAGAGCAAGAGATTCTTAGACTCATGCAAGAAAAAGCTTCATAAGACAGCTAAGAATGGCACAGGACACCCTGCAAAAGCTCCTTTCTAGGCAAGCACTGGTGCTGGGAATTTGCACAAAGCAGCACTGAGGGCAGCAGCTCCTGCTGCCCCATGGCCCAGCTCATGAGAACACAGACATGGCAGGGACATGGACAGGATAACAAACTGCAAGGAAATAAAGCAAAGGGCTTTGGCTTTTGGGGGTTTGGGGGTTCTTCTGTTTATGCCTTATTTTGAAATTGATTAAATGACAGAATTGTAAAGTAACATTAATATTCAGACAATGTTCTCAGGCACGTGGTGGGATTTTTGGGCTGTCTTGTGCAGGGCCAGGAGCTGGGCTCAATGGTCCTTGTGGATCTCTTCCAGCTGAGGATATTCTGTGATTACTGCAGTCATTCCAGTTCCTGCAGTGATGTCATGCTCTGTAGTGTTCCTGCCCATCACCAGCAGGAAGTGCTGGCAGCAGCTATGCAAGAACCACCCCATCCATCAGATCAGCAATGCAAAACACAAGTTTGATAGAAAGTGAAAACTACTGTCTTTTCCATGCACATAGAATGCTCATCCCCATACATCCTACTGCATCCAAGAACAACCACCATCATCAGTGAAACAAAAGAAAAAGGCAAATTCACCATCCAGCACACTGAATAGTTTAAAAAGATGTTGCTGGTCAGTTTTCAAGTATTTATTTAGAACTTAACTCCAGAAAGCAGGCTAACACTCTTCAACATGTCAAAGGCAAATGTTTTGGCAGATACAAAGAAATAATTGCAGTTACATTTTATCTGTTGGGAGCCAGGCCTGTGCTAAGGTTGATGCTTTCCAAAAAACCCTGAGATGGTAAACATGTAAAGCAAAAAACAGAGAACTAATGGAAATTGGAAGTACCCTTCAAGACAGGTAATTTTACAGTGCCCTTTGCCTTGCTTTTAGTGTAGAAAAAGGCACATGGGCAATTAACAGTCAGCTTAACTGATTCTCAAAATTCTGTAAGCTCATAGAGCTAATGTGGTGTGCTAAAGAATTATTTCAGCAACACTGAATGGACAAAAGTCGTAGACAGAAGTGAGATGGATAGCATCGTTTGCACTCGCTAGAGAAATCCTAAGATGCACAGAGAAAGGGTTATTGATTTTCTTATGATCATTCAACACAGTTCAAGGGGAAATCAGCAATGTCAACACACTATTTGGCTGGGAAAAAATGAAGTTGTTTTTCAGCATCAGCTGCCTGCAAATTTAGTTGTCCTCAAGACTGCAATAAAGCTTAGAGGCCCTCTTCTGAAAAGCCATTTAATTTTACAAAAATGTGCAACTGCTATGTTTAAAAACTATTAAAAAAGATGAAGATCAGACCTTTTCATTTATGTTTACTATATGAAATTCTGCCATTCTGCCCTGCAATTCCTAAACTTAGCTGGGTGAGTCCTACTGAAGAAAACAGGAATGAAAATGAACTATGCGAACATTCCTTACATTACCAAGACTTTTTATTTCCCTTTTTCTCAAGTGCAGTTGAACAGATGGTTTACAACATTTAATTTTGTGGGACTTAAGGACCTTTGGAAGTAGCCAGCTATGTTAGTCAAGAAAGATGCACCCCTCAAAATCAGTTTGATTCATTACCATCCACTGCCAGTAAACTGGTTCCAGTTGCTTCCATTCCAGAAAGGCTTCCAGCTGCATGGTCTCAGACTCCAGGAGCTGTAAGAGCTACAGGAGAGGAGACAAAGCAAAGGAAATCAGGTAAGCTTGGTCACTTGAGAACTACATGAAATGTGTGTTTGGCCTGAGGTCTAAAAAGAGTGTGAGTGCTACATGGGACAACACTGGGTAGCTTTACAAGAACATTTCAAAAACAGATGGGGAAACGTGAAGTAAAACATTTCTCCCAGTTATCACTGATTTATCCCTCACCCCAAATGTACCAACTTCATCTGCTTTTCCACACATAAATGTGAGTTTCCATATGGTTTTGAGGGAACAAAGAGACACAGTTCTGATATACAAGCTTAGGGAATGACCAGCTTCAAATTTTCTATGCTTCTTGACCATCAAAATAAGCTGCTTCTCCGAAAGTATTTTTCCCCGTCCATGCCTTCACTTTGAAACAGCATGGAAGAACTCCCTCTAAAATGTTATGTATTTCATAAACTGCATCATCTGCTGTATGAGGAATCCCTCCCTTTGCCTGAGAGCATTCAAAGGAGAGATGCTGCATTATAGCTATGCAAATTACAGTTTTTTCACAAATATATCCATGATGCACGTGTATGCACATGTATGTATTCACATATATGGTGAAGGAGACATTCCAAGACTAAATATTTATATATCAGGAAAAAAAAAAGCTCTTGTAAAGAATAATAAGGTGAACAAATTTGCTACAAATCAGAGCTCACCAGCTTTAACAATTTTGGTTCTGACCACACCTTTGAAATGAACAATTTTAACACCAATCTGACACCAAAGGCAACTTCTTAAGATGACCACAAAGAGTGTAGGGCCTTGAGGAGAATGATAAGGACCAGACCAGTACCAGCTAAATCCATTTAATGGATTACATTTTATACAGACAACTATCTTTGGTAGCTTTGTTTGCTTTAGTTACTTAGTACATAACATAACTTAAGTAAGTGCAAAGCATGAGTTGACTTTGCAATTCTGTTATGCAGATATTACTTGAAGATAAAGGAAACAAAGAAAGGAAACCACTTTGCAAGAGTAACTGCTGGAAATTATATGCAGTTTGCTCTAAAACACTGCTGGATCCAAAATATAATTATTACACATTTGCTCACACACCAGACACTTGGCATTACGCTTAATGATTCTGCTAGTTACAAGCTCAGCTGGGATATAAAACGTGGAAGAATGGCTTTCTGTCTCCTTTTTTCTTTTCTCCTTTTTTTTTTCTCATAGGTACATCTACAGCACAAATGGCTTACATTATGGAATCTGAGGCTTGCAAGAAAACCCAGCCAAAAAGTTGATTAAATATTCAGGCGACAGCGAAGTTACTTGACTTTAAAGTAGCTTTGTGATGTGGTCACGAGCTGCGTGTGATTGCAGTATGAATACACCTTATTACAGCTAAAGAGGGCTGAAGGTTGGGATGGGGAGTTTTTCATTCTGAGCCTTCAAAAAAAGAGTGATCTTAATAAAAACACAGACATCATCTTTATTCTCACCAGAATGTTAGAAGCACCATATGCCACTTGCTTCCAAAGCACAACTGAAAGGATATGATTCTGAAACTTCACCAAACCTCTACAGGATCTGTTGCAGTTAACTGACCTTAACAACAATCAAAGCTTCCTGAGCAGTCTCCTAATCTCAAACCCTTAGGGATCTTTTGTATTTGGGTGCTTTTGTTGCCTTTTTTTTTTTAACTGCTTCATTGGTTATACAAAACTCGAGCAGCTTGTGTGAAAGCATTCATCTGACTCACCTACTTACAGCATCCTCACCTTTCACTAAAGTATTAACACCCTCAGAAACAGCAGGCCAGCAACTGTGTGCTGGATTACTTCAGCCATAAATCATAATGGGATGACTCCAGCCATCCTTGAAAGACAGTTTCCAGCAGAGCTGGAATACACCATGGCAGCCTCAGGCAGGCCTGCAATAGCCAACATTTGAGTTTCCACCCTGAGGGACTTTAGGCACTGCTCCTGAATGCCAATATCCTCTGCCATCCTTTTTTTATAGGCCTTGCAAAGTTTTGATGTTATTGCAGCATGGAGAATAAAGGAGAACGCAATAAAAAATATTGTACTACAAATATCCTTGAGATACCTTAGCAAAAATCATAAAAACAAATTAATGTTCAAGGTTGGGAAGGGACAATGGATTGTATGTCCATGTGCCTTGAATACGGTCACAAAGATAGGGTCCACATGCCCCAGAGGTGACATGTTTTCACTCAGACATGCTTACATTTATGAATGAACATTTCTGTCAGGCAGCTTCTTTCCCCCAGCCTCATCCTTTGCACGAGCTTCTCATGAGCATTTTGTGTTCTTTACCAAATTCTGCCTTCTGTGACTTTGAGGCCACAATGGTGCATGTTTTCTTAGGTCACACATCACAGAGCTGGTATTTTAGAAACCAAAGCCCAGATTGTAACTCTGCATTCCCCCCCAAACACAGCACCACTTCTTGTTCATTTACTACCAACAAAAGTTCACACACATGCCACAAGCAGTTTCACCTCTGATGCTACATGAACCTCTCAAAACGTAAAACAAATTCCCAAGCTGTAACTAAAGCTGCTAGCACATTTTCAGTGAACTAAGGACCTGATGTCACTCCTCCTAATGAAATTTAAAGACTTAAGTCTGTAGAAGAGCATCAATTTTGTTTCATGAAAAAAGTGAAGCAGTGAGTCAAAAAAGTGCCTCTCGTGGGTACCTAAGTGATGCTTAAGGATAATGCCTGAAAATTGTGTTTCCCTCTACACAAAATTAAGACAACCAAATCCATTTCCTTCATTCTTCTGGAAGAAGTTATTGCTCTAAAATATTTACACTGACTGAAAAAGTAACAACAAATTCAAATTGCTAATCTCTGTGGAGAGGCAATTCCATAATGAATGCTGAGAGCAAATGCTTTGAGGAACAACTTCTTTAAGCCGTTGTAAAGAAACCACCCCTGGTGCAAGCAACAGCTTTGCTACAGAGGGTGAACTGTGCCTAGCTGAGCTGCCTCAGAGCAGGCTGCCAGGAAACCCTAGTGAGATGCAGAAGGATGCTAACTCAGTAAAAAGCATGCCTTGCTTCCTCCAGCACATGACTGTGACCTCCAAAGCCAAACATCCAGCCCCCAGCGCGGATCACAGACCTCAGGAAGCAGTGGGAGCTTCAGCAGCAGAAGGTGACAAGATGACCGAGGTGGTTGTGGACACTTCCCTGAAAATATTCACAAGCCATCTGGACACAGCCCTGAGTACTGTGCTCCCTCCTTGACCAGGGAGGTCGGACTAGGTGGCCTCCAGTGGTGCCTTTCCAACCCTGCCCATCCTGTGATACTCAACAAGAGGCCAACGTTGAATCATCCTCAGCATCCCCAAGTGTAATTTTTATGTTGTTTAAACATATTTGCAATTACTTTTTCTGTAGAGATATTAATCTCTTTCATATTATTTACCACCATATTAGAAAAATCATTAGTGCCTGTAGACTGTTACGGAAATCAATATTTAATAAATTTGCAGCATAATGCACCCTTTTCACAGGCTCAGTTCCAAAGAGCTCCCTGCAACAAGTATTTAATCTCCAATGCCCACAGCTCATAATTCAACTAACATGGCACTGGCAAAACTATTTTTAATCAAAAATTGCTCTGCCTAAATGTTCAGAAAATAATTTTATAGTTAGACAAAAAAAAAGGTCTTTCTGCAATAAATTTTGTTTCTTGGCTCAGAGACAAAACACTGCTAATTCACCACTGTTCATATATGTCTGTAGACAGAAAACTTGCACTGGATTCCTGAGCCCTGCAAACCTCACCCAAATGCTAACATCTCTGAAGAATTACTCAAGGCTTGAGATAAGGCTGGCTTGGCAGGAAAGCTTACATAGGAAAACTATCTAGACTATTCAATAATTGTTTAATAGGGAATGGCTTTATTCAGTGTGCATTTGGGTAATCCGAATTCTAGTTCTGAATATCTCACAAGCACAGGAGAGAAGCTAAGTGGAGAAGTCTATTCCAAAAAATGCAAAGAAAAGAGGTAAACATTCATTGAAGTTATACCATTTATGGTACCAGAAGTAAACCATGACTGTGATTAAGGCTTTAGAGACCTAACAAGCATCAGATGAAACAAAAAAAATTCAACACGTCTTCTCCTCTACCAATACAAAACTCCCTTAATTGAAAAAACCTGCAACCTTGACAAATGAGAGCCTTTCAGCAGGCAGGTTTTTAGGTTTAAATGTGGTTTAAAATGGCACACACAACCCAAATTGGACTTTGGCACGACTAAATTTTGAGACCCCCCCCTTCACCAAAAGAAACTGAGAAAATCTCAGTTTCACAACCATCTCAGGCTGGGACAAACAAACAACACTGTAGGTGGACACACTCAGTGCTCCAAGTTTCAGCTCCACATTCTGATTTTTCCAGAACCAAAGCTGGTTTAAGACATTGCCACATATCCCTTGAAGGCTAAAACAAAAATAAATAGGCCTGAAAACTAGAAAGTCACGCTGGAGTAGCGTGAAATACAAGCAGCTGAAGAGCACAAACCTACAGAACAATAAGCAGCCTCTAGGCACAAGGGAAATAAAGACCTTCTCTAATTTCTTTGCCTGAGAAATATCACTGAAAGCCAAGACAGAGCAGGATGAGCACTGCAGCCCAACCATCATGAGGCTGTGGATCTGAAAAGCTCTTGGAGGACGGAAGTGGATGAGAATTTCTTCCAGCACCAGCTAGGGATCCCATAGGGACCTTGACCAACACCCCAGCAGGGACAGGAAAAGACCTCTGGCTCCAGAAAATGGTATTTCTGTGTCTGCTGAGCATCCCCTCTTTTGGAATTGTAATGTTGGGGGGGTGGGGGGTAAGGGGGGTTGTGCTGTAAGGGAAAGCAGGACTTGAATCTTTTGCAGAAGACACAATACATAAAATACAAAACACAGCAGTTTTGGGTGCTGGAGTATAATTCCAGATGCCTGGATATGTGCAAAATCTCCAACACCTAAACCAAAAGATGTGACCTTCCCACCCACCAACATCAGTTGTATGCCACCACAGCTTAAACTCCAGTTGAGCTCAGTTTTACACTGCTGATAGCAGGAAATCAATCCAATAGTTAAAAACTTAAATGACAACGATCATCATTATAAAACACAACAGCTGTTTGTGAAGGGATTCAGAAAACAGCTGTTTAAAATGCAACTGAGAGAAAAATATATTTAAAACAAACAGAATTATGCATTTGGCAGATAAAAATTGTCTTACAGCTTTCACATTGATAGGCAGTGAACTGGGATGTATTGATGACGTTCATTTGCAGAGCAACAGGTCAATGAAGGGACAGCTTGGCATTTTCCCCATGGAAACATATTAAAACATGGGAAAATACCTGGAAAAAGAAGCCTGAAGTTTTATACTTCAACAGCCAAGATAAATAATGTAAGAATGAAAAAGGTACATATTTTCTTCCCCTAAAGGTACCAATGATTTTGGGTGCCTAACGTGGCATCTCTGAAGAGCCAAATTTTCAGGGAGTACCAAGTACCTTTAGCTCAGTTAAAGCACATCCAGTAGACACCAAAAATCACAATTTACTTTAGAGAAATCTCAGCTAGAGGATTTCAAAGAAAAGCATCAAATTGTATCACAGTACTGCCTGACAGCTGTTATTATTGTACTGCCAACCAAAACCTCTATGCAGCTGATGTCAAAAAAAGACCATTATTCTTCTGCTTTTATTCAGACTGTTTCTGTACACAGAACAAAGCATTATCCATACTCATTTTTTCCTTTCCTCCCCCCATATACATGCCCATTTCCCAGTATTCTTAACAGGCCACGGACAATTAATTTAAAAATTTATTCAATATGTGGATTAGTCTAAGATTGCCTCTTTATATGAGTATAGTTTCTCCCAGCCTAGCTCTTTGACAAGCCATCATAGACTATTTGTGCATGCAGGTATTTTCACACATTTTAAAATGCGTTACTGACTAGAGAAACTACTAATTTAAAGTCTGCTATAGTTCCTCATGTCAATTAATTTCTATTGCTAGTCTCTTTCACACTCCTTTAAATTAAGAAACAAACTTTAAAAAGAATCACAAATCCAAAATCTCTTGCAAAACATGAGTAACAGCTGATTTTATAACTCTATTTCCTTGCCTATTTAAAAAAACAAAAATACCAGTCAGTAGAGCTGAGTTAACATTATGGGCCAATTGCACACAAAGTTTAATTTTACAAGGCTACAAAAACAGCTCTACCAGTCTCCTCACAATCTGAGCTGCATCCTCACATCCAGAAAAGCAGTACAGTTCAGTTCAGCCTTCCAACAACACTTCAGCTGTGGCCAAAGCCATTGCAATATATGAATTTAACTGTGGTCTGCTTCTTTAATGAGCAGTGAGGCTGGAGAGCACACTGGTCCTGTCCTGCTTGACTTTCTGGATGGGTTAAGTGTATTTTTGATTCAGAGGTGGATGCAGGACAACACAAGGCCCCAGTTAGGCATCACAAGATCATCTTAGTTCTGGGGCACTTCAGGAAGGATCAGCCTTCATCAGCAGCTGTACTTTGGCACAAAAGAGTGAGAATCCTCTTTTCTGTCTGGAGTTGATAACTCATTTCTCTTTGGCATGAAAATAACAACAGTGTAGATTCCTCAAGCAGCTCTGCACTTTCTAGTGGCTACTGTTAGCTTCAAGGCACAATTCAAGAGATGAGTCAGGAATTTTAAAGCTCCTCACCCAAACTTTTTTTTCCTGATATTTGCTCCTTCAGGGTCCAATACCCCAGATAAGGTTCACTAGGCTGCACCAGCAAGACCCTTTCTGACTCCATCACCAAAAGCTATCAGCAAGTAAGGCACTCTCACTCTGAGTCTCCTCTGCCAGAAAGAGGCAGCACAGCATGACCAGAGGATTTGGATGTGGATACAAGACACTCCTCTTACCACACCAGCTTCAGCTGGTCAGTGGCAATTCCATCTTCAGCTTACCGGTGTCAGGTACGATGCTGGTCCAGCCTTTGCTGTAGCACTGGATGGGACCACAGTGCCTGCCTGTCCTCCCTGTGCTGACCCAAAGCACCACCTGAGCTGGACAGCTTGCTCCCCCCACTGGGTTTGCTAGCACTTCCACCCCAAAAATAAATCAAAAAAGCCAACTGATGACAAAATACCTCAGCCTTGTCTCTCCAGCTTATTAATTCCAGCAGCATTGTCTCGGCTGGAATTACATTATAGTGTATCACTGTCACTGTCACAGCATTCAAATTATGTTAAGTATGGCATAAAACAAGCAAAAGCACAAAAGCAGCAGTGAAGCTCAGTATCATTCCATCAGTTCTGCCGCTGGCAATCACAACCACGTGCCCACATCAGTGCAGTATGTATATTCTGTGTTTCAGAGACACCTTCCCTTCTTGTGGTGGAGAAGTCTAACATATTGCTGCTACACAGTCCAACAATTTATGGAGTCTGTGATAAACCACTGCATCATTTTTCAAGGTCCAAGAACTCTATAAGCTTGGTCAGTAAAATGTACTAAGCAATAACTCATCCCCAAAAATGGTGATGGCAACTACAGAACTGCAGCTCTATTAACTCTTTTTTTTTTTTTGTATGGATAAGTTTAGCTGAAAGCAATATTAGTGACAAATTGCAGCCTGGGGAAATTTTCAGATCAAGGTAATAATGCTATGAGGTAGAATGATTTGCTTTAGTGTTGCTATATAATGCTGCCAGTTCCCTCCAACTGGACACTAACTGCAGCCAGAGGCCACCTTGCTTAAAAAAATATCTAAAGAAATATTTTAGCACTAAACCTATCTGGAGTAAAAAAAAAAAAAAAAAGCCAGAGCATCCTTCCCAAGAAGGGACATTGGGAAAGTGAAATTGGGTAAAAAGTTCAACAACTAAATGATTTATGGCTGATGACAAGCTAGTGCCTGTGAGCTGAAGGAGCTGGTTTCATGCCAACACTGCTGAACCACGTAGGTGGGAAGGAACTTCTGGAGGTCTCTAATCTGATCTCCTGTTCAAAGCAAGGTGCTCAGGGCTCTGCCCAGCAAGTCCTGAACACCAACACCACAGATGTCACCCCTTCTCCAGGATCTGGTTGTAGAGTTTGATCAATTCATGGCATTTTTTTCCTGTTTTACCTGGCCAGAATTTCTCATGTCCCAACTTGTGCCTGCTGCCTCTTCTCCTGTCCCAGTGCGCCTCTAAGAAGGGCTTGGTCCATGCTCCAGCTCTGAGCACCTCACTGGTCTTACTGGATTTGCTCCTGGTCCTTGTGCTGAGACACAGACACCGAGCACTCAGGCTGGCACGGACTCAGCAGAGGGGCAGGATTCCTGCCCTTGCCCTCACAGGGATGGGCAGAGGGGCAGGATTTCTGCCCTTGCCCTCACAGGGATGGGCAGAGGGGCAGGATTCCTGCCCTTGCCTTCACAGCATTCCAGCTGACAGTGCTCAGGATGCAGTCATCCTTTGCTGCTTGGGCACACTGCTGACTCCTGGGCAACCCTCTGCCCACCTAAGCCCCCAGCTATTGGTAAAGAGTACTGGGCCACCAGCTGACACCAGAGGGACACCACTAACAACCAGACACCAATTTGAGCTCAGTGGCCCAAACAATTTCCCACTGCTCCCTTATGCAACCCACCTGTAACCAATTTGGCCATAAGGATGTCGGGATTTTCCTTCAGTGATACACAAACACAGGCACATTCTCTGTGCCTACCTGCCTTTCTCAAAGCTCCTTAATGACATGTCCCTGCCTCCTCCTGGGATGGGATACTCCACGCTGCTTTGAAAGAGAGCCAGCAGCAGGATCTGAGGACTGCAGAGATGGAAAGTGCCTGTCACAGAGCAGGTGGAACTGAACCAGCTGGGAGCAGCAGACATCAGAGGAGCAGAAACCATCTGATGCCACAGCCAGTAGCAGGGAAGGAGAATTGTTTTGATCATATTCACCTTTTGAGATTTAGAGCAGTTTAGTTCCTGCAGAGGCTTCTTTCTTCCTACAGCATGAGGAAGAGGCGTTCATACATTTCTAGACTCTCCAATCTCCCTCAATTAACTCTCCTTTCTCCTGTCAAGCCTGAACTTCCACTCTGACCTCCACCTACTTCATGGCTCTGGATAGTGCTTGTCCATCTTCCAGACAGGATCTGGAAGCCAAGCCCCCCTGCTTCTGGAGGGCGAGAAAAACCTCCAGCAGCAGCAGCACAGGGATGAACAGGGAAGTTAGGATAGGAATTCCTCACCCAAGACAACTGGTTCACTGCCTGCCCCAAGAGGAGACTAGCCAAAGTATTCAAAGGCAAGTAATTCATATTAAACTTTTTTTCAGCCTTCCCTTCTAAAATCAACTTCAGTCTGCCTTAGAAACTCCTGATATACATTATCTCACACAATTTGACTGCTCTTGCTTCCACAGTGCACAGCAGGGCAGAGATTTCCAAGATTTTCCTTTCTTAAGAAGGATCAGGAACTTGGCTACAAGCAGATACTGTTTAAAAGCAGCTTTGAAGCCATTTGACCTCTGTAATTCTTCCTAAATTTACATGGATGACAAGAGTTGAATCTGTTCTGCCTCATTTTTTGCAAATGAGTACCTGGATCTGCTGTTTCCAAGAGGTTTTAGTAACTCCTACAGCAAACCATGTTTTATGTGAAAAATGTCAGAAAGCGAACTGAAAACCATTTGCCTACAGCATTTTGGAAGGAAAATGACATGGCAGCCTACCCTCTCCTCCTGTAAAGTGAATCATTAAAAAAGGCAGGAATAATATTCTTTGTTCCTGCCATGTAGCCCAGGGTGGGCAGCACATGCTGTCACTGACAGCTCCTTTGCTTTCTTAGCACTTACTCTTGCCTTGCAATGAAATGTGAGGAAGAAAAATTGTATCTGAATTGCCCAGCATTCTTTGGATTTCTGTTTTAAATTGTTTTCTCAGTAGCCACTCTCCTCTTCTACAGGAAATACAAAAGAGGTGATTTGGTGGTTGCTATGCAAGACAGTACCCACTGCTGCTCTAGGAAGGGTGGGGAGGGGTTCCCATGCACACAGGCAGAAGGAACAAAATCCACCAGAGCTTTTTCCAATGCCAACAACTTTCAGTGTACCAAGCTTCAAACCAACAGAGCCTTCCCACAAAAAAAGCAACAAGTAATTACTATCCTGAATTTTAAAGGTGATCAAGGCAGTCTCACTAGAAAGACACAACACTTAAAGGGATTGTGAAGAGCATCTTCACACCTATGTAAACATGGATTTCCAACAGAACTTACCCTCCCTGGGGGCTCTGGAACTCACTCAGCCCAGCACAGCAGTTCTGCCGTGCACAGCACCACAGCAGCCACTCTGCTCCTGACATTACACCACCAAAACACCAGAGACAGCTAGAGAGAAAGAATAAACTTTTCAACCAACATAACCCAGGGAGGTTTAAAACCCATTCTTGCTCCACCATTCATCTGAGTGATGCCAGGGCACCAAGGGGAAAGCAGCAGCCCAGGAGTCTCTGGCAGGGTCAGAAGGTCAGCTCAGAAAAGGGTTGCCTACACACCTGACCCTACTCATCACAGAGCATCAAGTGTCTACTTCATTTCAGCCTGCAGGTGATCTTCATATTAAATCCATCCTTACAACCTCCTTTGAACAATCACCATCACAATCCCAGCACTCTGGATCATTCAGCTCCCTCAAGCTTTCTTGTGTGAGTCTCCAGGCCTCCTGCATTTAGGTGCTGGAGCCCCATATATATTGCAATACATCATCAGATCTGCTCTCCTCTGCAATATTAATGCCAGCTTCCATGTTATTTCTCACCAGCCTGACTACCATGCATGTAAAACATCTAAAGTAACTGTGGCTGGAAGAGCAACACAAAACATTAAGTCATTTAACAGGAGAAAAAAGCATTGCCTTTCACTGGCAGTGCTGTTCAGAGCACATGGCAGGAAGTGTGTTTTACACCTCTAATGCACAACCCAGCTGGATAAATGCTAAAGTTGGAAACTGTAGCATTCAAAGTTAAAAAGTGCCAGAATTCAAGCTGCCTGAACAACACCAATATGACCCTCCCATGTATATAAGGTCTAGCATTATGCAACCAAAATGTTTCCCTTCATGATCTGTCTCACCAAGGGCACAGATTGGCTGGTGCTCACTCCACATGCTATTCCTTTTCCTTTCAAATGGCATATTATTCTGTTTGCTCTTCAGAGGGAAACCATAGCCTTATTTGTCACACATCATTCAAATCCCATTCTAAAGGCAGAATTTTTATCTTGAAGATAAACAAGTTATCTTCCCTAATGACCCATGTGAGACAAGGTAATAGCATTGCTGCCGGGACACAAATGGGAAATGAAAACAAGGAGATGTAAGTAAAATGCTTCCATTGCTTTTGGATGCCTTAACTGAGACTTCCAAGACATAATTTTCAGGAAATTTAGAAGTTACTATAAAGCACTTCATACATACATCTACCCAGCACAGCTCAATTTGCAACCCTGTGCACAGCCCTCCGTGGAAAGTTTGGCTTAAGTAACTTACTGAGAGTAACTTGAGAAAACTTCAGGAAAGAAGTCTGGCAGCACTCCAGGACAAAGGACAACTGCCTCAGCTGCTAAGGCTTCCTTCCTCTCCCAGTGGTTCTCCCACCCTTCTTCACCTTCATCAACCACTTTCTTCAGCACAGCTGTGATCCACAAACAAGACACCCCACCCTCTGAATGACACCATGGCTCCTAATAAACATACCTTACACTCCAAAATTGTGCTCCCCTTCAGGTTACTGATAACTTTGATGTTTTTAGAAAGACACTTTTGAAAACTCCTCCTGCAGTTTCATGAGGTTGTCCACTCAGACCATCACTGGAGGGGGATGACATTTCCTGCAAGAGGGTGACTTCTCAGACTCCCACAAGGAGCAAGACACTGATTCAAGACTTCAGACAGATCTTCCCCATTCACAGCTCCCTGTCCTAATTTTCCTCTCCAGTCTTGGTCTTCCTGTTTATATTCAGCCCCTTATGCCTCACTCGGTTTCTTTTCACCCCATCATCTGAATTCTTTCACATCAGGGCTACCCTGCTTCCAAAACTCCCTCATTCAGGTTTCTTGTCCATATGCCTCTCCCAGCTCCTGACTTCACCAGACAAGGGCCAGAGCAAAAAGGTTCTTCACTATCCATCCTATCCCTTCCCAGAGTCCTCCTTCAGCTCCCAACACAGTGCACATTCCCCGTGTTCTTCAATGAATAACGTTGGAATGGCTCAGTAAAAGCAAGTTAAAGACAGAAAGAGAGGAAAACACTTTAAAAGGACAAAGCATTTGCTATTTTTATTCCAAGTACCGTGGTGAGCATAATTATGCAAATTCAAAAAACTTGTCATAATTGACCTTTTCAAAACATGTGTGTCCATGGGCCTAACATACAGTTCTTTGGTGAACCTTGAAATTTATTAAAGGTCAGCAGCTCTAAAACTTAATTTCATTTAATCATTGAAGAACTTATTTAACATGCAGCCATCGCCAATCAACAAGGAAAAACAAACTTGCTTAGAAACAGGTAAAAATTTTGATGCATTGGACTAGCAAAACCCATAGATCTAAAAAGCTGTAAAAGAAAATTTTAAAATTTTCTACAGAAACTGCTAGGTTCTGTAGAACCTTAACTGTTGTTCTGAAAATTTACCAATGCCAAAATCCAAGGGTTCAGGTCTATCTGAAGCCCTGGAAGCAGATCTGGTAAATGGTCAGAAGTCACTACTGATTCAAACGAAGTTAATTCCAGCGGTGTGTAGAGTAAGTCAAAAATCTCATTGTGTTTAGAATCTCCAGGGCTTGGCTGTCTCTTCTGAGCTACTGCTCCAAGAACTGTCGCAGATCTTTGTGCTCCTTTGGGGAAAATTGTTCTCCACCTCTACAATCTCATTTGCAGCAACACAATCTGCCCACCTCGAAAACTGCTTCTTTCTAAGAAAAGTTCACACAGACCCTGGCACAACTCCCAGTAAAATGAAATTCCATGAAGATTTCTGAGACATCAGGACTGGTCAAGGAGGGATTTTGGACAGAACAGGCACAAAAAGAAAACCAAAACAGTAAAACCCCACGTTTTCACAAACACCCACAAGCCCCAGTGCAGCTACTCTTATGCTACATTATTTTTTATGCAGGAACCATTGGAGAAATTTCAAGGGTTTTTTTTTCTTCCAGGAAAGTAAAACATGATTTTACTTTACAAATAGGCAAAGCTGTTCTTAATTAGACCAGGAGCTACAACACAAAATACTGATCCCATTGTAGGGCAGAAATGACAGAACTATGGCTTTTACCAAGGGAATGAAACAATAAACACATAAACAGCAGAGGGCAGACCAGATAGAATTAGTTGCCAGAGGACCACAGAAGATCATGAATCTATGACAATTTATGCCAATGAAGGCAGCTTGTCCTTGAAGCTCAAGGACATTTTTTTACTAAACACCAAATCTTTTTTCTGGAATTTACATGCAGTACAAGCCTTCATTTCCTGACTTAAATCTTCTATACCAGCAGCATCATGGTCTATAGGATGAATGTCATTTTTTCCCATTGGTATCTACACTCTTAGAAATGTATTGCTTGAACTGCTTCTTGTACAACAGATGGAAGGACATTATAAAATATCAGATGCCTCTCTAACAGGCTCTTTGAAATTCAAATAAGGTTACATATCCTTCACCTCACCATACAAGACCACAACAGGGTTGATTACAGAAATACTAGCACAGGCCTGTGTCAAATCAATAATGTGACATGGTGTCAAGCTTATCAGAGGAGTTTAACTGTTTATTTTCATTTAGCGCCTGCCTGCAGCGCCTGTCACCACCAGGAACATTCCAGGAAATCCCAAGCAGCCAGCAAAAGGACACCAAATATAGCCTGGGACACAGCAGCTGGAACTGTCCTGCCACAGTTATTCCATTTTCATCTAAGAGGGTGAACAACCTGGGATCTATTTCTGGAGATAATGCAATAGCACAGTAATTATTCAGCAGCCAGACAAATACCTTGTGTTAGCTGACAGACCTTACTTTGGCAGCTCTGCCTCCACCCGCGTTCCAGGAGGTGGTGCTGTCCCTTGTATGCACTGAAATCACTGGTTTGTCTTGGCAGAGAAAAACTTCAGCAGATACAGGGCACTTCATGCAAGTGCATGAGCCCATGATGCCAACTGAAGATCCAACTTTCATGAAAAAGTAATTGTTAAACGCACATTCAACATTTCTGAGAATTCCAAGACTATCAGCTCCTAATGCTTCCAATCTGAATGCACTTGTTCTGTAAAGAACAGCAGCTCTTTAGTGCTTTGCATGAATTCAAACCACGGTCTATTACTCACAGAGAATAAACCTGTTGTGTCACCCATCTGTAACAGCCATCTGGGACAGATGTTTTAAATGGAATCTGCTACAAGATTTAGGGTTCACTGACAACCTACCTTACATCTTGATCAATTATCCCTCAAATGACCCAATAAGAAATTACGGATCCCACCTGACTGAAGGAAGCAATACAGATACTCCACACTGGTGAAGAAGGTCCTTTCCTGATAAATCCACAGTCCAGAAAGCAGATCAGTGCTGTGCCTGTACATCCTACCCCATCCCACCCAATCCCTGCTGCTTGGACAGCTAAAGCTCACTTGAATCTTTTATGGGCATGGAACTGACCATACATTATGTATGCAAAGTCAGACAGACTATTTGTTTGCTCCCATTTCCTTGCTACCAAGAACCTTCGTTTCTTATGCCACATAAATCACCTTTAAAATATGTTAATGATCAACAAACATAAACATTCTTCATAAAATTCTGAAACAAAATTATTAGCTATTCACATCCAAGTTCTATAAATTTCACTGCATGTCCATCTGGCAGACATCTGCATTATTTATTTGCTGTCACACTCAGTAAATTGATTTACTGGCATTTAAAGGTGTCATCTTTACTCATTACAATTTCAGTGATCACTCCAGCACTGCCAACATTGCACCGATGACCTGAGTTTCAACTTTTAATCTCTCCTAAGACTGAATTCCACATACAAAGCAGTATATGAAGAGACAGAGGAAACTGAAGGACTAAGGTGCTTTGATTTAAAGTTCATTGATCTCTATACAGTAACAATATGGTGAGAAAGTTAATTTAATGACTCAAGTGCAACATACACTTTTTTGAGCCTAAGGTAAACTTCAGGACTGGCAACGGCTGTGCAGAATTAAGACTTGATAGACAAGAAAGAGGAATGAGGCCACATCCTTGGAAATGATTACTGCCCTGGAAAATTTGGGGTAGATGTGGCCACATCTGACCTGCATGCTCTCCCAAGTGTGCTTCCCAGCTATGTCAGCTGCAGTGCCAGAGACCAGAACTCCATTCCTGCCCTGGAGATATTTCAGGCTGGCAAACAGCAGCAGCCCCCTGCCTCACCCCAGCTGCTGGGGGGAACCATTTAAACACATGCAGTACCCATCAGCATGGAAAATGCATCAGAACACAAGAGACTCAGGGTGCTCTGGACTATATTCTAGGACATTAGGTGATTAGTGCAAGAGATTTTCAAGAGAAGATGCAGTGACCCCCTCCCAAGCTCCTCAGTTTGTGTGCTCCAGCACGAGCTCAGGCAAACAGATCAAGAACCATCCCCACTGACCGAGGCGCTTCTGTGCTTCCACTGGAAACTGAGCTCCAGCTGAAATAACACCACTTCCCCTCTTCTGACAGCCCCAGGCAGAACAGGAACCAAACACAGCAGTGACCTGCAGCTCACAGCCACACACACATATAACCACAGCCAAACCACAGGAGAAGTTGGAGTTTTGATCATGCCTCACTAGAGAAAAACATAATTAAAACCATTGGGTTTGGAAAACTTCCAGCCCTATGAATCTGACAAAGACATTTATGATGATAGAAGATAGAAGAATAATAATGTCCAGTAAAATCCCTGTACATAAAAGCACTAAAAGTGTTTTACAGTCAAAAATCCAAGGAAAGAACATTTTAAATAAGTTAATATGCATCTTCTATAGAAAAGGAGCAGCGTGACTTTTACATTTCATAAAGTGAAGCTTGACTTCACAGTTATCTGTATCCTATCACACTTTTCCTGTCAGACTAAACATCTCTTGTTTTGATGCAAACAGAGCAACTTCTCTCGCTCTTTATTTTTGATTAAAATGAACTTGAGGCTTAAAAAAGAAGAGCCCAAGTCCCTTCTGTGATAGCAAATTTCTGATGCTGCGATCCACTTTGCATTGCTAGGCTTTGAAGGATGACCAGGATGACAAGGAATTCATAACACCATCCACCAAGAGGGGTGCATTACAGTAAAGCATATTGACATGCTTGATCTTTTTATTCATCCATGCAGCAGGTTTTTACTTGAGGTAACATTAAGAGCAATGGCTCATTTACTTGAAAAGGAAAAAACAATTTCACAGTTTTTGGAGAAAACATTTGGCAGAGTGCTGCCATCTGCACCAATATTTGAAAACCAAGCCATTCAAACACTCATAATTTACTTAATCTTAGCAAGATATTTGAAAATTAGAGTCTTTTTATTACATTTTCCAAAGCAGCATCACTTTGCATATGGAGTATTAGATCCATCTGGAAAAGTGACACTCAAAACAACAATGCCTTTTCAAGCCCATACCACCTTGTTGTACCAGGCTCTTCATACATACTGAGCATATGACTTCCAGAAGCTGCTTTTGGAAAATAAGGGTAAGGGAAGACAAAATCTACAAAGAATGTTCAAATGGTGACCATAACAATTATAAGGCTCTCAAAAGCATCTATACTCGTGTTGTGATGACTTCCTGCAATTTCTCCAGTTTATTTCAGAATAAGGCTTAAGAGAGCAGCTTTGAACACCTTTCTTGAATAGGTTTGAGAGCTTTAAGAGGTTAAGACTTTCACAGCTGATTATACTGACAAATAATTCCAATTTTGGATCAGTCCGAGCAGTAAGTGACATAAGAAAGGAATTTCCAACACATATGCACTGGAGCTGAAGCCTGTTTGGGATTGCACCTGTCAGAGCCCAGAAACTGGAGACAGACTGTGGCCATGAAAGATTAACGTGCACTTTACTTTAGGGGCTTTGAACATAAAACTATCCTCCCACCTTCACATCTACTTTCCTGAATTTCTTTGTGCAGAATATTTACAATGCCCTCTTTCATTCTTAAGCAAACAGCAGAAAGAATATCTTCTTTGAGCAAACAGGTCTGGACAGACTGCAGAAACTTGCCAAATATTGATTTTGTTAGGGATGAGCTTAAAATTTCCATCTTGTTTCAGTTTCACTCTGAATGAACTTTTAGAAAGTGATTTTTTAAAACAAATGTATTATACTGCATTAAAAGAAGTGAATTAAACTACTTCAGATAATGAACTGAAACACCTATGATAATTGAGCAATTGAGAGCAGCAGGAATTTATCCTTCAGGGTATAACAGTACACTGGGAAAAATTACATTTTCCTAAGAGGTTCTGTCGTGCTTAGGCAGGGCCACGGGCAGACACTGTGCCTGACTTGCCCAGATATGGTTACTGCCAGGATAAAATAGCAAGTCAGCCAACTTATCTGGAGTGTGTTATTCTATAAGGCTTTTCTCCAGTGGCACTTTCAGTCAGGTCTCTTCCCACTTCTTGTCTATCAGGTTTTATAAAACTTACCCTTATACCTTTGGGCTTATGTTCTACCAAACCAAATTTGGTGAACACAAATAAGTGGAGAAACTGAAAATTCAATACATAAGCCCTTATTTCTGCCGGAAACTAAGTTTAAAAATGTTATAAGGAATGCAGTCTTCACAATGTTTGTGTAAAGCATACTGAGCATCCAAGAATTACAGGAAAAGCATTACCTGCTTGTAGTTCTCTGGTTGTCTAATGAGATCTGTTTCCATGACAGAGAAATGTCCGAGGTTCTGGTCCATGTGGGAGCCACTTGTGAATAAATGGATCTGGAACAGATTAATTTAAAAGGTATCTGTCAGTGCAAGGAGCAGATCATTAAGATCATTAACTACCACCCAACAGCTGCATGGGTTGGCAGGGTGATGTGACCAGTGCTCACAAAGCCTTTCCCAATGGACATGTATAAGTGTGAGTGCTACCACCCATACAACAGCCAGAATGGAAAGGAGGAACAGGCACCACAACCACCTCACAAAATGGTCCATCTGGTAGCGTTGCCAGAACCACATGCAGGAATTGCAACCACTGCTGGCACAGGAAAACTGAAGGTTTCTCTCTTCAAGACTTCAAGACTTCCGTCTTGAAGTCTTTTTCCTTACAGAACACATGGTTGGGTGCATGGCACGAAAGAAGAAACCATTTACACAGGTAGCAGCAGTCTTAACTGAGCTAAAGTATACTCTCAGAATATTTTTTCTTTCTTTTAAGTAGAAAATGCTACCTAGTTATAGTAAGGTTCTCTTTTGCTGTTCTATACTGTTGGCTTTTGCTTACCAAAACCTTGTCCCAGCTGCACTGGTGATAGTATCATCAATTACTTGATGAAGAAGCTTCCCAAGTTAGTCAAGGGAACAATAAAAAGCAATTCCTCCTATTCAGAGCTGATCCCTTTGTTACTGTAATAACTGCAGCTGCCAAACAAGATAGCAGTGCACATTTGTCACACAATCACTCATATTTCATTAATATTTCTGCCAGAAGACAGAGAATGTTTCCCGCTTTTCTTCCTTTATTCTAATACGAACTTTATCACACACTTGGGTATTGACAACTATTTTAAAGTTGACAGGCACTGGGTAATTATCTACCCCTCCATGAAACTTCAGAATATTTTAGCATTCCTTTCCCAAAACTCACTGCTGGTGACAACCATCTGTCACATGTGCAGAGCTATGCGAGTTTAAAAATAAAAGAGCACCTCCCCACACAATGTTCTTCCTTTCCACTTGCCACTCCTCTCTCTCCCTGCTGCATTCTTGCGTAACTCCGGCTGCCAAACCTTTGGGCCCCCAGCACCAGCAGTGAATTTCAGCCCCTTTTCCAAGGTAGGTGGCAGCAGCATCCCTGGGTAAAGCCCAAAATAAACACAGTAAAGCTGTAACAACAGAGGAGTAACGTGCTCCCCTGAGACCAGACTGGATGGATACCAAAATAATCCAGTATTTGTATTTTTGCTATCTCTTACTGATGACTAATAGAAGATAAACAAGGCTTAAAGAGGGAAAGAGCACCAAAGCAGAAGTAGCAGGTGAGAGGCAGAACATGCAGAGCTGCTGCTCCTTGACACTGGAATATCCAAGGTGGAGGCAGGTCTGATTTAACCTCACACTAACCTTTGCAAGAGAGCACAGGCACAGCCCCCCCACACTCAGCACCACTTCTGGGGAGTTTCCAACTCCTAAATGCCCTTGAGCTCACTCAATCTGCTCTCCCTGTAGGGTGCCAAATTCACCTACAGAAGTCAAAAAGGGGGCTTGCTCGTGGTTTACACCCATTTGCATGAGAGGAAAAAATTCTACTGCATTAAAGAATGTGCTTCTGAGATTTAATGGCAAATTCACCTTAGGGGAAAAAAAAAAAGATTTTCAAAACAAATAGACAAAAAAGATATAAATAAACAAGGTAGCAATTCCCAGAGCAACATGGTAGATTTTTCATGTCAAGATACAGCATTGAACAATTGCAGTTTAGCTCACTCATAAATTACTGACAATGAGGTAATTACCCAGCACCAGTCTCTGCCCTCTGTTATTCAGAGATCAAGACTTTGTCCTTGTCCCTTTACTCTTACTACCTCAGATACATAGATACAACCCATCCAATCCACTGCACTACATCTTATTTTATATTGTTAACAGATAAATAAATTATTTTATATTGTTAACATCTTAGAGGGGGCACAAGAAACCACTCCGTTCATAGGTGGTAATTCCCAGTGCTGCTCTGCATTCTTACTGACAATACAACTCTTGCTCTTAGTTTCCAAGCATATTGAAACCATTTTTGTTGCTTTACCATGATCTGATAATTCCAGTTATGTTAAACTCTTCTTCTGTCATTGAGAATTCAATTTAACATCATTTTATTCTTATTAACTCATATGCACAGCCCATAATCAGATATTCACCTCCTTAAATAAAAGAATTAATCTCTGAGCCTGATCTAACCCTTCACTACTTCAGGATGGAAAATAACCCCAGGATATCCATCAGTTTTGCAGAAACTCACCTGTTCCTCTGGTTTTTATAACATGCCAATTGTGGCACAGTGCATTTAACAGAGCCCCCAAAAATGAAAGTTTTAAACTATACAGGTTCCTTCATGTTTTGCTGAAACCATGCAAGGCTTCTTACTCACATTTTTTAAGGCCAAGTGGTAACTCAAAGACTAAATAAAAACAACTGCTCTCTCCTATGAATTCAAGAGGGATCAAAACCTGGGCAGACAGATTCTTCTGGCATTCGACAGAAAGAAAAAGAGAACAGAAGGAACCAAGAGATGTGCCCTATCAGAGTAATTTTTTCTCCACGTTCCCATGTATTTGAAGGCATACCAGGTAAATATGTACCACTGAGAATTTCGAGGGAATTAGAATGGTATTACTACATTATACTTTCAAAGCGAGCCAACCTGTCCATGTTGAGAAGCCATTAAAATGTTACTCAACAGCTCCTTGCCTCAGGCTGCAAACTTTCTCAGAAACAAGAGTGGTTAAGATTTCCCTCAGGAAGTCTTCCTCCTACAGCAGGACATGTGTGCTTCTGTAAGCTTCAACATGCCTTCTGGGAGCTGAAGTCAATGAACAGCAGTTCATCAGAGCAGCCAGCAAAGAGGAACAGCCAGGCAGGCCACCTAACAAGCAATTCCCAGCACAGGACCAGCTGTAGCTCCAGGGAGGCTTCCCTCACTTGGGGACTGCAGAACTTCATCCCATCAACCTCAGATGGCTGCAGGCAGGACAGAGTAGATAGAGGACACAGCAATATTCATACTAAAAAATATAGAGCAGAAGGAAGAGCAGTCATCTTCTGAGTAAGAACATTTTTTCCAACTGTGTTGTGTTCTTCTCAGAAAGGCCCAAATAGAGAAAATGGCATTTTAGAGCCCGTGTGAGTCACAGAATGAAATCTGCAGAAGTGTCGCCACCAGTTGACAAAAATTAGAGCTCCTGATGAGCAGTAAATAAGATTGTTCCAGAGCTGAGACACAAAACCTGGTACGTTATTAAACAGAGCGAGTAAAAGCTGTAATTATAATTTTGTAGAGAAAGCCCTCTGTAAATCTGCCAACATAATTAAAAAACATAACACTCATTAGCCTTTTGCATACTGTGTTTGTGGCTTATTAGAGGAAAGCAGCAGCTCATATAGAGGTCATACTGGGTCAGTTCAGTCTTCTAACACATAGAATAGTTTAAAAGTTTTGAAATTAATGCAGTAGTAAAAGCAATTTCTCTAGAAAGAGTCAGGAAATATTAATTATTGTTTATACAGCTGTTAAATTCTGTAAGTATGTTATATTTTGTGTTACCCTAAATGCTAACATTAATGTGGCACTGTAATGAAGTCCTTCCAAAGTCACATTTACCTTTCTATTCTCCTGCTCTTAATTCATACTAAAATATAAATCAGAGCACGGCACTTTATTACAGCTCTGAACAGAACTCCCACAGCTGCACACATAATACCAGTGTGGGTTCACATGTGGAGGAGTTGGGCTCAGTTCCATGCTCCTTTGTGCACCCCCATGGTGGCAGCCCTGACTGTGACAATCACCACCAGCACCACGGCTGCCTTCAGCTTCACCCAGCAATGACTGCTGGAGAAGGCAGTAATGACAGCTTTGGGAAACTGGATGAACAGAGACATAATTCTCCCTCCTGCTTATTCCTCCAGATTCTGGAAATCTGGGTCCAAGGACCCGCAGCATAACTAATCTGTCTCTAGTAGTTGTCTGACTGTCCTAACTCTAGCTCACATTTTGCCTTAGATAGCCAAAAAGGGGGAAAAAATGTCCAAGTTTATTTCAAAGTACAACTGCTGCAGGAGGGTCATCATCTCTCATCTCCCCTGCCAACAAGTTTTTAGCATGTTGCCCCATCAGCACATCTCTTCATTACCTCGGTGCCTCATTTGGACCGCTGAGAATATCTCTGTTTGTACTCCAGCTCTCAGGTCTGACCTGCTCTTAATTCTTCCTCAGCCTCATTAACTGCAAGCTGAGGCACTGGAGCTGCCTAATGATTTGTTACTGTCAAGTCTCACATAAATCAGAGCACTGATGATGAGTTATGGAGGCATTTGCCTCACCTACTAGAAAAACCAGCATACCTTAAACTGAGATAGTTTATCAGGGGGAGAAGATGCCGATCATTTCATTTGAGATTCACCTCTCCCAAGCCCATCACAGTCTGTGATCACAGTGCAAAAAGCCAAGGATTGCACAGGCACTTAGAGGGAATTGCAACCTTTGTTCCCAGACCAGGGAAGCACATCAGCAGTGGTCAGTGAGAAGAAAAAGGTTATTTTGGATGCTGCACACACAGCACCTGATCCCTCTTCCCTAGGGCTGTCCATCAGACATCTGCCCTAGCAATCAGTTCATGCAAAGAACAAACTGTAACCTCATTATAGTTTTTAGCACTGCTCTGTCAGACACAGGATTAAAATCAAGAAAGCATCTTCATTCAAAGGTTAAGATGGTTCTGACAACTTTTTGATGTGTACTTTGGGAAGAAATTTCCCCAAACCAGTTTTAATCTCAAAAAAAGGTCTTCTGTGAAGGTTTTGAGTACAGCAATAGCTGGGTCCATTTAAGTTATTTAAAGAGATATAAATGGAGAAAGGGGACCTAGGGAAAGCAATACACAATAACTTTTAAGACTATCTTAAGAACTGTATTTTTAAATTTGTTTCTGGAGTCACCACCACTGTCTACTTTGGGACTGAAGGCTAGTTCCATCCTAAATAGATAAAATGCTCCCAGATACCTGTGATTAGACAGGCATCTAAACACTCACAACTGGGAAGAGAAGTGGAACCTTAGCATTGTAGGGACCATTACTGATTCATGATTTAAAAGCAGGTAAATTTTGGGTTCTGCTGAGATGTCCCCTAGTACTTTGGAGAGAGATTTTGCATTTTATTTTGCTATTACTTTCAATATTTATGCTTAACATTTTGAATCCACATTTCCAGTGAACTTAGAGTTCTGCATCGCTACTTCTTGTCTGGGGAACCAGAATGCTCTGTCTTGTTTCTACCAGGCATTATCTGAGAAAAACAGCAGCAGCGTGTGGTCGCAGAAGTGACTAATGTGCCAACCTGCAAAAGAGACTTTTATACAATTACAACCTTACAAACACTGAACATACTACATTTTCTCATGGTTCTGCCACACTGGGGAAAAGACGGAGGTGCTTATATTCAGAGTAATTCACTCTTACCTACAGAAAATGCAGAACTAGCAAACAAGAATAATTTGTACATTTAGCTCTAGCTGACAAGGCTTTTAAATAATAAACTATGTCATAGTGAGTTAAAAGAATCATTTACCTTGTGCAAAAGTTTGCATTGCTCTTGGTGCTGAGCGTGCAAACTGCACCACTGCAACCTCAGCCTCCCGGTTAACCACTGCAGATATCGAACATCCACTCTGTCTTCAGGTCCTGCTTCACTTGTGCCTTCCTGGCTGTTGGGCAGATCATCTTCACACTGAAAGCAGGAAAGAACACCAGACTGGTTTTAATTAGTTTCAACATTTTCAAGTCATTCAGTAGCGAACATATAAGATATATAGGCCAAAGAGGAAGAAAATTGCCCTAAAATGAAGTCAATTCCAGCAGCACAGAGAAATTAGAATACAGGACTGGGAACAGCCTAAACAAGTAGAGAAGTGTGGAATAAATATCAGCTTCTCAGCTGTGACGTGATGAGCTGTCTCCCCTCCCATCTTTCATTTTCGGTACCCAGGAAGACACAGTGTTCCTTAGACAGCAAGCATGTTCTTTACCCAGATGGGAAAAACTGTATTTTGACTACATTCTAATATGTCAAAGAACATAAAAAACAGATTTAGCTCCCACAGTGTCTTCTTGAAACCCTATTTTGTAAATCAATAACTTATATAGGGACAAAATCGTGGGCCTGTGCTTGCCCAGCTATTTTCTTTTCTCCATCCAGCAATTCCCATCTGGCAGGATTGAGGAAAAGAAAAAAATCATGCAGCTGGCAGAGGCCAGGACTCCACAGAGGCACTCCCAGCTACAGTTGTATCATCTGTCTTGCTTGTTTAGCCTTTTTCTACAGTAATTTGGAAGGAAAAACAGAGAAGCAAAGAGTTTCCATTTGTTCATCTTGTCCCACTTTCCTTCTGCTGCAAATGAAAAATCAACAAGAGCCAACACCTTCATCTTCTGCATGGAATTTCTGCAGCACATTTCTGTCGTATCTCTTTCCCAGGAACACAGGGAATTCCACCTCCCCCAGCCCCTTGCACAAAGAGATCATTCACATGTACAGATAGATCTCTCCATTTTCAGCTAAGACTCCTGCAGATTGCAAATTAAAAGAGGAAGAAGACATGGGTAATTTTACTTCTGATGCCAGTGATACCATTTAAAGTAAAGCTTTCCATTTCATGCAGTCTATAGGGATTACACACAATAAACACAACCCATCCTTCTACAAAATGTCATAAGAAGCAGAAGTAACACAGAACTGCAAAGACCTGATTATTCAGAATGGATGTTTTACCATTCTGAAAGGAAGTGTCTCCTAGTTCTTAGACTCTCAAGACATTTCTTTTAAGTAGAAATTTTAAAAGCCTACTTGAAACATGACTGTTTGCAAGAAAACACTTGGGCAGATATTTGGACCCACAGATCTTGATGGTATTTAAACATATGTGCTTCCCTGCTTCACAGATTTCCAAGTTCTCTAAAATTTTAAAAAGATCCAGTTGGCAGGCAAAGCTTGAATGTAGTTCCAATTTGGATCCTAAACTAACAATGCAAACTGTAAAATGAAGAGATGTAATCTTGCCTTAAATGCAGATTTCAACAGAAGTGTGTCTACAACCATGATCAAATAACCCCCTAACACTTGTTTTAACCTAAATATCTCCAGCTGACAGGGCCTCTATTACAATGAGTGTTCCTATTATTTATAAGCACAAAAATGCTCTTCTGGTCACATACCCAACTGTATCAGTATTACAGGTTTGTTCCCTTTTGCTCTGTGGCTCAGATAAACAAAAATAAATCACAGAGATGCAGGGTTGGTAAAGGGCTTCTCCTTTCAAAGGCACAGATTCATCTTTAACAAAAAAAAAATAGAAAAAAAAAAGAAAAAAGAGTTTATGCAAACTCCAACGCCCCTCTTCTTCCTCTGCTCCTTTGTCTCCAAGCTCCAAAACCAAGGCACTGTGTTCCAGGACACTGCAGTCCAAGCCAAGTACCTCCACAGTTCAGACTGTTTTGCCCCAGACAGGATGGTTTCTGGACCATGCAGATATGATTACCAAGCTGCCCATTAGCAGCATAAGACAAGCAGTTAGATATTAGTCACAGCAGCAGAGAAAAGAACATTAAAACACCTTACAAGCAGCTAGAAAGCCACAAGGCCAAAGACAGACTTGGGAATCCCAGATTAAAATCTGCATTGTCCATAATTTACAGTCCTCCTCCAACTTCCCTGCTTAGAGGTTTCAGAACAGCACAAATACTGCTCTCCTGGGGATTTATTTCAGGAAGGAATGGCATTAGACTCGATTGCTTTGGCAGTACAATGACAAACACCATGCAGAGCTAATTTTATTGTAGCAACCTGCCTTATTAATATTAAAATAAGGAAGCCAGACAATGCATTTTTAACAGGATCTCTCCATTATTTATTTCATAAACTGCACAAAAAATTTACTTTTGCTATGAAATACTTAGCCCAGCATAAAGTAAACAAGGTAAAAAAAAAAAGGTCTTGCATATTATACTGTGACCTCAATTTCCAGTCCCATCTTTACAATCTAAGACTATTTACTACTCTCCCAGGGGTTGAAAAATCACTGAAACACCAGTCCAAGCTACAAGCTTTGCTTAGAGCATCACTGTCAATTTATCTAATCTATGCAGCAATCCAGGTACACACCTAGATTCACTCTGAAATGCATCAGTGCATATTTTTTCAGTCCAGGTTACAGAGAGCAGCCAAGGCAACTACCCAGAGACCTCAATGGCCTTCCCACACTTGGAATGCTCCATGCCACTTTCAGAAGAGACCATTCCACAGCCACTTCCCAGAAAAGCATTTTGCTTGCAAACTGTTTGCTGCAATTAATGCTTCTCTTTGATTCCATTTCTGAGAAGGGACACGCTTGGATCGGCTAGAGGAATTGGTGCCACAGCCTTGCAGTACAAAAGTCAAATGAGCAAATATCAATGCCCTCATCACTATGTTGAGGTTTTTTCCCATTACTGGTGATACCTGAGCTGGTCTGATCAAACTGGGTGATGTCAATCTGCCAGAGCACCCCTGAGCAGTGTAACTTAGGAAATTTGATTAAGCAGAAGATAGAATGAAGCTCCTCATTTCACTCCCACTATAACTCACCCCAAAGGAGCTTTCTATCCTAAATGCTCCAAGTACTGCTGTTAGAACTTTTCAGTATCCACTCATTGGCAAGACTAAGAAAAGCAAGCACAAGCCTGATCAAAGTGACAAGCATATATTTACACGAGCTCTCTCCAAGCCAGTTTCTGAACTATCACCCTGCCCACACTTCAGCAGAACCAGCTCTCCTGTGGTAAAAGATCCAGGAGAAATAAACAGCTAAACCCCAGAATAAATACATGTTCCAAGACACCACCCATCACCATCCCAGTTAAGGCAGCTCACAAACTACAAAACCTACCCCAGGCTCACAAATACACCTCTGGCTTAGTCAGACCTAAACTTGGTTTATGTCCCAAAAGCATATATTTAACAATTTTTGCCAGGCAGCCTAGAATTCAGTCTTTAACACACAAGTTTTGCCCTAAACAGTCCATCCCAAGCTATTTCAAGTCAAATTATAAAAAAAAAGGTGTCAGATCATTCCCAAAAAGTGTGAAGAGGCTTGTGGCTGGACAATGCAGCAAGTGCATTAAAAAACCCCCAATACCGCCAAAGTCCTCCTGGCAGAATTGTTCTGAGCACACAAATCAGAGTCATGAAATACAGTGAACTGAAAAAAGCCATCAGATATGAAAGTACTCAGAGGTAAAGAATAAGGAATGGGAGAAAGGAGGGTGTGAAAAGACATGGTACTTTATCAATTTTCAGTCACATTCCATACATCATAGGAAACAACTTGCATGCAACGTGCTTAGAGAGAAATTAAAGATTAAGAAGTTTCAACTTCAACAGCAGAAATGAAGCTGTTCTTTTTGGTTTGAAACACAAAGCAATCCCACGTTATCAGAAATCAGAGAGCAGGTGTACCAGCAGTGGATGGAGATAAATTAAACAAGTACTTCATCATATAAATACTTCATCAAAGAACAACACAGACACCAGTGTGTTTACAGACATGTGAGAAGGGAGCATTTTTTCCACTACTTGCTCTATTTGAGGATTTTAGTGACTTGGTATGGAGTAGATCTTGCTCTGTTCATACACTTTGAATTACTAAAACTCCAAAAACCTGATTTAATGCAAAATTCCTTGCAGATCCAGCGATATGCCATAAGCAGGACTGCAGAGGAAACACTCTGCTGTGCAACTTCATCTAGGCTTTCTACACTGTTCCTACTGATATAGGAATCTTTAAGGCTTATAAATCCCTACCTTAATAAATTCACTGTGCAGGCAATGGAAAAGAAAAGGTCGTGCTGCCTGCACTGCTGTAAAACACAGTGATGGCAGGGCTGGCTCCCCCAGAGATGCTCTTTTCTGACTGTAAGCTGCCACCTGTCGGCCCAGGACAGAATCCAGCTCATCTCCACCAAGCTGTGGCTTTTCCCAGGCATCTTCCAAACCCCTCCAAGCACCAGCTCTCTGCCTCCACATCTGGACAACCAGCAAACAATTTGCTGCTCACACTACCCATGGAGAAACAAGCCTGATGGAACATGGATAAGATGTTCAACCCACGGACAGATGCACTAGGTTAACTCCCTGACATTAATCCTTGAGCAGAGCAACACAAAGCAACTGCCAGCTGAACCCTCCAGTGCACATTTCCAGCCCACTGCTCACCTGCACTGGACTTACTCTGGGTCTAGACAAGAAAATATTTATTCAGTTACCACTCAGATCTTAACTACTCCACACCCACAGCCTGGTATCACAAAGGTGGGTAGGAGCATATTTAGATCCTCACTGCAGGGCTCAGGAAAGGCAAGGCAATCACATAAATCAAGCCAATAAAGTGCTTCTGCAGCTTTTACTGAGAGCTCATTCCGAACCACTCATAATTCAGACAATGGTTTTGATGTGACATAACATATGTTAACTTCTGTAATTACACATCTTTAAACAGAACAGAGGTTTTTTGGTTTGGGTTTTTTTTTAATTAAACACCATAGCCAGAAATAACATTATCAGACATGCTTTCTTAACTAATAGTGCCATATATCTATCTGCAGGAGGGGAAAATGTGAAAAGGAACAATCTGAACACATGAATGCAAAAGGGACAGCACTATCTTCATTAATAGCACCATAAACAACACTAAATGGATTTCCTCCTAGACAAGGCAGGATCCAGATTAGACTTATGCAGGGAAAGATAGATGGTGTAAAAACCCATTCCCACATGGTGCACATACCAATTAAATCTCCAGATATTTGCATAGAAGAGTAAGTTTTCCACAAACATAAGTGTTCACAACATTGAAGTTATGCTCATATCGCGTTCAGCAATTAAAATTAAAAAAGTGAAGTACTATGTTTCTGCAAGGCCTTTTAGCTTTTAAATTTCTATGCCTCTTGTAAGAATTACTACTCACAACAGCACTCCCAAGAGCTTACTCTTGGCAAAGAGTGAAAAAGAGAACGTGCTGAGGGAAGACAGAAAATGTGAACACAGCTCTTACCCATGCCTGCCTTGTTCAAACAAGCCTCTCTGGCAGTAGCCACGGGCCTGAGGCACTAGAGCACATCAGTCCTTTATCCCAACCTTCCCCACTCTTTTGGGAGGTTATTTAGGAGCTCTGGAATACAGCAAAAGCACGATGCCTTTAAAAGAGCTCAGCAGTGCTGCCTAATCTTTAGAGCTGCACGGTTTTAAAAGATCGTTAAAATCCCAATGCTCACTGCATTATATATTCAGACAGAACATGGAAACTAAACCTAAGACCAACACGTGATGGGGTACACTTTAACTGGGAGAGTGCTCTGCAGGGCTCATGAAATGCAATACACAGATAATGCCCTGCACTGCTTTTTTTCTCAAGCCTGCAGCTGTAGTTCCCCTTGCCCATGGCCATTTGCTCCACTGTGGCAAGAGGGGAGCCCCTAGAGATAGAAAGATGCAGCTCCCTGCAGCAACAGCACACCTGGAGCTAGAGGAACACAGGGAGGCAGAGTTCTGCTGTGGGTAGGAGCCTGCCATGCCCCTCTCCATACATTCCTGAAGGAAGAGTCCTCCTGAGGGAAAAGTGCTTTATTTCAAAGGATCCTCTCAACCTTAAACCCAGGTCGCTTACAGTGGGAGACCAAAAAGAGATCTTCACATTTAACTCCAAAGGCTGTGAAGATAATCAGAATGTACCAAAGGTACTGGTTGCTCCCTGGCACTGGAGGGCAGGAGAGACACTGAAAGATCTCAAAATCCCTCTTGTTTGCCCAACAGCCAAAGAGGGAGCTCCCTGTGCTGGATTACTTGCAAAGTACCAATGTGACCATGGTAAACCTTCCTACTCGCACGCCAGTCCTCGTCATTTTCTCCTCACACAGCTCAAGGGCCTGTTTGCTGAACCCCATCCAGAACACGTCAGCTATAATGTCAAGTTCAAGAAATTCTGCAATTCAGACATTACCAGAGACACAGCAGATTCAATAAATTATAAGCCTTTCTGATCAGTTCAGACTTGTCTTTTAAAGTGTTTTACTTTGACATGCTGTCTGGAAAAAAAAACAAACACTTCTTAATTGTGCATTCACTGTGTCAAGCAAAGACAAATGTTGGTAACTGCACATCTTCCAGTGTAGCACAGGAAAAAGGTACCATGACAAGTTCAAAGTATGCTACAACAGACTTGTCAGCCACTCTTTCTCCTGCAGGAGAAACCTCAGGAATTCTGTGCCCTCTGCTCAAGTTTCACAGATGGCTTTTTAAAAAAGTGTTCCTTAGCAGCTACTGAATCCAGCAACAGTAATAGCAGAAAAAGGGCAAAAACATAAATGGTGAGAATTACTAGGAAGACAGAGGACAAAGAGAATAGAAGTGTGAGCTGAGGGAATAAGGGAGGAAAATCAAAAAATGAAAGCTGACAGACTAATACAGCCCATAAAGATCTGGAAAGTAATTATGCCTCTGAGTCAGAATCAATAAGGTTAATAAAATTCCCTCCTCTATCCTCACTGGAATTGATGAAGACATGGAAAAAATGCAGAAAACTACTTTACACTGAAACTAGTGCCCAAGGTTTCCAGGTTTTCTACTGGGTGGAACATCAAGCTTGGCTGCTACTTTAACACTTTCCTCTATTAACATTGTTTATGGAACAGCAGTGACTGTCAAGTTTTCTGTAAAAGAAAGGAATTTCAACAACAAGATTAGATCAAGCAAAAGCCTTACACTATACTGGAAATAGCCAGTGAGCCAAACTAGACCATGACAAACAAAAGAATAATCAAATTGCAGACCTCAGGGTCAGAAGGCATGTTTATCTTCATTTTTGCACACCAGAAGTAATTAAACTGAGTTCACTTTGGCATGCTAGAGACACATGCATGAATTCCAAGCACAAGAGACATAATAGCTCTATTTGTTGATTACTACAAATTCACAAAAGGGGAGGGGCATCCAAGTTCACTCAGAGGGCCAGAAGCAGAGGGAATTAGTGGAAACAAGAATCAGTGTTTGTACAACATCTCCTGATGATCATGAGGGATATAACATCACTACACCCATTTAAAAAGCTCAACAGCCTCCACACATAATTAAATTACAGAGCACACAGATTAATTTCAGCTGTAGAAATAAAAGCAGTACAGGCAGCATTCCTCCCTGGAAACAGGAAGAATATGTGCTCACAAAGTACTGCTATTACCTGCCCAAACCATCACAGATTTGGAGAAAGCTGGGGTGGTATCACTGAAATTTAAAATGCTAGGTAAGTATGAATCAGTCAAATACTGAATGTGCTAAAAAGGCAAGTTTATATCAATTATATGCTTCTCAGAGAGAATGAGAACTCCCCAGGTGTGCCTCACAAGTTCAGTGAAGGAGACTGTTTCAGCTACAGGTTTTCAGCTGTGCCTTGTACACTAAGATTTGTTATGTGTGAATAGGAATCAATAAATGGCACTTGAGAATAATCTGCCTGTACATGATCACCAAAGCAACAGAAGACGTTGAGACATCACAGCAGTGCATATCTGAGATGGAAATCCACAAGGGGTATCAAAAGCCTCTGAAAACCATGTCCATCAATTACTGGCCCAGTGCTTTAATGCAATTAACAGGCGAGATTTCCCAAGCAGACACTTCAGGGCATCGATGTGAGCCTCCAATTCAGATTGTATTTAAGTCTTTATAGATCTAAAGGAGTTAGTGATTACTTCTTCTAAAGAGTTGGCCCATGCAAGGTTTGAACTTTCACTTACTGCCTCTGGAGTCACCAACCTGCTGACAGATGAGCACAGTAAATTCAGAGAACTTGAACTGCTGCAGCCCAGTTCTAAAGGTTATCATGGATTATGGATCCCAGTTGATCATGGATTATGGATCCCCTCCTCCTGTACAGCAACACAGTTTGCTCCTTTAACTGTTTCCTCTCCCAGTTTATAAACTTCACGTGCTAGAAGAGAGCACAGCTGAGGAAGGATCCTTGAGCCCTGCTCACTGGGGCAACCTGCCACAGACACCAGGATCCTGGCTCAGGAGAGACTGCAGCACTGCCCTGCCAAAAAATACGAGCTGGAGGTGCCCTGAAGGAATCTCTTACCTAACAGACAAAAGCAGACAACCCCCAGAACCATCCCAGGCTACCAACTATGCCTGTCCTTACCACAACTACCTCGCAGTCAGTTCTGACTACATTAGCACTACCTCTTACCATCTTTCATCATCTTTGAGTTTATAATTTTAGGAATCTCTTAACTTTTGGTTCTGAAGATGTAAGCACACGTAAAAGTCAGCTTGTGGAAGCTTTTCCTAGCTCAGGTTCAAATGATTAAGAATTCCATAAAGAGTTTCAGCTCCTTGTCCATCATGTGTCATGAATACCCTTGTACCTCTAAAAATCCTTTAGAGCTGATGGAAGCGTTCAATTTGCAGGGAAAGAAAATGGTGTTGCTAAGGAACTGCAAAGGAAAAAAAGGCAAGAGTGTGGTAGTCTGAAATGAAATTATTTAAATTAATTGGCCTTTGATATGTTGGGTATTTGGCACATTATCAGCAATTCAGCAGGCTTTGTTTTAAACTTAGGCTGAAAGAACAGTCAGAACATGATTGTACACTTAATTTAGGGATTAGCTCCATTCTCTCTTCTCACACAACAGACCCTGTTCATCTTCGTGGACTTCAGACAAAATTTTAAAAGCAAATCACATGAATATCAGTGTGAACTAGAGCTACACCTACAGTTATTGAGACTCCTTTCCTTTTAAATGAAGACAAAGGGTAAGGATTCTCTCCAAATTTACTCTCACTGGTAGACCAACAGATGAACTTTTCCAGCAAGTATTGGCTTTCATACTTTGCTCATTTTGGCAGAGATCTAAGCCATGCACAAAACCAAATGTATTTCATGGATTTTTGTTTTGCAACATTTTCACTTCAGGAAAATTGCATGTAATCAATTAAAGATTCCATTCAGTGGAAGATTTTTCAAGTTCTCAACTGAGAATTTCATTTCAGTTGCTTTAAAGAGCACTTCCTTTTCTTTCTTCTAATTTTTTACAGACAGATCTTTCCCAAGTGAAGATTTTTTCCACTTCTTTTACCTTTTTCCTTCACTTAACTGAAATAGAAGAGAGTTAACACTGCAGAGACTACACATCTGGTGTGTTAACTTACAAGATGTCAGGTAGCTAAGTGACAACCTCACCCTCCCCCTCTCTTACTGAGATTTTAGTGTTTTATTGCTAAACACTGGCTGATGAGCAGGCTTTGCCACAAGGTTATCACAAAATAACAGTAGCCAGCAAATAATATCTAACAACAACAAAACTTAACTCTTTTATGAAACAAACAAACAACAGGCTTTCATGAGTGGTTTACAAGGAGCGGATTCACTGACCAAAATGAGGTGTGTGACCCACCCATCTCCTCCTCACCCACAACTACTTCCTTGCATCCTTGCCACTGCATTCCTAGATCTTCATTTGGTTGGCACCTAAAGGCTGAATTTACTGGTTTTGCAATGCCTAGTTGATCAAATAAAAGATAAGACCTCTCCCTCAAAATTCCATGTTTTAACTTTCATGTGATGGAGAATCACAAAACCCACTAGCTATGCTGTAACTACATTCTTTTTCTTTTCCTTGTAAATATCTATTTTTATCGGAGCATGAAAACTGCTGGATGAACAGCATAGAAGAAATGTTTCCAATACTATGAGGTTTACATACACAAGCTAACTCCACCTTCCAGTCTATACAATTTTTGTCTGGTCTATTGAAAAAAAAAAAAATCAAGACTCTTAAGCCTTTCCAAACACTGTTTTGGACAGTTAAGGAGTAAAAACACTTAATTTGCATTTCATGCTTTTTGAGAAACACAAGCACTGCAGGTGAGAACTGCAGTGAAAGACACACCAATATGTGTGGCCACAAGAGATAACACTGTATTACCATAGTTCTTTCATCCCTTTTTGGGAAATGCAAAACTTAAAGCCTTCAGAGAAAATAACACAGGTGCTGCCCCATTCCCTGAATTCGTGTCACATTTCACTTGTCACTCTTTTGTAACAGAAATTAAGNAAAAAAAAAAAAAAAAAAAAAAACAAAAAAAAAAAACCCACAAAAAAACTAAACCTGCTACTGAAGATGAAAAACAAGAAAAAGGTAAAAGAGAAGTTTAAAGTAAAAAGTAAAAAGTTCTCCAGCACTGTGTTTTTTCTGAAATCTCAAGGCATCCTTCACGTAAGTGGATGGCATTGCCACTCACAGCTCAGCCTCTTGTGCTCCCTCTTCTGTACAGCAAATAATTGTAGTGCAAAAAGAGTGGTCCCTTTCCTCAAAATACTTCATGTAATGTTGTTACAAAGAGGATTCTTTCCCTTGAACTGTTTTCCATTTGTACAAGTGTTTTCCTTCTGAAGACATTGTTTTTATATTGCAGCTTTGCAAACTTTCACTTTCCTGCCCCCCTAAAAAGGCTCCAGAAAACCAGGAAAAAACATATATAGGTTCAAGAAAGACCACAGACCACAAGATTATCAGCAGGTAAGGTTTCTGACCTACAAAGTCCTTTGCCAAAAAACTAAGAAATTCTGTGAGCCTGTCATTTTGAAGCAGACTGAGCAGTAATTTGTGTCTGACTAGATGATGGTTACTTCAGAACAGACTTTCTATGTATTAACAGCTTTTATTAATGGAAAAAACAACATACTCCAGTGTTTTCTCAAAGGTCATTAGTTACCTCAAGAGCAGGAGCTGCCATTTGAGACCTTGTTGTTTGGAAAAAGTATTATTTGCCTTACCCTTACCTGCTCTACTCTACAGTGCCAACATACCCAGCATTCATTGCTAACCTGTTTGCCTGCCCTGCAGAACCACTCACGGTTCAGTCTGAGAGCCCAAAACCGAGGAGGAGAGAGATTAAAGAGATTCACTTACCGCCACAGTGGTCTCACCTGTACTGGAAACAGAAATCAGGGAATTCAGGCAGGGTGGGAGTTTGATAAAGAGAAAGAACCCCTAAGCTTTGCACACAGAAAGCTTAGAGAAGGGAAAGAAAGTAGATGCTGGCCTTTTTTAA
This sequence comes from Peucedramus taeniatus, assembly GCA_013400575.1. Lineage (NCBI taxonomy): Eukaryota > Metazoa > Chordata > Aves > Passeriformes > Fringillidae > Peucedramus > Peucedramus taeniatus. The sequence goes on from WBNO01013932.1 coordinate 387,562, forward strand.
AGCTGAAGTCACTTACCTGCCAAGGCACCACAACAGCACCCACCACACACTGGGGTAACACAGGTGCTGTCACAGGTGACTTGTGGACAGGGTAAGGTGGAAGGTACACAAGCATGCTCACCGTGCACACAGAGGTCTCATCCCCAGTCTGCAGTCTGTTCCGAGCCAGGAGCAGCTCCAGGAGGCCCAGGCTGTGCAGCAGCCAGGAGAATGCCAGCAGCAGCTCCCGGCTGCCCGCGGAGCCGTCGGCCGGGAGCCGCTGGAGCTGGGGCCGGCCGTAGCCGTGGTACCACAGCGCCCACTTCACAAACCTGACCTGGGCACCTGGAAGAGCAAAACAACTGAGAGTAACAACTGCAGCAGTGCATTCATCCACTCAGCTCCACAGCTGCAACCTCCTCGGAGGGCAGCATTTTTAAGCCAGCCTCAGGAAGCCAGCGGGGACTGAAGTCTTTATCAACTGTCGTTGTAGCCTTGCGTTACAAACAGAAATGAGATGGATGAAATACTTGGTTTTTTGTATAGAATAGCTGAATCTTTAACGTACATAGCTTACTTTTATATGGTATTAGAAGGTACCGTGTTTGAATTTAATAGGTTAGCAAATTATTGAAACTCAGTTGAGTGGTTGGTAATGGCTAATGTACATGTTGATCAAATTTTTTTCTTTCTAGGTAGTTTGTATTTTTTCTTCATGAATTCTTATGGAATAAACATCTTATTTTTGTAGGTGCAAACTCTTTTCTCATAAGAATAGACTGTTATGTAAACTGTTTTTTTATTTTTTTTTCCTCATGGGAACTAAACAGGTTAGTTTAGCCAGAATAGTAAGGTTTAAACCACGTTTTGTAAGGCCTTTCTTTTATGAGGTTTTATCTATATGCAATAATCAACAACTGGTGAAGGACAGGAGGGAAAGGATAAAAGCCTTCTTTATACTGCCCCATTCTGATTACAGGAACTGCTACTCAGAGAAAAGAAAAAATTCAAAGTTGGGGGGATCAAGACCAGTAATGGCCTCTTGGAAATTAACAAAGGCAACAAAGGCAACTAGCCACCCCCACTACAGTGGGACTCCACCTTTTCATTTTTTATGAGTCACCAAGCATGCTATGAATTAGTAAACACTCTGAACCACTCTACTCCTGAACTAAACTGGAATTTAGAGATAGGAGTTTCACAGCCTGCTGCAAATCTCTGAGCACCAGAGAGCAGAGATAATGCAGCACAGCACATGGGCTATTAAATTCTCAGGAATGCTCTGATCCATATTCCTTCACACCAGCAAATGTTACCTGACAGCTACAAGACAGGCACTGCAGGACTGTAAAATACTGAGGAAATATAGAGAAAGTTATTTTTAAAAAAGATTTTGCCCAATAAGCCTTGGCTCTGTACTAAGTCAAAAACGGAATAAAGAACATAATTAGGGGGGACAATGAAAACAACACATTCTGGCTAAGAACAAACAGTTGTAAAAGGAAGACCTGCTCAAAAAGTTTCTGGAGTTCTCGGAGGGCAACAAGAAGCAAGTGATTAAGGAAGATTCAACCAATGCAATACATTTAGACTTCCCACTGGGATTCAGCTTGCACAAAGAAACCAAGGCACTGCAGTGGAGGGAGAGGAAAAGCCTTGAATCAGTGACAAGTACCCAGCAGACAAGAACCAGAGGGCAGGAACAAATAGTGGTTTCACATGAGGGCTCTGTTTGAACAGCTGCTATTCAAACAAGTCAAAATGACACTTAGACAACGTGACAGTGACAGCAAACTTGGTGCTGATGTGATATTAGCAGTAAAGAATGCAGGCAGATCATGAAGGACTGCAGAACCTTGAGCCCAAGCTTTAAAAAGACAGATAAAAGTATTTTTAGAAAAAACGAAAAATTTTGTGCACAAAGAAAGAAATGTTCCTAACTTTACTGATTTACAACATAAGACTGGACCTGGAACTGCTCAGTGGGCTCTGGAACACAATCTCAGATGATAAGGTTTTTAATGACAGTATCACAATTGGTTCTGACAGGCATCCAAAGGCAAACTCAGTGTGAGAAACCTAGCAAGGACACTGAACAGAACATATATACCCACTGTGACCCTTACTTCTTCTCTCCCATTAAGGCTACAGAAGATTTAGAAAGAAATGAAGAGAAAGGACAAGTACAATCACAAGTACAGAACAGCTGCACTGTAAGAAGCAATGAAGTAGGCCAAGAAGAGCAAGGGATATAACAAAACTCTTCAAAATCCTGAGTGCTGTGCAGTGGGTGAAGAGTGGATGATTTGTTTGCACAACCCTCAACACAAGAACTCTGAGCCAACAAAGTTAGCAAGCATGTGAGTCAAAACATGATAAAAGAGATGCTCTTCACACACGCAGCAAAATTCTGAAATTGCTCACTGTGGGACTCTATGGACTCCTGAGAGTCACTTAGGCTCAAGGAGAAATGGCACTTACAGAACAGCAGTTCACGGAAACTTTATGAAATACAAACATATCCTCTCTGGATTGGAAAAATCTGAGCTGTAAACTGCTGGAGGCTGAAGGAATATCCCCCCATGCCATGAAAGCATCCTTCTAGATTTGCTCTTTTCTCTCCCTTTGACAGCTGTCACAACTGGGTGGAGCTAGAGGAATCTACACTTTCATGCAGTTCAGGCATTCCTACAAAGCAAAATCACTCAATTTGCTCTTTCCACAAACCTTGTGAATGAAACAAGCAGCTTCCCTTCCCCATATCAGGGTGGCAGAAATGTCTATGGCTTGCTAAAAATCTTCCTGTAGATGTGCACTCCAATCCCTCAAGCACAAGAGGAGCATGGAGATATTACAGATTTTATTTTGATCACTCATGAACATTCTTACATGAGCAGCGTTTTCATGTCATCCTTTCCTTTTTTGTGTGCATTTGTCAAGAAAGGAACTGCCATAACAGGTAAAGGCAGAAATCTTCCAAAAGGAAGGATGATCAGTACATGCTTTCTGCCTTTTTCAGAGTAAATAAGCAACACATGCTGCCATCTGCAGTTCAAGGAGCTCCTCAAAAAATCACATATCAAAGTGGAGGAAAGGAGAGCAGGTCAGGTGTTTTTTTTTTCCTTTTATCACCATTACCCTGCTCTGATATATCACTCAGGCCAGATCCACCAAGGCAATTCACCACCTGAATTTCTGTATTCTTCTGGTCCTTTTTCTCCCCCTCTTTCATGTCTCCCTCTGCAACACACTACCCTCACAGGAGAGGGTAGAGCTGGTGTAGCAGTCAGGAATTGGGAATGAGCAGTCAAGGCATGAATCTGGAGCAGGGGCTCAAGGAGCCTTCCCGTGACCGTAGAGAAGTCTCTTCGTTTTCCCCATCTCTAGAGTGCTCAAGTTAAAAGTATAAATGGCAGTAAAAGTCATGTGAGTACCCAGGACCAAGATGGATTCTTCTGTAACATGCGACCAACAGAGAGGAAAAACATCACTCAGATAGAAGATAACACCAGACACCTCTCTGATGTCTTTTTACGGCATCAGGATTAGGAAACTTATACAGAAAGACCTGCACAAGGCTTCCAACTAATCCCCTTCTCCACAGATATGATTTATAAAACTATATTCAGCAAGTAAGACCAAGCTGGGGACAAACCTCAGGGTTCAGCTCACTTAAAACTATGCTCAAGCTGCGCTCTTCCACTGTGAGTCCTGACAAATATTTTCAGTGATCTACAAGATGATATTCAAATAAGGGTTATGCACTAGCCTGGCAGGCTAAAATGGAAAGGAACTACAAACCAAGTACAAGCACAGACACAGATACATTACTTCATGTGCTCAGAAAAGGAACACCTGCATAGGTAGTGGTATTATGGGAAACTACTGCTTCAGAAAAACATTTTCTGCTACATTTGTCAAACAAAACAAACAAACAAAAATCTACTGCAGCTCCAGACGTCTTTCCCATGCTTTAAAAACTGAACAGCAATCCCAGAAAATAAATATGTCCTCCAACTATCCAAATGCATACTGCACTGCTACCTGGTGTGGCTGTCAGGTTGTTAACCAAGTTCATCAGCCTCTGTGAAGAATAAGCAGCATGAAACCATTAATCAGGATTTCATCAGCAAGGTTATGCCCAGAGTACTCACACAGCTTACTCTGACTCTCCACTGATCAGTGACCCACTGCTGTGGCATGTTTAAGGGGCTGGATTTTACAGTAAGTTTACACCAAAGTTTTTAAGTGCTTTTCACTGTGGAAAGAAAATATTCTCACAGAACAAGAAACCAGGAGCCAGCTGCAGAATTTTATAACCACTGACTGGCAGGCTTCAGTGGGATTCCTGAACTGACCAAAGATCAGTGTTTCCTTTTGAAAAATAAAGGATTCAAGATCACTGGAGAATGGCTTCTCTTTTCCAGAAAGCTGTTTGTATGCATACAGTAACCCCTACACCAAAGTAGTCTTCACAGCCTTCCTCTGGGATCTGACAACTGCTGCTCTTCTTGTTTTAACCAAGGTAATTAAGAGGTTGTACAAAAAAAGCAAAGAAAAGCAAAGCTTGATCTGTGGACTAAGGCACTAGACTTGGATTAGAGGAATCTGTTTCAATTCTCTATTGTGTAACAGGATCCTACACAAACCTGAGAAAGTTATTTAGTGCCTATGCCCAAGGCTTATTTCATTTGCATTAAATACACAAGAGACCAGAGCTGGGACAGAGAAGAAAAGCAGTAAAATATCAATTGTGTTCAGAGCAGACAACTCATTCACTTGCCAAGCAAAAGTAATTAGTGTCATTTGAAAAACAGTACAGCTCTCCAGCCTGAATTTCAGCTTTAATCACCAAGTTGTGACTAAAAAGGTTTCTCAGAAATCAGCTGAGCAGTTCTCAGCAGAACCACACATTGCTACCTCACAATATACCAGTGGAGGCTGTGTTTGCTGTCTCCAGAGCCAGGAACCTGCCACATGCACTTGGAAGTTCTGTCCCCAAATGCTACAGGCAATTAGTATGGGAGCAGCCAGGATCCAATAAGGTTGCACATGTGCAGGACCACATCCACAGTGCTGTGGGAGGCAGTCAATAAATAGACTTGCCATACACAGCAGATTGTGGATGAGTGGAAAAAATAAAAACAGCCAAATGAAAAATAGCAATCCTGCAAGTAACAGGACTTCCTGCTGTGCTACCAGCTAAACTATGCTGGTGGTTTTGCTCTGCATTCCACAATGCTTAACCTTTCTTAATTCCATTTACAGAGCCACCAGATTCACAGCTAACCAGGGGCTTATACAGTGTTTAGGGTGTTTTGCTTTCAAGGGCAAAAGTGAATATTAAGTGGATTTGGTATGAGGAGACCTTGATTCATCACAATACAATTCTCATGCAATGAAAAGGCCCTAGATAGACATGTTTCAAGAGAGAAGATGAGGAGTAGTGTTGTACTTGGAATAACATACATCTAAGAAGTAAATAGTCTTCTGCTATTTTGAGAAGCCAATCTGCATTCAGCTCCTCTCTGGAGCAGTGGCCCTGTCCATAAAGATATTATCCACAGTCCCCCTAAAATAATCACACAGAGTCCATTTCTTGTTTTGTCTAGAACTTCAATCCAAAACACTGCCTTTATGGTTCTCACGTTGCAACTCCTAGCTCTGACACAGGACTGGATAGAAAAGTACCAAGAGAATCATGGTAAGAATGGGAAAGGTAAAAGAAGGAACCAAAGGAAAACCAAATCTACTTCTGTCTTTGCAGATACTGAGAATGCATAACATCGTTGCAGAGATTTACCTGCAATAAAATGTCACAGGGATGCAAGAGCCTGTGGAATCATCCCAATTTCCAGGACAAAACACATCAAAGAGTGCAGCAAACCTGCCTCACAGCACGTTTACTCATCAGTAAAACTGATGCCCGGTACATTGGTGGCACAGGTGTTCAAAACAGAGCACTCATGACAGGGAGCATGGAGACAAAGGTGCTACAAAACCAGTCCCAGAATGATGTTACCTATGGCATCAGACTCTGTCCACCTGCCCCCGTGGATCTGCTTCAGAAGCACGTACAGCAGCTTCCAGAAGTCCAGGCTCTGCAAAAGAGAGGGGTGGAAGGGGAAATCAGCAGGAAAAATATCTGCCATATTATTTAGTCTTAATTAGGCAATTAAACCCCTGTCTGAACATCACACACAGCACACCTGCTGATCCAGCCAACACCATCTGATCAGGCAGGTTCATGTATGTTAATGTTCATGTTCCCGTTCATGTTTCTGCCTGATGAACACAGAATCTACAGAAAGGAGCACCCAGAAAGAAATGGGCTAATGCTGGCTGTACAGCAACACCCAGCACTTCTACTGTGAGACCCATGTATCGAGAAGCATTCCAAAATCTGCTCTAACCACATATGGCACAGCTCACCCGTAGTCAAACAAGCACCTGAACACACTGGTAAGATCTGACCACCACAGTGTCAAACTCCCAAACAAGAGGCACAGCAGAATGAGCTGGAACTGGGAATCATTTCTTAGCAGCACAAGGACAGCATACTGACAAACTCAAATAGTGATTCTTACGGCTGGGATTTCAGTACACACTCGTAAAATCCTTAAAATAGCCGAGGAAGGGAGGTACCCTGTGTGCGTGCTGGAAGCCTCGGAGGCAAAGCAGCAAGACCCAAGCTGGCTACGGCAAAGGGCAGCACACTCCAGGCGACACAGAGAAGGTGCCGCAGACCAGGCTGAAATACCAAGCCTCAAGTTACAACCACAGTAAGGCACAGCCCTTCCCAGGGCGGCGAGTTTGCTGAGAGTTCCCTAACACGTGTCAGCTGGGCGCACACCGAGCCGGGGCCACACCGAGCCGGGGCCACACGGCAGCCCCGCACACAGGGCCTGCCCAAGGCTCAGTGCCCGTCGCGCTGCTATCCAGGCCCTGTCCCCGGGCCCAGCAGCACTCGGGTGTCCCGCTGGTCCCCGCTGCCCTCTGCATGTGTCCCGCAGGGTCTCCGGGCGGAGCGGCCGGCGCTCACCGCCTGCGGCCGGTCGAACCTGGCGCGGCGCAGGGTGTCGGGGGNCGCGCGCGGCAGCGCCCCCTGGCCGCGGGGAGGGAGCACTGCGGGCGCGCCAGCAGTCGCCCTACATGTCCCCACATGTCCCTACATGTCCCCGCATCTCCCGGACCACTGGTGGTCCCGACGCTTATTCGGTCTGCACGCATGGCTCAGGGTACAGAACGCTCCTGGCCTTCCCCGGGCAGTGACTCACACATGTCACGTCCCTGAGCCACGGACGTCCCTCTTGCCCCGGCAGAAAACACCCGGGGAAACCCTGCGAGCTTCCCCCACCCTTCCTGGTGGACAGAGCTGTTGCAAAAACCAGCTTCGGCTATGGCAAAAGCACAGCTCTGCTGCAGTCAGAACAGCTCCTCGGACGATGGGAGAGCAGCGTTTGGCAGCAGCATGGCTGCGGATATTCCTGCCTGCCTCTTGCTCAGCGGGGCGTGGTGCGGCCAGCTCAGGTCCCCAGGCATTCAACCCCCGGCATGGACCGATCCCAGGGATTAATCCCTGGGGGGGTGTGGGGGAGGAGAAACGGAGCTGCTCTATGAGAGAAACCTGAGTTCCTCAGAGAAGTCCGCCCGGGACCAGGATTTACAGAACCAAAACCTGGCACAGAGATGGATTCCTGCTGTGGGTTTACAGCGGGAGCACAGCTGGTCTGTGCCAGGGACACGGGTCTGCTCTGCCAGCACCGCGGGGGTCCTGCCTGTGCCTGGACATGAGACCTGCTGGAAGCCCCCACTGATGGTTTCTTGGCCAGTTCCCCAGCTCATAGCCCATTTAATGTGCTCACTGTGGATCTAGCGTGATGCCTTTACTTTTTTTTCCACCACTATCTGAACAACATGAAACAACATGTGAAATTCCTTCCCGCTACAGAACAGACTCATGCAGCCAAATGGCTGCTTGCAATGAGGAGAGAAATCACAGTGGTCCGAAGAGTCCTCCGGCCAACGTGAACTGTGTTTGCACTCTTTCCCTCTGGTTGCTCCTCTCCTGCCTCCCACCCCTGTGCTGGGGAGCGCAGCCCTTTCCAGTGCTGAGTGCTGCTTTATAGCTCTCCCAGTCCTGTGGATCCTGGCCCCTGCTCCAGCCATCCCTGAAAGGACCCCTGGGTGTGAGTTATCCAGGCTTAAGGATTTTTAAAGTATCTTCTCTAGCAGCTGTTGTCTCACATCCTCCTTTCCTAATGGCCTGGAAAGCATTTTCCTTATCCCATGTCCAGTTCTAGCTCAGCAATCTGTATCCATTTATTTGCTCTCCTTCCTAACAGGCTTGGCATTTCCACATGGTTCCTTGCCTTTGGTTTCCAACAGCCCATAAAGTCCTTTTTTATTGCCCAGAGCCTTATCAAACCGGTACAATCCTCTGCTGTCTTTGGCATCCTTCTTGGCTTTCCATGCCTTGCTGCTATCGGGTGCTGTCTGGTCCCTCCATGACACATCACTTGTCTATTTTCCCATCCCTGCTGCAGTCTCCCGGCAGGAGGACCTTCAGCTGCAGCCAATTTCCTGTGTTTTCTTGACCACTCCATAAACCCAGCTCAAAGCTATCCCTGTCCCCACACACATTCCTCTGTCTAGGCCTTTCCTCCCCAGGGCAGCTGCCGAGACAAGGGGTCTCCTGCATCGCCCGGTGCACGCACAGTGAGTGCTTCTGTCCATCACCCCTCCTCCGGGCTCCTGTCCTCCAGCCAACCCCCAGGCCAGCGAACATCACCACTCAGCAGCTGGGATTCACACCATCCCAGCCCACCGAGAGCCCCCCTTCCACCTCTCCATCCCACTGGCCAAACCAACCCCATGGCACCCCAGCACAGGGCTGGCTGCCCTGCTGGCCAGCGTCCCCCACTCCCTTGCACCACGGCTCCCCCGGCACGCAGCCCCGTGGGCACAGCTGACACAGGACGCCTGGCGCTGTGCAGGGCTGGCACTCGGCCACGGGCGGGTTGGAGGCCAGGCAGAGCGTCCCAGGCTCTGTGGCGCGGCACAGCACAGCGGGTGCTTGGTGCCGGCCCGCCAGGCCCCGCTTATCTGCTCTGCCGGCTGCCTGGGCCGTGTTCCCAGCGTGGGAGAGGCCAATGGGAAGGCGATGGTTTCCTGCTGCAGAGATGGACCGTGTGCTGTGGACAGACAAAGGAGGTGACGGTGTGACAGCCCCCAGCGTGCTGTCCCAGCAAGGGATGGCGATGGCACCCCACTGGCAGCAGAGCCCTCCTGCATCCAGGCCACCCTCACCTCCCCTCTCCGAAGCAATAGCGTCCTGGCAGATGGAAACCAGCAATGGCTGGCTGGCATCAGCACACAACCCTGATGTCATTGTGGAGATTGGGAGCCCCCAGGACCCTCTCTATAGAAAGGAAGCGGGACAGAGCTGGCTTATCAGCTGGTCCCTGGCTCCCAGGCATTGAGGCAGATTCAGGGCGAGCATGGCAGTGGAGACAACAATGGGAAGGGAAAGTCCAGGCACGTACTGAGGGGCCAGGGATGCTTTAGCTGGGAGAGGCCACTGGACTTTGCCCTCTCTGGGTTCCCGGGCCTGCGTGGTGCCACACAGCCGCCTATTTTCAGCACGATGTGTCAGCTGCGGTCATTTCCGTGCCGGGTGACTCAGCGGGGCCAAGGGCGCCTGTTTGCACCCGTGCCATGGCAACTCGCCACCACACACGGCCCTGCTGCTTGCACAGCGTTGCCAGAGATGATGCCGGCGGCCCTGTCCCATTGCCTCATGCCGATTGTATGCGATAGCAGCCATCCCTGTCCGCTCCGGTGGCAGCACAGCTTCCTGATGTCACCTCAGCCCCGCTCTGCCAAGAGCAAGGTGTGAGCTCTCCTCCTGCAAAAACAACGTCTTTGGTCTTTCGGGTTTTTTTCTTAAAGCTTTTATCCCCATGAAGGCGTGGGTGGGAGCCAGCCTGTCTCCTGGCCAGGCCCTCAAGCCAGGCATCAGCGCTTCCCACGCTCCACCGCCAGCTCGGGTGGCCTTAGTTCCTCACCTCTCTCCTTCCCTTCTCCTTTCCCTCTCCTTCCTGCAGTGTGGGATCTCTTGAGCAGCCGTCAGAGCAAAGCATAGCTTCCCTCCCTGCCTGCTCAAGGGAGGTCTTAGGTGGCCAAAGCATTTCACACCCTGAGCAGGTCAGGCAGGCTGTACCACTTTCCACTGCAAACATTTGCAGCTCCTTCCCCATGCCCTCCTGGCCCTTTTATACACACTTGCTCTTCCCTCACTGGGACATCAGGTTAAGTAGAATGGGAAAAGGCATGACCTGGCAGCATGGCCATGGTGCTGGCAGAAAGGAGCCAAGCAAGCACAAGGCTGTGAACACAGGCTGCCTGCATAGATGGGCTGCAGCAATGCTGTCATGACTCCACAAATGCTCGGGTGCAGGTTTTCCTGGATACAGGCATTTAGTCAGCAGTAGACCTGTGTGTGGGCTGTTGCACCAAAATTCAAGGTCAGCTCCCAGGAGTCGGATGCTTAAGAAAGGTGTTGGTGTTTCAGGCCCTCTGATGCAGGGCTTTCAGTATAAGTGAATTGGGAAGGATTAGAAAAGAGTCTGAGGTCTCAGCAACTCTCTTCTTGGGAGTTTCACCCTTTTTACTCTAATAGCCAAGTTCCTCTGCACAGAGGGAAATTCCCTCTGACCTCCTCCCCCAGGGCCTTTAACACAAGACTCACCAAAAGAAGAGAGAGGCTTCAGTGGGAAGTCCTTGCACCCTTCCCTCTCCCTGTTTTGTTGAAAATAACACAAGAGCTGTGAAAGTAAAATTCTGCTCTAGGTGCCTGATGTCAACTTTTCTGCTTCTGCTCCTTGCTTGGGCAAGCCACCCAGGATCTGGCAAACACCCCCAGGGCTTTCTGCACCCAGCTGCTCTCCACCACTGGATCACCAGCAGCAGCAAGGGGTGAGAGTAGAGCAGGCTGTGCCCTCTCTCCTTGCTCCCTAGCTAGACCTCAGTTTCCAGTACCTCAGCTCATAGTCCCATTCAATTCTCGTTACCACCCTGGCTGTCATACCCTGAGTCCCTCCCCCTTCAGTACCTTCAGTGTTTGCTGGAAGTGTTGTTCCCCATCAGGAAGAAGGTTTGACCCCCCATTTTTCACCTCTGCAGAGCAGTTTCTGTTGCTGAGATGGGGGTTCCCCCAAACCGCTGCTTTGCAGAGCTGGACGGGAAGTCCCATCTCCCCACACAATCTAGCAGACTTCCTGCTGCCTGACATCTGCTGCACGGTCCCTCTTACCACACTGTCTGCATAAGAAGGCAGATTTCTGAGGTGTTAGGAGATGAGCAGACACTTTTTTGACCTAAAATATAACAGAGCTCTTTGAGCTTAACACAAATCAGCCTTAAAAATCCCCATAGCGGTGGCGCGCTGGATCCCACCCAGCTCCGACCCGGCTTCATCCTCATGAGCTCTGCACAACAAAGATCAGGACGTCCCTGCAGCCACAGCCCCTGTGCCACTCTCCCCCAGCCAGAGGCTGCACAAACCACCTCAAGGGAAGTGGCAGAAGCATCACATCAGTGTCCCCATCAGTGCTGGCAGGAGAGGGTGAGTGGCCCTGTTGGTGCCCCAGCAAGGTAGTGTTGACCCAGGCACCAAGGACGTGTTAGTCCAGATGTGGCCTGAAGGCTGCAGCCATGCTGCCAGAACACAGCCCTGTCCAGGGGCCGAGCCTGCTGCCCTCCCTAAGCATGACCCTGAGGAGAACCCTGCTGTAGGGCTTCCAGTCTGAGCTACCTCCCTTGCCAGCTGCAGGCACAGGGAAACATCTGTCCCCTGCTTCAGATTAAGGTCTGTCAATCTGTGCCGAGAGGAGAACACAGGGTCAGATCTCCCTCACTGGCCACTTCTGCCTGCAATGTGCCCCCACGGCTGAAGGGCCCCCCAGCCTTCTTTCTGCTCCCCTCTCCTTTTCTCTTCTATACAGAAAGACACAAAGCTGGGATGGGGAGCAGCAGCAGTTAAGTTTCTAAACCCATCCTGTTTTCTGTCTTTGCCAAAATCTCTTCTGCTTCCCTACCCAGGGCGTTGGGGCTCGCCCACACCCAGCTGCCAGAGGAACTGTGATGTTGTTTGTTTTTTTGTCACAGTGATGAAGTGTTTATAGCAACTATCACTCCACAACCCACGGACTGATCTCAGCCCAAGCTTAGGAAATAACGGCAGAGGAAGCACAGACCCTTTCTTCAGAGTCACCAACAGTGGCATTTCAGGTCACTAAAGCAGGGAAATTTTGTGCTGGGCATCACCATGCTGTAAATCACCCAACAACTTTTGCTGTCCCGGATGGGCAGAAAGCTAGGATTTGCCCTGAGCATTTTGCTCTCCCTGCTGCAGGAGCAGCACAGCCAGGGCATCACCACACTGGGAGGGAAGGGATCATCCCTGCCTGTCCCAAGATCCTGCCAAGGCTCAGAACCAAAAGCATCACAGATGAGAGGCGCTGCAAACCACACTGCTGCTTGTCTGTGCAGTCACACTCCAGGCCATGGAGATTTACTGTTCAAATGGAGAAAAGATTGTGTCTGCTGACAGCCCACCTCCCTGGCACGCCGGCCGCTGCCGAGCCTCACTGAGCATCCAGGGGAGGCCTGGCTCAGGCGTGGATTTCCTATCCAAATGAGATACAGCTGTTTCTGCTTCCTCTCCAAAGACCAAAGCAAGTTTTTTAAAAAAATCAATTTATCATATATTTTCTTTGACCAAGGCTCCTTGTGGATGTGACCTGTTCCTGAACTGCTGAACCTCACAGCATCGAGGCTGGATCAGACAGAGAGTGTGGCTTGTACAAGCATGGCTCTTGGAGAAGAATATCCCAGCAGAAAGTCCTGGGGCTTAAAGCCATCTCAGTGGGACCTCTTACTGCAGGGCAAGCAGAAAAACAGGACTCCAAGAAGGAGATTTTGGCAATCAATACCAAGGGGCTTGTCCCTAGCCCATGCTTGAGGGACCCCTGCTTTTTAATGCACACATATATTCCCCTCTGCAGCACAGAGTGAGGTACCTGCAGGATCAGGCTTAGCTGCAGCTGCACAGGCCTGGCACAGCTCAGTTCCTGCATCCCTGCATGCACCCAGGACAGGGAGAGATGTCCCCAGCCACCACAAGTACACTGCAAATCCATGGCCAGGGACAGAAGCAAAAGGAAGCCCTGGGCAGCACACACTGCAAAGAGCAGCACACAGCAAACAGCAGAACACATCAGAACACTGCCTCCTGTCCCAGCTGCAGCCACTGCCAGTGAAAAGGGCTGGATCACCCCAGCCTCCCCCTGTGCAACCCCTGCTTTTCCATACCTTTCACTGGTTCCTTCCTGCTGGCCTGCCCCCTTGTACTTGGAATAAGCTGCTTCTGAAATTTTAGTGCAGGGCCCTGCTGGGAAGGACCCTGAGCCAAATCCACAGGTCCTTTTCCCAGCTGGACACACTTATGCAAATCCCGAGGATGACAGGGCTTGTGTTTGCCATTACTTTAAATGCCTGAGGGAAAACACTATCTCAGTGGCACAGGTGAGACTGCTGAGATTCTATCACTAGTTTGCTTTGAAGCTCAGCTGGCAGGGGAAAGCCATGTCCCAGTGCCCCAGAGGCAGGCTGGCAGAGAGGGACGGGGTGTGGATGGCCAAGAGCCACGGGTCCATGGGTGCTGGCACCCCTGGGAGGCTGCTGGCAAAGGCAGCAGTGGGAGCAGGAGGTCCCTGTGAGCCCTGGCTGGCTGGGAATTCTGATGACAGTTGAGCAGCAATAGCCAGGGTTTGCCTTTGACACAGACGCCTGTGTTTGTTGTGCTATGGGGGTGGGAGGCAAGTCAGCGCCTTGCAGAATCAAGCAAGTTTTAATTGGAAGTTTTAAGATGCTTATCAGATCAGGCTGCTTCTGACACCAAGGATTTTGACACTGGACATGTGTCTCTGACCCCTGAGGGTTTTGGCCAAGTCCCAGGAAAGCTGATGTGACAGTAAAATGCCTCTGCCTCAGCCTCTAAGGAAACGCATGCATAAACTGTAGACAAAAATATCCCAGTGGATGATGAGCTATCTCTGAATATGTAAATGGAGTTGTTCAGGTTAGGGAAAGACATGGTTAAGAAACCATTTTAGAAACATTCCTCAAGTTGACATCATTGACATCCGTCAGTGTCGTTTTTCCAGTGGGGCAAAACCGTTGAAACAGGAAAGAGCAAAGCTCTTGAGCCAGCTCTTGCTTTCTAACACCACAGCTCTGCTGTGCCTGCCGGGGGAGGCTGGCTCTGCCTCGGCAGTAACCTCCCGCTTCCCTTGGCCTTTTCAGGTGGCTGCTCAGACCAAAAGCAGCAAATACCAGGTTGTCCTGATGTGACAGTCAATCCCCTCCCAGCAAGATACCTCTCTGCCCCAGCTGAGGGCACGTGGGGTGTTCAAACACACAGTTCACAGAGTGTGGGGCTCAATCCAAAGGCCACAGGGGCATCAAGCAGGTGGCAAGTGCTTCACGAGCGAGTCCCAGGGGACTCCCATTACAGAGAGCACAGCTGCTACAGAAGGGAAGCATCTTTTCATTTATTAAAGACTGAGAATACAACTGTGGGCCCGGCCACGAGAGCTGGGTGCCTGAAGCAGAGCTAGGTTTTGGCTGGAAGGGCGCAGTCTCCTCTCCAGCCTTCAGCAGCCTTCAGCAATATCAGCCAAATTTCCTACCTGGCAGGGCAACCCAGCGTCCCCACCCTGGCCACACTCCATCTGGAGCAGAGCCTCTCTCCCCACGAGCCCAGCCTTGGTTACTTATTGCTTTGAACGTGCTAGTCTAGTACAGGGTGAATTAAAAACAAAAATGCATGTCTGTTGCGGTGTGTTTGTGCTGTCTTCAGGTTGTGCTGGGAACCCTGGACATCAGACCTGGAGAGGGATGGAAGAGAGGAGTGGATGAAGTCAGGCTGAGCTGGGAGCAGAGATATCCCAGGGACAACAGTGCTCCAGGACAGATCTTGTCTTTGCCAACGGGTGACAAAGCAATAACCTTTGGCGTCTGGTGCAAGAGCCAAGTGGGTGCTGACAGTCAGCTGGGGCTGGTGGAGAGGAGCAGCTGGCACCCAGCTCCTGAGCTGTGGGGTAAGGGCTGGGGGTCACAGCCAGCCCAGAGGGATGCTGTGGCAGGCCTGCCTTCCCCACTGGCCTGAGAGAGGACAGCCCCAGCCAGCCCATGGAGCCAGACACAGGAGGGGAGCTCCGACCAACCTGAGGCTTATTTGAACGTGTGGCTCTCAGCTCCTCCCCGGCCGAACCCTGGAAGAGATGGAGCAGGGTGAGCACTGCCATGGCATGGAGAGCACACCGAGGGCTGGAGCTCGCCAGGAGACAGGAGCCCTGAGCCCCCTCACTCCCTCCACGACCCCGCCACAGGCACCCACCTTTGGGCCCGAACAAGGCAGCGTAGCAGGGGTGGTTGCAGTAGGGTTTGCCATCATGCTGCAGGGAGAGAGAAAGAGCATCAGCCCCACCTCTGCTCGTCCCAGCCCTTAGGTGCAGCAAACCCAGACCTGCTGGACAGCAAACCTCACCTCTGCATGGCCTCCAGATGTCAGGGTCTTGTTACACTTCTCACATCTCAAGCAGGGCCGGTGCCAGTCCTTCCCGAGAGAAGTCACCTTCTCGGCTGCCATGGAAAGGAGGTGGGTGAGTTGAGGCACTGAACAGGCACAAGTTAGTTTTGGCAGATTGGTTGTCTTGCAGTCAGCCCTAGGGAGGACATTTTTGGGCTTTTTTCAAGTCTGTCAGTCCAGGACAGAGGGCACTGTGTTCAAACCAAAGTGTGCACACGCAATGCCATGCACATCCAGGAACGTGGATCTGCAGCAGCAGTGCCATACCCAGGGTGAGCATGGCTGCATCCATGGATGCAGGATAGACTGACTTCTACCCCATCTTCCAAAGACCTGAGGACCTCCTGCCTTCCAACATCAGCCTGCCAAGGGGATTCATTTCTCCCCAGTGAGCTGGAGCCCAAGAAGTCATTAAAGTTGGCAGGGGTGAAAGGAGATGCTGGCGAGGACTGGGGAGGCAAAGCCATTGCTACATCCTGCCAACACAAACCAGTCCCCTCCAGCCACAGCTTCGATTCTGCTGGCACCATGGCAAACCAGAGCAGAGCTGGAGCCTGGCAGGGGTTCAGGAAGTCATGGGAGGGACAACATGGGAGCCAGGATATGTTTATGGAGAGAGGGGGGAACACAGGATGCCTTTTAATTGGAGCACAGCAGGGGAGAAGGGTATTTTCTGCAGGCGTGTGTGCTCTTCATATTGGCAGCCAAGCTCCTGGGAATTTATTAAGTGATTAAACAGAACTGTCCACAGGAATCCTGTCAAAGCCAGGTCTGAACACTGTTCCCATGCCTGCAAATGGGACCAAGCCAGTGTGGGTAGTGCATGCCCTGGGGGGCCCTGGGCAGCCTGAAGCACCTTTTTGGAGTCCAAATATGTCCACAACAGCCTGTGCAAGGAGCAAGCTGGTGGCTGCAGAGGTGGGAGCGGGGGCAGTGCCCAAATGTCACAAGGCAGCCCTGCTGCCATTTCCCAGTGGCACAAAGGGCCTCCTGTGCCCACAGCCTGGCAGCAGCAACAGTGTCCTCCCCAGGGTGTCCCTAGGAGCCTGAGCCTGGCCCGAGGCAGGACCCTCCTATCACAGGGTTTCTGCAAGGAGCACACCTCTTGCACATGCATTTGCACCAACACTTGGGCAGGAACTCTGCTAAGGCTCATTACAGCACTCAGGCATGAAGTCAAAATTCCTGTAAACACCATCCCTAGTCCTCTCAGCATCACCTCCTCCCCACCCCTGCTCTCTACAGACACGATTTAGCCCAGAGCAGCCTGAGGCACGCCCAAGCAGGACCGCCAGGCTCGAAAGGCTTCAGGGTGCCCCAGAGCCAGGCTTGCTCTGCCTCCTCTTTCAGCGCTCTAGATAATCTGCAGGCACAGAAATCATGCGTCCAGCTTGGTCCTCCAACAGCTTTTGAACCCTCCTCAGCCTCTGCATCAACAGAGACATTTCGTAATAAGTGCAAGGCGTGATAAGTGCAAGGTCAAACCCCTCCTTGGTCAAACGGTGCTGTCCCAGCTCCTCCATGGCCACACCTGCAGGCACAGCAAACCCAGCTTGCCCTGACTGGGGCTGACCCAGACCCAGGGGAAAGGCACACACTGCCACCAGCACCTCGGTGCCTCCTGATATCAAGCCACACAGGAAAATGAGGCACGCCAGGAGCCTGAGTTGTAGGAGGCAGCTACAAACTCTATTGTGCCAAAACCCCCATCCCAAAGCCTGGCTGCAAGCAGTGAGTTCAAGGCAAGGCACTCCCCAGCCGCAGGAGCCATAGCCCCAGCAGCTCTCTGGGCAGCGCCCACGCCAGCCCCAGCACAGCTCCCCAGGGTGGGCATCGCTCACAGGCACAGAGAGCAGCTCCTGTGTTTGAGCCTCCAACTCCTTGGCTGAGCACAAATAGTTGGGGCACAAGCAGAGCAGAAATAAAGCAGAGAAAGAAGTCAGTGATGGCACCTGGGTTCCAGACCCCTCATCTTGAGTAAATTAGGAAGCAGGGAGTGTCTCTAAGCTGCTCCCAGCAAAGCCCCTCGAGTTCAGCTATGCCAGGCAAGTGGAGAGGTCTGGCAGAGGATCCTACCTGTTCCAAAAGCTGATAACAAAGCAAGAGGCTCAAACCCCACAAATACTCTCAGACAGTACAGCAGGTCCATGGCCTCAGAAGAGGTAGGAGCTTTGGGGCCCCAGTTTGGAGAGAAGACATCTTGGGGGATGCCCAGCAGCAGACGGCAGCCCAACAAGGCTCACACCTACCCTGCAACAGCGGCTTAAAAATAGCACCCAGAGGTGTCATCCTGCTGTGCTAAACCACACAGAACGACGTGTGGGCGACCCACTGACCCAGGCACTTGCCCGAGGGCAGGATTTGCCATTAGGAAGGTGCTTTCTTCATCTGCCCAGGCTTTCAGAGCAGCGGGCTTTACCAGCTGGGCCTTTGGGCTCCAAAGCTGCTCAGGGCTGCGGGCTGTGCTGGGAAGGAAGTAAGGCTGGGCTCCCTTGCTGCTCTGGAAGCAGCCAGTGCAGCCCATGCTCTGCAGCCAGGCATCTCCTTGAGGGTGGATCTGTAGGATCACCCACCCGGGGCACCCCGGGGACCCGCAGGGCTGGGCAATTCTGGGATATCTCAGGAATTGGCAGAGATGGGGTGCGCAGCACGGGGGCCAGAAGCCGGGGTGCCCAGAGGACCCACAGCCCGGCATCGGTGCCCGGCAGGTCCCCCGAGGTGGGGGCGGCCGGGGCGGAGCAGGAAGCCCTTACCGAAGTAGACCTCCTTCTGGCAGCGGGGACACTTGGGCATGGTGTCGGCTCGGCTGGGCTCGGGACTCTGCTCGCACCGGCTGTGGGATGCTCCACGCCGGCCCCGCCGAAGTCACTGCTCGCCAGCCCCGCCCCGCCAGCGCCGCCCAGATGTGCGCTCCGCCCCGCCCAGATGNTCCGGGGCACCCCGGGGACCCACAGCGCGGGGCTGGGCAATTCTGGGATACCTCAGGAATTGGCAGAGATGGGGTGCGCAGCACGGGGGCCAGAAGCCGGGGTGCCCAGAGGACCCACAGCCCGGCATCGGTGCCCGGCAGGTCCCCCGAGGTGGGGGCGGCCGGGGCGGAGCAGGAAGCCCTTACCGAAGTAGACCTCCTTCTGGCAGCGGGGACACTTGGGCATGGTGTCGGCTCGGCTGGGCTCGGGACTCTGCTCGCACCGGCTGTGGGATGCTCCACGCCGGCCCCGCCGAAGTCACTGCTCGCCAGCCCCGCCCCGCCAGCGCCGCCCAGATGTGCGCTCCGCCCCGCCCAGATGTGCGCCCCGCCCGCAGCTGGAGGGGACAGCCCGGGGCACGGCCCTGCGAGGGCTCCCGAGACGGGGTCCTGAGCTCCTTCCAGCCC
>WBNO01013933.1:0-33582 GCA_013400575.1 Peucedramus taeniatus
AACAGATCCAACCCCCAACACACTTCTATTCAGAACACCATGTAACAGATATGCCAGAATTTTGAAATGAACCAGCAAAACTTTTTATTGCATTATGCTAAAATAATTACTAAATTAATTCTAAGTATATTTTTACTAAGTTTTATTTAAAACTTTTTATTTATTTTTTTTTGACTACACAATTACTATGCTGGAAAAAAAAACCCATGGAGAAACACAAATCCTGTTTCAGTTCTTCCTGTTTTTGACAAATTTTTACTCTATGCTCATCAGCTTAATTTCTTAACTGTTTCCCACCCAAGGCAATTCCAACAGCTGAGGTGTGCAGAGCTCACTGTTTCCAAGTGTGTTGCTGAATGCTTTGTTGGAGAATGCCTGGCCACAGAAATATCCCTTTTGGTGACAGCAGGAAAGACAGCAGTGTTTCCAAAAGCCATTTGCTCTGACTGCAGATCACTCCACAGTCTGGAGGACTCCCCAAAGAGCCCTACACCTTGGTTCATGAGCATCCCCCATGGCAAAGGACTGAAGTGACCACTGAGCAAGCATGAACACCAGCACTCCTCCAGTATCTGGGCTGCATGGTTCTTGTTCTCCCAAAGCCACTTCCTCTAGTCCAGGAGATCTTCCATGTGCCCTCTCAGTGCTGACACCAGCCTTTACTCCTCTTCCCACCAAGGTTTCACTTAAAGGGGATCTGGAGGTGTCAACAGACTCTTGATGCTATCTTGTGCTAGACATTCCCACCAGCTGTAAGGGAACAAAGAAATTTCAACTCAAAATCTTCAACATAAATCTGCACTAAGTTTGATCATTGTTGCTCTTCTACTGCAGAGGACACAGTCATAATTCTGGTAGAGATCTTATATCTAACTGTCCCTGGGATAATATAATATTGTATCGTATCAATCATATCATATCATATCATATCATATCATATCATATCATATCATATCATACAACTATCAAACCAAACTTTGGAACTCATATTCTCAAGTAATATTTTGATGACCACAGGAATTATCCCATATATTGCTCTAAAGATTTCGGTTTTAGAATTAAGTTCATTTTGGAATACTGAAAGGAAAAACCCAGGGATACTTACTGGGAAAGAGAAGGTATTCGTGTGCCTTATGTCTTCCTGGTGTCAGCATCTTCCTGTTTACATGGCAAGGAGTCATCCACTTACAGTCTGCCTTCACCCAAGCCTGACTGCATTGTTTGATGATGGATTTGTGTGCTGCTCTAAAATACATTATATGCTGATACCACAGGCTGCACATAAGAGTCTTCCTGATCTCCCTTCCAGCCTGAGTTATCCTGTGATCCTGTGATTGCACAAGGACTTTGACTGTCATCAAGCAAAAACTGCCTGTGGTAAGATGAACTTCAGATGCAACCTTGGATAAATATAGAGGACAAGTCACTAGAGAAGTGCAGCTGTCTCTGTGTATGAACACTCCAATTTAGCTGCATTGGCTCATGGCACTTGTGTGTTCACACAGGCAAGTGATTGTGTCTGCTGCTGTCCTTTTTACAGTTTCAAATACAAGCAGCTGGGAAAGCCTGTACTTAGTCATCTGTCTGCTTGTCTCCTTCCAGGAACTCCATAGAATGCCCATATGTTACCCTGTCAAAAATGGCACTGTTGTTATCCACTCAGAGCTGAGAAACAGCAAGGGGAATGTTCAGAGAGCCCAATGCTGAACAAGATCTTTAAATAACACAGGTTCGAATCTGTGCTACCACTCTTTATTTAAGTAGAACAAAATGATATGACATTTAGATGAGCTAGAATCCATAAACATTATTTTTACACACTTAGGTCAACAATACTTACATGTAAAGAGCATATAAACTGTAATAAGCCTAACTGAAGTTGTTGGGGTCTTTCAGTGATGCCTATCACTAAGTAACAGACAGACCAGATGCTGATTTTTGTCAGCATCATTACAACCATGGAAGAACTACGGAATCAATTGAAGATCCCTCTGGATCAGAAAGGACTTTGGAAAGTTTGGGGTTTTGTTTTTTGGGGACTTTGATGTTGTTGTTGTTGGGAATTTTTAATGGTATTTCCAACCTTCTTGATATCAGCTGGAAAAGCAATGCAACAGATTCAAGCAACCCAGAAGATGGCTTCAGGATTCCATGTCTCTGGAAGAGATGACAAACACCTGGATCTGATATTCACTATCAAAGAAAAACTGGTGACAATCTTGGCTGTAGTGCCAATGAAATAGTGTCCTTCAAGAGCTTGAGGGGACTGAGAAAAGAAAGGAGCAGAGCACTCAGCCAGGACTTCCAGCAAACCTCAGGCTGCTCAGGAAGGTCAGAGGTGGGCTTCCATGGGAGGCAGCACTGAGGAGAAAAGTAGTCCAGGGTAGCTGTCAGGTGTCTAAACAGAGAGATAGATAGTGTGATTCAAGTCCATAATAGGACCAAAATGTCCAGGAGATCATAGAATCATAGAGCCCTAGAATGTCCTGGGTTGGAAGGGACTTTAAAGATCATCTCGTTCCAACTCCCCTGCCTTGGGTAGGGAGACCTTCCACTAAATCTGGTTGCTCAGAGCCACATCAAATCTGGCCTTGAACACTTTCAGGGACAGGATATCTACAGCTTCTCTGAGCAACCTGTAATTGTGACTCACCACCCACACAGTAAAGAACTTCCTTTTAATATCTAATAAAAATCTGCTCTCTTGCAGTTAAAAACTATTCCCCCCTGTCCTGACACTAAATGCTCTTGTGAAAAAGTCTCCATCTTTCTTGTAGGCTTCTTTCAGGCACTGGAAGGCCACAGTTAGGTCACCCTGAAGCCTTCTCTTTTCCAGGATGAGCAGTCCCAATTCTTTCAGCCTATCCTCCCTGGAGAGGTGCTCCATCACTCTGATGCCTTGGAGTGGCTACATAGAACAGAGGCAAGACAAGATTAAGAGAATAAAAGAAGCAATTTCTTAAAAGCCTTCAACAGGTACACCTTGGGTAGTCAAAAGCCTCCAAGGGAGGCTACACTCAAGATGGATGACAGTCACGGGTTTTTCAGGCATATATAAGTTTGGTCCATTTATATATCAGGGGTTAATCCTCCAATTACAGCTTCAGGTAATGAAGTCATACACCCCCAGTTTTCTCCCCTCAGTTCACTTTTGTTTATACTTTTTGGGGCCTGAGGCAGTAGGGTGTCCTGGAATTTTAGGCTTAGAGGGATTGTTATGTCTGATCCAAATGCGAAGACAGTAATTAACACTCTATATATGGAGTTTAGAGTTATACACTAATGCAGTACAGGATTTGAAAAATATAAAAGCAAAAATCCTAAGACATCACCTCTAATCAACTTGGTGCCCCTCCTCTGAACTTGTTCTAACAGGTCAATGTCCTTCCTGTGCTGAGGACCCCAGAGAGCTGGATGCAGTATCCAGGTAGGGTCTCATGAGAGCAGAGTATATGGGGTGCTTGGCCTGTGAGAAGACACTGAGGAAGCTGAACTTGTTCAGAATAGAGAAAAAACAGCTTCAGAGGGGCCTTATGGCAGCCTTCCAGTGCCTGTGGGTAGGTTTTCAAGAAGATGGAGCCAAGCTCTGGACAGTTGTATGTGGCCTGAGGACACATAACAATAGTCACAAACTGTAAGAAGAAAGATTCTACTTGGTTATAAGAACTTTTTCACCATCTAGACAGACAGGTACTGTAAAAGCTGGTCCATAAAGGCTGTGGAATTTGAATCCTTGAAAGTTTTTCAGGGTCCAGCTGGAAAAAAAACCCAGAGTAACTGAAAGAACTTGGTCTGACCTCCTAGCTGACCCTTATTTAGGCAGGGGCTGGACTAGTGATGTCTGCATCCCTCCCAGCCAGAAAGGTTTTGTGATTCTTCTGCTGCTGTCATGTTTTCATGCAATCAACAAAAAAATTCAGTGTGTGTCAAACTCAGGGAGCTATGAGGTACAATTCTCTGCTATCACCCAAGAGTAATATAAAAGACAAAAGTTACTGAGATAGATGTACAACAGCAAACCATCCTATTGAAGAAGGAAAACACAGAGATTGCTATAATTGCATTAGAGGTCTTTAAAACCTTGACATTCAGTAGAGATTCATACCAAGTGGATCTGCAGAGCATGATGATGACAAGGGATTAAGAATGAGATAAACTTATCTGAATAAAAAAACAAAGCTGGAAAAAATAGTTTCACTTAGTATATCATAAAAAAGCAATTTTTAAAAGTTTCCTACAAATATGTCTGAAATGTAAAAACAAAGGAGAGCATAGGTCTAGTAAGGCTCAATATTATTTGCAGACTATATAGCAGATGATGCAGAGAAGGCTGAAGCATTCAGTTGTTTCTTAAATTTTTGCTTGGAAAGAAAAATCTTGCTAACAATCCATGTGAATTTTAACAAGATAAGAATTTGGCTAGAATGTAAAAAGGACACATTAAATAATGAATTTGAGTTGGAAAGGCCTTGTGGATTTCTGTTACAGTGTTTTAGTACATTCCAGTAGTTATTGAAACCCCCCAAGTTAATACAGTTGGTCTTGCCCTCATAGAGTTCCCCCCTACCCAAATGTCCGTCAAAGAAGCCCACTCCCTACTACTGGACCCTTCCCTGTCCATTAAGACAACCCAGCCCCTTAGACCTGTCTGTTAGCCTAAACCCTTCCCTTTATTCTGGAAAGATCCCTGTCTTTCACCTGGGGATCCAATCTCTGTCTGGAACCTCTCTCGTCCCACTATCTTGATTTGTTAGAACCCCTGAAGCCACACCCAAGAAGAAAGTTATTGGCTATTATATAGTGTCCACCCCCTGTTTTAGAAAGTTTTAAAGGCCCTTGCTCTAAGGTTCTCGGAGCTCTTTTTGCCTGTGTTCCTCTCCGGCATTGTTCTACCCTTCAATAAACTTGCTGGATTTCTACACCGCAGAAGAGCCTCCTCTGCGTCCTTTATTCAATCCTCGCCAGTCCTCCCGGAAACTTGGCTGCTGACTTGGCGGCTGAGCTATAGGCTCAGAGGTTCTGGCGTGGGGGAAACTCCTGCCCAGCCAGTTCCCCATACTCGCCATTGCTCTCCTGGACATCACAGAGCTAGCCTGGACTCTGGAGGACAGTGGCAGATTTCACACAGAAATTATGCAGAGCCTGTCTTCCATCATCCCATTTTCCCTAAAAATGAAAAGGAACAAACCCAGTACTTACGTCATTAAAAGGAAAAGGACATGCACATGAATAGAAGACCCACCATTTAGAAATAATTTTTGAAACATCTGACTGCTGTCAGAGCTGCACTTGTGTAAGTTGACAGTGTCTAACTTTGATGGAAGTATAGAAGTAAAGAATTAGCCATCCAGTATTACTCATAACTTGAGGCCTGGTTAAAAGTAACCTATGGGAAAAAAACTCTTATAGAATTCAGTTTTTTTATAAGCCAGGCTAATTCCTTTAATATTTATTTTGAAAGACAGCTTACGAAAAAGATGTTCACTTGTCAATTATGAAAGATGATTAATACAATTTTCTGTAGACCTGCAGGTTCAAAAAGAGGCAACAGATATACTTCAGTTTAATGAGCTGTTAGGAAACATCTGTGCCTTAGTGTACCTCAAGTTTAGAAAAGTTCTGCACCAGATACATTTTTTTCAAAGCTCAGATCAATCTCTATTTTAAACTTCAGCAATAATAACTTGTTAATATTCTCCTATGGGGCCTAAGAACATATCACTCTGTGTGCATGATTCAACATCGAACATTTATATGAGTTATATTCATTTAATGATCTCATAACTAATTAAATGCTGGGACTGGAAAGCATGTGCAGCTCCCCTTAATGGAGTCCAGAGCACACAAAACCTGGTTACCTTTTGGTGCCTAGTTATGATAGTGATCTCAGCAAGTGATTGCCCAAGCTCATTCACATGCTCAGGTTCTTCAAAAAATTCATTACTTAAATGAAAGATTTTCACACAATTTAGCATAGAATTGAGACCTAGAATAGAAAAGTTCTTCAGTATAGACATTTAATTTCAGTTTCCCCTTAATTTCATTTCAGAATTGATCGTGCCAAGTCCAAGAGTTAAGTCCTTGCTCTGCCTCCTACAAAAAAAATCAGTAGACATTTAAGGTTATTATTAATTTCTGTTTATTCAAGTTGTCTAGAGCTGAGACACATGTCCTCTAATCCTGAGCAATGCAAACCAAAAACCACCAGCTGTATATAAGTTAATTAAGCTGCAACAATGCCAGCAAAGGAGCTAGAATTCCTTTCTAGATAATATAAATTAAACAAGTGGGATCATCTCATAGCTCTGAGTCTTATTGTGAGTTCACAGCAAGTCCTGCTGTTTTGAATTCTAAGTGCTAAATAATTTTAAAACCTCTGCAACAGTGTGGATTTGGAAGATGCCAAAGAGTCTAAGGAAGCAGTCTCCTAGCCCCATGGAGAGAGGAGCTCACACTGGAGCAGGTTTGCTGGTAGAACTTGTGACCCTACTGGGGACCCACCTTGGAGCAGCCTGTTCCTGAAGGACTGCATGCCACTGGGGACCCAAACTGGAGTAGTTCATGAAGAACTGCAGCCCATGGGAAGGACTCACATTACTGAATGACTGTCTCCCATGGGAGGGACCACACGTTGGAGAAGGGGATGAGTGCTGAGTGCTTCCCCTGAGGAGGAAGGAGCAGCAGAGGCAATGTGTGATGACTGCAATCATATTCCCCATTTCCCTGCACCACTGTCAGGGAGGAGGTAGAGAAATTGGGAGAGAAGTTGAGACCAGGAAGGAGGGAGGGGTGAGGGGAAAATGATTTTATGATTTGGTTTTATTCCTCATTATCCTGCTCTGATTTGATTGGCAGTAAATTAAACTAATTTCCCCACTTCAGGTCTGTATTGCCTATGCCAATAATGTGTGAGTTCTCTCTCCTTGTCCTTATCTCAGCCCAGGAGCCTTCCACTTTATTTTCTCTCCCCTGCCCAGTTGAGGAGGGCAGTGATGGAGTGGCTTTGGTGGGCACCTGGTGTCCAGCCAGGGCCAACCCACCACATTTGGGTAAAAGCCATTACAGGCCGACTTTTAGACACTTCAGTGCATCTCTGCACACAAGGTAAGCTTCCTTTATAGTATTTGGGCTTCCGTGTTTTTTGTATAAACATGAAGCTCTAGTTGCAGATACCCTCTGGTATTCAAGGCACCTTGTGGGATTTGCTAATGCAATACAGAATCTGGTTAAAAGCTGTGCTCTTCTGGACTTGTAGCTGGTACCAAGCCAGCATACCTTAGATATTCAAAGGCAGTGAACTGTCTTCCAAAAACTGAGCTGAAGTCCAAGTCAATGCTGTCAGTAGAGCTTCCTGAATGACCAACCTCTACATGCCTTCTTTAAGATGAAGCATGATAAATCCCTTGGCTTTAATGAATAGGACTCATCTGCAAATAATGCAGACATTTCTAGCATTATTTGAGGTGGTGTACGGTTGCTACTTGGAGGTGCAACTCCAAGAGGGCACAGGTTTGGTGTATGACCATTTTCACATCTGCCAGCCCTGAGCAGAGGTTTTGGGCAGCCTCAAGGAAGTCACATAACACTGATGTACTGAACTGCAGTCAGCTGAAAGCTATAATTATAGCCTAGACACACAACTAACCTGTATACATCCACATGACCACATCCTTGTTTAAAGAAACTAATTTCAAACTGAATCCTTCACAGTTTTGTCTTAACTCTGGTGCATACTTCAGCAAGCTTCATGTACTCAGGTGTCACAGATGAGATCAACCAATTTCAGGAAACTGTGGGATGAACTGAAACAGTCAACGATGCTTCAAGCAAGAGAAAGCAACAAGTATCTGTGTGAGGGACACAATGAGATTAATCTAGTACCCATTACACAGTATAATGAGAAGCAGTGACACTCAGTGTAATGAGCAGTGGTGACTGTAGTGCATGATCACAATCTCACTGACAGTCTGGGAAATAGAACATGAAATACATGAACCCAGAGACCTAGTGATCTTGAGTCGTGTCTTGCTCATCATTAACACCTATATGAGTCACTAGAACATGGTGAAGACATTACATAAACTTTTATTCACTATCTGCTGCAAAAGGCATTGTTAAGCTGTTGTTCTGACTATAAAACTCATTTCTATCGGAAGCTAAGAAAAGAAAAATAAAAAAGAAAAACAAGAGTGAGAAACATTTTTGTTTGTCGAGAATTAATTGCCAGACACCCCCTTCCCTGTGATACATATCTGTCAGCTTGGTTAATTAGCAAGTCATCAAAGAAAATGATTTTTCACCTTCCATACAGCTTCAGTTTTAACCATAATTTGACAGGACGGACTTCAGTTTAGTCATATTTATGATAAACCAAGCTACATTGTGCATGAGATTTTTCTCATCATCATTTGAAGGCATAAATGTTACTGGGGCTCTAGCTCCAAAATCCCATGGACCATGATGAAAATGCTTACTGATTTGTATCAGGTATACACTGACAAACTGTTCCTGCTCTGGTGAATCATCCTGGACATATTGCATTTTTTTTTCTGGGCAGTTGGTCTACTAAAGGATATTTGCAGCATGGCAGAGAAATACTGTGGACCAAAGGGGTGTTGTGGGATCTGGGATCTTGTGTGTTTAACACAAGTTACATGGTTGACCTCAGTTCCAAAGGACAGGATTTGATTGGATTAGATTTGATGACTCCAGTTCTGTGTTTCTATAAAACAGAATAGCCCGTGTATGTGTACTGATCAGCATTTGAGCCCTGGTCATAGTCTTTTTTAAAACTTCTTTTCTAGTCTACAACATACATCAGCAAAAATCCCAATAGCCCCTGGAGAGACTTGAGAAAAATAAACAACCCTTGTGTGAGCAGGGGCTTTTGCCCGAGTGTAAGAGCACATGCTATCAGTCTGCCTAAGATACTCTGAGACTGGCTGTGGTCTCTGAAATGGGAAAGAGCTGAACTATACAGAGCTGTGTTGCTGTTTTCTTTTAAGGGAAAAAAGAAATGTGGAGACTGTATTTGTCACATGCTGCATTGTGAGGCAGATATGTTTTATGTCCAGAAAGTACAAAAACCCTCCTTGGTGGTGGCTGTTGTGTCATCAGATCATGGAGGACTGCAGCTGGAGCACTGATCTGAGCTAGCAAAAGTAGACGCATCTTTTTCCCACACAGTGGTTATTTGTTTCCCCTGCTCAGCCTGGCCAAATGCTGCCTTCCTCACCTTTTCTGCTTCATGTCTGCCTTACCTAACTTGAATTTAATATTTGTAGTCCAAGAGGTCTTACAAATCAGCAATAGTGTCTTAGCACTCTCTGAGCCAGACTCACCTTGCCTAACTTTAGAGATAGTGAGACTAGGCTTCCTTTCAAAAGAGAAACCTATTTTGCAAGTGTAGATGTCAATCTAGGCAAAATGTTCTTTACTCTGCATTCTGCACTATTAGAGACTAGTTATTCTGGGTTTCATATCTAGTACCTGTACAAACAATTTCAAAGCAGCATCTCTTCAAGGCATATAATTAAATTTAGCAATTTCTGATATGCAATTGTTATTAGAAAGCCAACCTACTTCCTTTATATGCTTCTTTAAAGGTCTGTGTTGTGCCCAGGACAATCCTTGCACCTGGCAAAAACAAGCATTTCAGCATGAAGGAGGCCATCAAGGATCTAGTGCAACTCTACTGTAGATGCCTTTGGTGAAAGCACTCTTGAGATCTGGTTCACTTGAGCTTTATTAAATATCTATTTCAGAAGAAAACCACCACTGCAATTTCATCACAAAAACCATCTCACCTGCTTCACTGTCCTGGTTTGAAAGACAGGTACCTGCCAGCAAAAGCTGGAATCTCCCTTTGAATAGAGAATGTAAACCCCCTCCCTCAGATTATTATAATTTTGCAATTGGAGGCTCTCAGGCAAAGATTTGGGAGGGGGAATAACAGTTCTTTACTAGGAATATTAGACAAAACAAAGACAAATACAAATGTAATAGCACTAAGAGACAAGCAAAAACAAAGAAACAACAAAACCTCAGAAAATGCCCTGACAGAGTCAGGGATGTGACCTGACACCCTGGGTATCAGGGCGGTGAAAGCAGTCCAGATGAAATCCTCCTCGAGCAGTAAATGCAGTTCTATGAAGTGAAATAGTCCTGTAGGAAAGTCCGATGGTGACGAAAAATGTGTTCAGTCTTCCTCTGGAGAGAGATCCAGTGGAGAGAGAGAGAACAAGCAGGGTCCCCTGGTACTCCAGTCCTTTCGGAGCAGTGTCCTCGGACCAAACTGCCGTTCACTGCTGTTCCACCCGGAGAAACCTGCTGCCTCCTTTGTTTAAGTCAAGTATCCATAAAGTACCCAGCCATCAGTTACCTAGCAAACCACCAGGAAAAAATTCCACAAACACAAAAGAAACAGATCCAACCCCCAACACTCACTAATTTACAATTACTGGGGATTTGAACATATAGTTCAACAGTAGTCGAAAATATCACAGTCAGATGAATCAGCTCTAAGCTTTTCTGTCACCTTGTTTTCAATGCAGAAGACACTCACCTGCTAAAGATTGAATTCTAAAAATACAGATAAATAGAAATACACATTTCTCTTAAACTTTATCCTAGTTTAATTATATTGGTCCATACTACCCTCAAGTAAAGGGTCCAAAAAAACTATAGAAATGGATAAATAAAAATTGTGACATTTTTTATTTTGGAGTTTCACAGTGAGACTGCATCTTGCATACCTATTTCCTCTAGAATTTTAATTTCTAACAAGAAGAACTGTGTTTCATGTCTTAACCTACCCTAAATGCTGTCAGTGTTCAACAGACCCTGATGGCCTTTACAAGACATTGGGACAGCACAGTGATGATACAGCAAACTGATCTGCTTCTCTCAGCTATTTAGCATCAGCATAATTACAATGAGCAAGAAAACTTCTTCAAATATTCATAAATACTACACATCACCTTGCAGATATTCTGGGAGAAGAGCCACTTGAGGCATCAAAGAATTAGCATGACAAAGAGAGCTGAATTAACACAAATGCCTTCTGGCTTATTCCCTGTGTTTATGTACAGCCTGCCACCAGTTACCTGTATTTAGGTTAGAGCAGGTGGAAAAGAATGTCATGAAACTGAAGAATCATGCTGCTCCTCAGCTTAGCTGTGAGTCCAGAAACTAATCATTCAGGAAAGAGATTACTCATGCTGACCTTAGATTTACTGGTCGTCCTTTCTGTTTGCATGGGCCTTCAAGCATGTTGATGTTGATAGATAGGCTTTGAGACACACTGGCCTGTTCAAAACCCTCCTCAGCTTTTCTCATCCTATTAATTAAGAAATAATCTGTGAACTTTTTTCCTCTGAAGAAATGTGTCAATACAACTCTTATAAGAGCAAAAGGAGGCAGAAAAAAACCACTTTGTTTTAAACACATAATTTCCTTTAGCAGCATAAATTATTTAATTAATTCACTGATAAAATTATTTTGTTCATGAAGGCATTATGTTCTACAATGCATGAAGATAAATGGCAAAGTACTTTTCTTTAAATGAGTAACTTGGATGTTTAATTACTTTTTTTAATGTAAAGAGATGTTAAATGACACACTCTTATTCCCTGCTCTTTATAATAGTTTTTAATGCAGTCTACTTATCAAGGAAAATGTACTCGTATGCATAAACACATGGTTATTTATAGACACATAAACCAGTCAATTGTGAAGGAAATTTCCTTTTGAACATATAGGCAAGATTCCATAAACTTTTCCAATTCTTCAAGCAGTAACTCAATCCCTTCTGCACATGAGATCTGACTCACAGGGATGTCAGTCTTCCTCAGGCAAATCAGTGTTTGAGCTGATTGATATTTATTATTTATTAGATGTACTTATACATTGTATTTCACACTTCTGAAGACTCTTCAGGCAGGGAGCTGCTCCCCATTGTGCATCAGAGGTGTTTTTCTGATACAATTACCCATCCTTATGGAATATTTCACAATACTGTAAACTTCATGCCTTAATTCTCTTCTCCAACACCTGCTGTTCTGTTAGTACCAAACCCAGTTAACTTGGGTAGATAGAGAGCCTGTTTCTTCCTCCTCTGCTCCTAGATCCCTTCTTTCCCCCGTAAATCTTTTGTCACATAAACCTCCTGGACAGTAACATTTCATCCTTAGTGGCTTTCATAGGCAGGCATAGGTCTCATGCAAACAGCCAATTGAACAAAATTGGAACATAATTACAATGCAGAAAAAAGCACTAGTGATGTTAATATATTTCTATTTTATGTTGGAAGGGATATGCCATCTTGCAGTCTACATTTCCATTTGCTGTCCATTCACTGTTCAGTATAAATTCTGTTCAATTTCAGGCTTCATGTTTCACACAGCTTGTCATTTCTTATTCAGTCACTCTCTTTCAACATCAGCATTGCCAGGCATATGAATAAGTAATTGCACATTTTACAGGTGTGTCTGTGGGAGGGCATGAATGAGTTATGACCTTCTACGATTTACAGTCAAGAGCCTCCAAAAATTCTGATTTTAGAGTACAAATTCGCCTTGTTGCTAGGACCTAGCTCTCTGGCAGCAAACCTTAAGCCTCCAGTCTGAGCTTGGTTTATCTCCCTTAATCTAGATTTTTCATTATCTCCACACAGAAAGCTGTCTCCAAGCCCCAAATAAAATCTTTTCTTAAAATAATAACCTGTTTTTCTTTACTGTAATAAATCAGGTTACTTCTCTCTGTCTCCTCCAATCATAGCGCATGTGGAGAACAATTGCTCATTGTCTATTTTATAGCAACTTGTGACAACCAGAATGCTGTCATTATACTTTGTCTCATGTTTTCTTTTTCTAGATTAAACATATCAAACTTCTTTAGATCTTCCTCTTAAGTCGTGTTATCTAATTGTTTAATTATTCTTGGAAAGAGTTCTGAGAGCAATCAGAATTTGTCTACATTTTACTTAAACACAATGCTCAAACTGTATGCAGCATTTTAGTAAGGCTTAGCTTAGCCAAGTGCTTAGTAATTCCAATTCTATCTTATCATTTCCTCTTCTGTATGCACTGTATGCACAACACAACTTTCTGGAAAAAAAATTGCACTGTGCCTCAGTTTCTTCGACATGATAACTTGTTGAGTTGGTTTCTGATTTATTGCACCCCTAAATCCTTTTTCTGCATCTCTTCATCTGGGTTACTCATAATTTTTAGGTTTGCGCATTTGATTTCCTCTTCCTAACAGTCATTCTCCATGATTACCTGTATTGAATTTAATCTTGTTGATTTTAAATTTTGCTCTCTGCAGTCTGCTGGGATCCCTTCACTTACAGAAATCCTTGTAGGCAATTTTTAATGGCTAAGTTCTTTAATGACTTTGGAGTGAATTTCAGTAGGTCTGAACAAATTGAATCCATCTAACTTATCTAAATGCCTTTAATGTTTCTCTGCTCTATCTAGCTCCACACCCCTATATTGTCATTAAAATTAATTTAAGTACCTGGTGATGGCTGACATTGCCTTTTTTGCATTGGCTCAAATGAATCACTGCATACCTCCATCATTTCTTCAGTATCACTCATATACACCTCTTCAATGTTCCCTTTTTTTTTCAGTGCAACCATGTTGAAAATACACAACAAACATAGCAAGCAAACAGATTATCCTTCCCTTTCAAAATGAAATCTAGTCCTGTTATCACAATGAGACATGAGCAAGCTGAGATGCATTTCTTTACTCTAGTATGCTTAAAACGTAAGCAAGTTCAGACAAGAAGAAATATAATAATGGCACTTTCCTACTTAGCAAAGTTATTCCCCCCCTTGAGATGAAAGGATACAAACTGGGCAAAATATCTTCTTTTTCCAACTAAGCTGCATTAGTTCTGGTGTACCAAGGAAGAGAGAGAGACACATTCAGCTCTTCTTGACTGGAAACAAAATTCTAATGAAACCCTTATTTTTCTTTTTTTAATGGAGATAATGAAACAATAAGAAGGCAATCTCACTTTTCTTTTTCGCGGATTTTGAGTTTGTTGCTGGCAATCAGAGGCATCATTTGAAATCTGTAAAACATAGGAGAAGTATGAAACAGCATACAACTATATTATATGCACGGGCTCTTATGCCCATTGCTGTCCTGATTCTGCAACTATGAACTAATCATGGGTGCATTTTTGTACCTGAAAAATTTACGTTACCAGGAAAGTAGCTGCAGGCTAGAGCAACAAATCAGAGTACTATCTCCAAGATAGTACTTCTTGTAGAAGATAAGACTCATGGACTCATAAAATAATTCAGGTTGAAAGGGACCTCAGGAGGACCTCTAGCCCAACCTACTGCTCACAGAAGGATCAGACCAGGTTATTCAGACCTTTATCCCACTGACTCTTGAAAACTTTCAACAAACCGCATGCTTGGACTCCACAACTTCTCTGGACAGCCTGTTCCAGTGCTCAGTCATCATCACAGGGAAGAAGTGTTTTCCAGTGTTCAGAAGGAACCTCCTGTATTTCTGTTTGTGTCCATTGCCTCTGGTCCTGGCACTGGGCATTACTGAAAAGAGCCTGGCTGCATCCCTCAAGGTATCATCTCCCTTCAGCTATTCATTGATATTGATGGGATCCCTCTAAACCTTCTCTTCTTCTGAAGAGATGCTCATTCCTTCCTCATCCCTTGATTGGATTCTCTCCAGTGTGTCCGTGTCTCTCCTGTACTGACAGCCCAGCACTCAACACAGAACTCCAGATCTGGACTGGCCAGCACCCAGGGAAAGGATCCTTCCTCTCCCTCAATACATTCCCTAATGCATCCCAGGATGCAGTTGTCTGGTTTTGCTGCAAGGGCCCATTGCTGGCCCACATCCAACCTGGTGTTCAACCTTTTTGCCTAGTTTCTTCCCATCTGGGTGGCCAACAGTATATGCTGGTGCCTGAGGTTGTTCCTCTTCAGGTGCAGGACTTTGCACTTTGTTTTTTTGAACTTCATGAGGTTCCTGTCAGTCCGTTTGTCCAGACCATCCAGATGCCTCTGGGTGGCAGCACAACCCTCTGGCATAGCAGCAACTCCTCCCAGTATTGTGTCATTAGCAAAATTTTAAGGGTACATTCTGTCCCAGCATCCAGTTAATTAATAAAATTGTTGAATAAAACTGGACCAGTGTTGACCCCTGGGATGTATCTTTAATTATTTGCCTTCAACTAGATTTCCTGCCATGATCACAATTCTCTGAATTCAGCTGTTCAGCCAGTTTTCAATCTACTGTATTTATCTGCTGATCTATCTTCTCTCTGAGAATGTCACAGAAGACAGTATTGAAAGCCTCTTTTCAATAGAGCCATAGTTTTGCACCTTCTCCTGATGTTTCTCCTCCAGTGACTTCTCCCATTGTAAGACTATCAGGTTAACAGTCCCTGCTCCTGAGGTTTTCTTGGATGGTCAGGTTGTTCAGTTGTTCACTGTAATCTTCTGTTCATGGAGCAGCATTACATTTGAACTCATCCTTGACTTTACTATGTAAGGTTTACTATGTGAACTTCTTTGGTTTCAGATGAGTCACTCCTGTGATGAGCCTATGCACATTACAGCACTGGTTCAGCTCTATGCGGGAAGTCTCTGGCTCTTTGCCTCACTTCTTTTTGACTGCACTTATGTCAATCCATACAGCTTTTTCTGCAGTCATGTTGAACTTTTGCCAGCTGCTGGATTTGAAGTGGAGACTTTCATACACTCATGCACTTCCAACCAGTAGCCTAGAAGTTGTATTGCAAGTGAGGTGTAAAAACTGTGTGTTGACAAAGGAATAAGTGACAACAAACAGTCTTGAAGGAAGACAAACTGGAAGGAGAGGGTGAATACACTGACATGATCACAAATTGAGCTGGTATTAGCAGTGCAGAAGATACCAAGGTATAGTTGAAGAACTGAGTGGTTCAGTGACCAAAATGTGTCGAATGGTGAAAAATGGAACTCTGGGTACCAATCATCCAAGGAGAATTTTGTATGAAAGCTGAGAAGCCATCTACTGGAAGCAAATGAAAGAGATGAAACTGATTATTCTTCAAGATAAGCATAAGTCACCAAAGTGAAAAAGGGCATCCTGCAGTAAATCAGTCCAGGAGTTTCCCATATGGAGCACGAAACACGGCATAAGATGTGACTCACCCAGAATGCTGTATATACTCACTATTCATGTCCAAATATTAATTTAAATTTGAAAAGCTGTAATGAAAAGCTAGGATAGTGGAGGAAATATGAGGACTCTTAAAAGTGAGTGTTGTGTGTGATATGAGGTATTGAAATGTGACTACAGTGATATAAAAATGAGATTATTTTTATCTGACTTTGGGTTTTTTTCCTACTTCCGTTTTCACTATTACACATTCCCAGTATTATCGATTATTAGCATTTTTAATTTTCCAACAATCTCTGGAAAATTCCATGGAACGAAATGAATCTCTTGAGAAGTAATCTTAACAGTTCCTCTAAAGAGATAAAAGGTTAGGCAGTAAGGAAAGGGAGACATATAGGCTAGGAGAAAAATTACTGCTGTTTTTTTTGCATATTCAAATATTTTTATTATGTGGAGTGACTGTCTAGTGTCTCCTACTCAACGGTGGTTGTTTGACTTTTTGTAAGAATGGAAGTAACTTTTAGGGAAGTATTTGAATGAAAAGAGATGTGTATACTGGTAGGTGAGCTCAGAAAAGCATTCCTAGGGCAGTAGAGGTAGGACTTTCCAAACAGCTCTGCTATGCAACTCGAAAAGGCAAACTTAACAACTGAGGAAATGAAATATACAGAAGTGACAGCATGATGCGAAATCCTGAAGGTGTAAGAAATGATGCAAAATCTTGAAGCTGTAAGAAGAATGGCAAACTTTATGTAATAAAAGGGAAGAAAAATAAAAGAGGATTTCACAGATCAGATGATCTGTGTTTCACAAGGCAGTGCTATTTTAGAAGTTAAAATATGACCTGTGTAACTACCAACAGCCACAGATCTGGAATCCAGGTATCACCCTTGCTCTCTATTCCTCTTCTCATTTTATCAGCACTGAAGATTCAATAATTAAAATTCCATCATTTCCTCACTGACTGATGAGGACAATGAGGCTCCAGTTCAGTCATCCAAAGCACTGAAGAGCCCATACAGTATAATTTGCTGGATTGCTGCCAGATGAAAACAAAATTGGCCAAAAAAAGACACCCTATGGTGGGTGTTACAAGGAACATTCATAAAGTCAACTTTTTGGTCTTGTTGCAGTCTTGAATTATTTTCATGTACTTCCCTGTTGGCTACTTTTTCTGCCACCTCTCATCATTCTTGCTTTCTTGCGTAAATTACACCAATTTATTAGACTCCAATTTTCTGGCATGTAAAAAAGCTCACTAGCTTCAACAGTACCCCTGAATTTTATTTTGCTTGACAAGAAAAAGTCACAGGCACATTGAGTGTGGTGGAGACAGAAAAAATAGATGCCCAGAGCAGGATGATATATCACATGGTGATAAACCAAAGTTAACAGCTATTTGAACCCTTTGCAATGAAAGCACAGCTATGTCCTATCAATTTTCAGAAGACCTTGGGAGCACTTTTATGTCCACAATCAGCAGCCCTACAGAGGGGAAATTTTTATCTATTTGGTTTCACACAGTTTTTGGAAAACCTTGAAGCTGTATTGTGTACACTAAGGAAACCTGCAAAACCATATGAAATAGTGGAGTTTTTGGACTGCTGTGTGCTGCAATGTTGGGAGCAGATCAGAATAACAGAACTCAGAGCTCGGAGTATAGGGAGTTATTTGCCTGTTCACAGAAAGAATTTAACACAGTAAGCCCTACAGAATTCTTGTGATCTTTCTATTATGCTCAAAAAATTAAAGCAGGAGAAGAGTCCACAAGCAGTAACAAGCTCCCACTCTGTTGTATCCTTTAAAAACAGTTTTCCTAAATAAAAAAAATAATAATAATTGCCTTTCAAGATCCATCCTAATAGCCATTTTGTGGAATGGAAGAGATGCTTCTGAAGAAACAGAAATTCAGATTTTATTCTTCTGACCCAGCTGCTGTCTAAACTCCTCTTATATAGAGAGAATGTACTCCCTATGCACCTACTACATGTAGGTGCATCTGTTTGTGAAAATGGCTGTGATTAAATAGATTATTTTCATGAATTCTGCCAGTGAAAATAGCAGAATTTCACTGCTGCTGATTTTCAGCAGTGAATTTCACTGCTGCTGAAATTCTGTAGCAGCAGATTCAGTATCTGCTGAAGACTGATCTCTTGTCTAAAGGTTTATTTCTTTTAAAATATCTTTTTAGCTTATTAAAGCATATATGAAAGAGCAAGCCAGAGTATGTAATTTGGACATCATGTCTCTGCTCTGAGGGATTAAGGTCACTAGAAAGAGGACCGTTTACTTCTTGTCAAGGTATTCAGTCACAGTCAAACTAAAACTCATTCAAATACAAACACGTCTTTGCTGGATTAGAACTGGTGCTAAATTAAGTATTAAAAGAAATCTGCAAGGTGATGGAAGTCCTGCATTTTCTCTTTCAGTTATTACTTAGTTCCGGACTTTAAAAACTATGGGGTTTTTTTAACTGCAAATCCTGTTTATTCAACAGGGGTTGTAGAAATCAAAGAGAGGTTTGTCCCAGCTAATCACAGTCTGAAATAATTTTAGAAATGCCTTTATAGCGAGACAGGGGGCTGTCAGAGCAATTTTAGATGTAGTGAAAAGAACATGGCATGGTAATGGTCATTTCAATGAGTTTTCTTTATTAGCGGTGCTGACAATTGTAAAGTCAAGAGCCCTGTTGACTATCAGAGATGAAATCTAGTTTGCAGGACTAAAAATTAGATTTTTGTTTGTGAACTCAGTAGATCTGCTGCTCAGTCACTGAGACATAGAAATATGGCACCTCTTTGTTTTTTTTCTCTTAGTCATTTTTTTCAGCCCGTGCATTTTAAGTACTTAATGGATTTGATATAATGGCACTTGGAAAGGGAGCATAGATCAAAACTGTGTTGTAATCTTTATATATCCTACCATTATGTTACCAAAGTTTTGCTTCTAGAGCAGTCAGAAAGTTACACATGAGAGCAATTGTACCATGCAACAAGACAGGTGAGACTATTGTTAGCATGGTCAAAATCAAAGCTAAAACATTCTTAGTGATGGTTCAAGCCCATTAGGGGTAATAAGATCTCGTTTAATAATTAATCGCACAGTAACCAGTAACCAGACTAAAATCTATCTGCAGCCTGTGAAACTGATGAAGGAATTAATGTACCTTCAGCCATTCATGGAAACTTATAGATTTTTTTATGTTGATACTCCCTTGAGTACTGAGAAAACAACAAAAAAAATCCCTTTTTCATATTGATTGTGCCACTGCAGTCTCACACCACCTGTTCAGATTTGTATTGCACTAAAATACAACTTAATCTAAAATTAACCTTCCTTTGCTGTTTGTGGACATGCTGCATAAATATTAATGTGTAAAAGCACCCCATTTATAACCAATCAGTTACACTCCCCAAACTTGGGGATCTCTCCCTCAGCCTACATCCCTCCTGACAGCCCACTGCTGACTACCCTGACGGGAAAGAAGCAGGTCAGCAACCAGGTGAAGACAGGAACAGCACTTTGTTCATATTTACATCCCTTCTCTGAGATCAGAATCTAGGTCCTCTTTGCAGACCTTCTGCCACTCAGCCTGTTTCTGATGAGATGTATTTTTCAAAGCAAAAAGTGATTGAGAAGGCATCAGTGGAAAAGATCAGCATTTGTCAGTCCTGGCTGTGAGACAGTGTTCAGGCAGGAGCGATCATCTGCCCAAAGTTGCTGCACAACTCAATGTTGCATGTGCATCTAGGTTTGAGAGCGTCCCTGTAATACTGTTGGACTGGAACAGGATCAGCCTTATTGTGAGGATGCCACCACTTCCCAGATACCTGGTGGCAACTCCTCAAGTGCACTCAAATGACCCTGGTCTGAGGAGCCATTTTCGAACAACAGGCTTAAATTTGGAAAAATTTGCCAAAGTATCAGATTTAGCAGATAGGAATGAGGCTCTGAAAAACAGAAGGCTGTTTCTTTACCGTGTAAACTCAAATGGTGTAAACTCAAAAGGCCAAGTAAATCTCCTGCAATGTTCAGTGAAAGATAGCGGAACCAGAGAAAACCAGAAGACAGTACAAGTGCAGGTTTTAATTCTGGAATCATAGACGCTACTGACCCCCACTTTTCTTCTGCCAGGGCTGACCTTATAGGATGAGTGAAACACACAGTGGCCCTGTAAGCACAATTTCAAAGTCAGAACAGGTTTGCCATAGCTCTTTGGGACACCTGAAACACACGGATGAAGAGAGACATAGTGATCCAGACAAATCCAGGGAGGGACTGATAATAATAACTGTGCTGTGAAAACTGGAGAGGAACTCACCACAGCTACATTATTATTCATCACACTGTGCATTATTCCAAACCCAGCTCTGACAGACATGCAGAGGAAACCAATAGGTCTTTTAAGCAACAATACTGTAGTAAATGGGAAGGGATGGAGATGGGAAAGCGAATTGCTATCACAAGGAACTGAAATTCCAAGTAAAATTAACCAGTTAGAAAAATAACAGTGCTCTTAACAGGCATACCTTTGTGGAATTATGGGTTAAATGAGAGAAAGACATTAGGGTAGCAGCAGGGGAACCCAGCTAGAGCGGCAGCAAGCACTGAATCAGACTGGGAACCACTTCTTTGGCTGAATTAACACAGAGGTTCTGATAAGCAAGGAAAATTTTGAGAGATGAACAAAAGGCTCAAAGTGATAATAAACACAGGAATGAGTCAGGGCTTTAACATTTGCTAATGATGACCTGCAGCAACTGGACTTAAGAAAGAGGGATAAGAGTGAAGCATTGTATAAATAGGAGAGCCAAATATGGTACAAATCCCAGAAGCAGAAAACAACAAAAGAAAAGGCAGCATCAGCTCCGAGACTCCTCCAACACTCATTCTGAAAAGTTTTGGGAGAAAAAGAGAACCACATACTAAAGAAAAGCTAACTGCTAGAGTAGCTAAAATGTTTGAAACTGCAGAACCAGACAAGCAAATGCAATACTATTAAAATGAAAATGAGCCATTCAAATTCACAGAGAGTATTGTTAAATTCAGTGATGTGAGGAGGTGCATGAAACCTGGGGCAGGAAGAGGGGAGGGAAGGNAAAGGACAAACACCAATGAAGTGCTACATAGCACATGTAAGTAATTAACAGTTGAAAGGATGGTGAATTAGGTGTGACCCTTCAAAGAGAGAGAGGGAGAGAGAGAGAGGTATTAGCTATTTCATCTAACTTGGAGAGATCTACCTCTTGAATAATGAAGTTAACACTATAATGTCTGATTTTAAGTGACGTGTGAAAACGAGTATTTTTTCAGAGTACAGATAAGAAAATGAAAAAAACAAAACAAAACAAAACGTGCCCAGAAAAACCAACTAAACAAAAGAAAAGGAAAGGTTGTAGAAGCCTATGCATATATAAGAACTGCTAATTAAAGATAAACATCGGCTATAAATAATACATAAGAAATAGATAATAAAAATTAATTGAGTACATATAAACAATAGTATAGCCATCTTAGGTGATGAATTGCATGAAATAAGAAAGCAAACATGCAGTTAATCAGGCCTTTAAGATCACTAGAAAATCCTATGAAGAGAGATACTTAAACTGAAGTAACTCAGATAACTATTAATAACAACCCTTAAGCTGGAGTAACTTGGATAACTATTAATAACAATCTTTAAGCTGGAGTAACTTGGATGACTATTAATAACAATCCTTTCTGCTTTATCTGCCAGAGGTAGAACAGAAAAGGAATCTGTTCAAACACTACGAGTATATTTAATTATCAGTTGCTTGACTCCATTTCACTTGGTTTTCATTTCATTTTATTATCATATCTGAAGCAGGATAGATGTAATACTTTTATAGGTCAGTTGCCTTGTCTGGTATTCTCACTGATGAAGGATATATCTTATTCTATTAATATTAATATGATTAATAGATTATCAACTCATAAAGATGTGTATGTAATATAAAAATGCACAAGGATATGATTTTGTCTGTTTATAGGACTTACTATACTGAGTGTTGAAAAGCAAAGGTGAATCAGTCAGATACACAAATGTAAGAGCTGTATTTTAAAAGACTGCATGTTTATGTAGTGCTACAGCCAAGACTTTTTAAAACAACTATGAATAAAATCATGGACCTGGGGTAGAACAAAAGATGGAATTTTCTGAATAGTCTCTACAGAAGGAAGACGGCAAACATCAGGGCAAGGCAGGCATTACACTTGGGAAGACAACAGCTTTCTGATCCAAAAATTGGTCAAGAGTAACTCTGGAATTGTCCCATCCATAGCCAATCAATCTGTAATTGCCTATGCAGGCTGCATAGGACACACATAGGTCTTTGTGTGTCTTTTGTGCCCAAACCACCATAAACTAATTTATAATATGTATGTATGTGAATATTTACTGCAAACTCTATTAAATGATATTATTTCTTACTACATATATTTTAAAATAACACTTATGAATGAAATTATTGCAAATGTGTGTTATAATAGGCCAGTAAATTTTTAGGGTGAATTTTAATCTATTGCAACAAATGCTAAGGGTATTTAGAAGGTGAGCTGAATTGGCCTTGATGCCTGAAGAATGATCAGGGGGATTTTGGTGGCTGTGCAAATTGTGTGGACTACAGCAATTCAAAGCTTAGCAGGCTGGTACATAACCAGTACTAGAAGATATCAGTGGGCTGCCCTTGGACTTTTGCAAGTTCTCACATCACAAAACCAATAGGAAAAAGTGAAAACCTTAAAGAAGATCCATTGCCCTTCTTGATTCTGACCCCAAGTACAATGATTTCGAGTTTCAATATTAAAAACTATTAGTGGGAACTTTGTCTCAGTAAAATGTTTGCTTTATATAAACGTGAATTTCAGAAAGGCTTTGCTGACACCAATAAATTTCAGAGGCACATCCTTTATTTCAGTCTAACATTTGATTTTTTTCCCCCAAACAACTAAAGTTCTTAACAATTCTGCTTTAAACTTGCTATCTGACATGAGGTAGCAGTACCAGAAGTACAAGTAGTCAGAACTAGCAAAGTGCAGATTAAGGCTTGTAAGCACTATTACTCAAGTGCCAAAACCTCATCACAACATAGAAGTATTGGCATACTCCTGCACAAAGTACAAATGTCAGTATTTCTGTAGGAGTTACAAAATCAGGAGACTCCTATAACACAGCAGTGTTTGGCTGGTTTTTCCTTCCTTTTGAAGCCTTTCCAGTCTCTTGTTCAGGAAGACAAGGACATTTTATATCACTGAATAAGAGCATATCTTAGACCTAGGGGTGTTGGTGGATGGCAGGCTGGACATGAGCTGGCAACACAGAGAGCCAGTCATATCCTGGGCTGTATCAAAGCAGCGTGGACAGCAGGGTGAGGGAAGGGATTCTGCCCCCCCCCCCGCCCCCCTCCCGTTCTACCTTCATGAGACTCCACCTGCAGTGCTGTGTCCAGCTCTGGGGTCCCAACACAAGAAGGAGAACATGTAGGAGAGCAGCCATGAAGATGATCAGCAGCCTGGAGCACATGTGTTATGAAGACAGGCTGAGAGAGATGAAATGGTTTAGCCAGAAGAAGAGAAGGCTCCTTGTAAGGGAGACCTTACAATACTTTCAATACTTAAAGTGGTCCTACAAGGAAGATGGGGACAAGCATTTTAAGCCCAAGTCATGAACTCCTGACAATTGCATAACAAAAGACTTCGGGACATGTGGCCCATCCAGGTAACCAGACACTTAGAAACATATCAGGATCTGAAGGATCTGGAGGAAGAGTTGAGACTTGGACTGTGAGGGTGTAATAGACCCAGGGGTTCCTTTGTTCGGAGTCCCTTCTTGAAGGCACCAGCTCAGGTTGTTTCTGTGTTGCTGTACCATGAATAAATTGCTTTATGGAATAAAGCAGTTTATGGGACTCTGTTAATAGAAAACCTGAGGTTAACTCTGGGGTTGAAATCTGCAGTAAGGAAAGCTGGTCTGCCTGTTTGTGAGTGTGGGGTGTGTCTGGAGTCAAGCAGAGTCCCGTTGGGTCACTGGTGCTGCCTGCTGTGAAGGAGCTTTGGTCCCAGCCTCTGGCATTGAGAGTGTGACTACCAGAGAGTCTCATGAATGGCCAGACTGGGAAGTTTACCACCATCCAACCCAAACTATGGTTCTATGGTCTTGCAGCATGCTCCTTAACCTTTCCAATTAGTGTTTCTTTTTATTGCTTCAGGTCATGTTTCAGTGACATAGTTTTAGTTAGGACTGCACAAAGTAGTATAAACGCTGCCATTCCTACTAGATCCATTAGATTATCCTCCTCTAGCTCCACCTACTTGGTCCCATGGTCTCTGAAAATATGCAGCCTTCACAATCATAAAGGCAAGACTGAAACAGGGAACTTATATAACACTCTGAGCCATCATGTTTCAAACACAAGGGAAAAGACAGGAAAATGTTTGTAATTTCAAGAGTCTCTGAGGAAGTCTTTAAAAGAGCTTTCTAAAATTATGCTAGCATGGAATAAGAAAAAAGAAATGGAAAGTTTTTAATAAAAGAAATTCCTGTAAAATTATGAAAGCTTCTTCAAACATTGAGACACAAATTCGGGAATGAAGACATTCTACTGTAAATATAGAGGCAGAAGGACTGTGATGCCAAGAAATGGTAATCATACTTACTAAAAAACTGACTGAAAGAAGAGGTCCAGTTTGTCCCAAAGGGTGACCAAAAGAGAAAAAAAAAGTTTAAAATTACAAAGCAGAACGACATACACATATATGGATCTAAGACTGAAGATCACAGATGTGGTTAGGCAGACACTTGGGAGAGAATGATCTAAAGCTGCTATTCTCTTCTACTTACTTTTCCCAGAAGATGCAGTAAATAATCTCAAAGCTCACCAACCCTTCTGCTACAGACCCTCAAGAAGATACCCAAACATCACCATGCCCCCTGTTGCTGACACATCCTATGGAACTGAGCTGTTTGGACCCAAATTGTAGGCTAACGTCATGTTGTCTCTAAAGTTACAGGGTCCATAGCTTCTATTCTCCTTTAAGATGTATGCGCTTTTGTCAAGTTCTAATGCTGAATAAAATGGGGGAATCCCCCCAAAACCGCAGAGATTTTTCTCTCTCCACCCTGTGGCTATTGCGAATATCACCTTAGCAGAGTGGTTGAATGTATTTCATCCCCTCCATACTGCTCACATTGAC
The DNA here is from genome assembly GCA_013400575.1 of Peucedramus taeniatus. Lineage (NCBI taxonomy): Eukaryota > Metazoa > Chordata > Aves > Passeriformes > Fringillidae > Peucedramus > Peucedramus taeniatus. The sequence continues at coordinate 25,362 of WBNO01013933.1, forward strand.
CTGACTTTCTATGGTTCAGTCAAAAGCTGCTTTCCAAAGTCCTCTGTCCTGAGAGTGACTGGACTGGGTTTATGACTGGAAATGAGAAAAAAAGGCCCCAAAGTTCTCATTTCCCTTAAACCACATGAACACCCTTACAACACACAAAGTAATTTTCCTTCACTTAGTCTGGAGAGGACAAAAATCAACTCATGCAAGTCAAAAGCAGGACATAGCAGGAGGAGCTGGTCAGTTAGGATAATCTTTCTGGCAAAGCTGGTAGAGAGTCCAGCCTCCTCAAGAAGACTAGGCTAGACTTTCAGAAATGAAAACAAAGCAGTAAGACAAGATAACAAGGTACAGACAGGTTCCTGGGGAGAGAAAAAGGGATCAGCAGCAAGGGAGAAAGAAAATACAGGATAGATTGATATTCAAGCAGGAAAAGGGTGGTGAGATTGGGAAGACATAGGAGCAGGGGAAAGGGTGAAACAAAATTTCCACAGTTTTGAAAGGAGAACTAGGCTTTGTTTGGCAAGGAGACTGCCTGCACATCAGCAAAGGGAGGTCCTAGCATCTCAGAGAAGCTCCCAAAGGGGACACGAGGACTGTCTGAGAAAGCAGACAGGAATGAGGGGGTAGAAAAAGAGATTAAATTATGAACAAGGTGTGATACACCCAAAGGCAGAAGACATGGAGGAACTTGATAGGATAGAGCAGAAGGAAACATATATGGGAGGATCAGCTTGAAAGGTTAGAACCCTAAAAACACAGCCTTTCCATACTCTAGAATGAAACCCAGGTTTCTGAGCTTCTTCTATCTTCTGCTGAAATCAAGTGGCCATGAAAGTCAATAGCTTCAGACTAATTTAATGCTGATGACAAAAACAGAAAATGACAACATATTGTGATGTCTTCAATACAAAGAGAGCTGTAGAGAAGATTTAAATACATAAGGTTCACTATCAGTGACAGCCCACAGGAAGGTCAGTAATTCTGAATGACAGAGTATTTGATTTTTGGGTTCTTTTTCCAAACAAAAAAATCTATGACATGACAAAAAAAAGAATTCCAGGAAACTGCAGCCTAAGGTTGGCAAGTCATGTGTCAGACAAATAGTAAAATCAATGTTGGTACAATTCAAATGTAACAATTTTTGTGTCACCCTATGTCACAGTTGTGGATGGCCACTTACTGTCTCTAATAGACAGATGTGTTCTACAAGTGGATCAAGTTTTGCCCACATCAGTGGGTGGAGAAATTATTTTTAGGTTTCTCCTGACAAAAGAAGGGTGTGTTGTCAATTTGCATACCTCATTGGTGTACTGGTAGGGTTTTAATGTGGCCCCTCTGAAATTTTGATTGGAAAATACTATATTCTATTGTTCTTCATGTCCTACATTAGAGGCCTTAACTTTAAAAATTTGAACTAGTTTTGGTTTCTTCTGTGAAAGCTTAAAAGTATGATAGTTTGATTTGACTAACCCCTTATGACTAACCCCTTATGCACAAAGTGCATTTTTCAAGTATCCTGTTTTAGTAATGTACTAATTAATATTCAAATGTAAAAAATAGGCTATTTATGTCTTCCTTTCCAAATTTTCATTCATGACCTGTACCATTTCTCCATAACTCATGTAGCCCTCATCTACTGCCAGCCAAGTTTCACTTCATAAAGCAGATACATTCCTTTCCTTTATGTTAGTTCTAAACATAATGCCACCACAGCATGTTCCAAATTGCTTCCTGAGTTCTTCCTATGTTGTTCTGCTTTCAGTCATATCCTGCGTGCCAGCCATACCATCCCTGACAGTATTTACTTTCTTATTGTTTGAGGTAATAATCATACTGAGTTAAAAAACAATTCTGAGCTACTTCAGCAAATATACTTCCAGGCATTTTGTACAGTTAATGAATTCCAGTCAATGCAGAATAATTAACATTTACTATAAATAATGCTTTGTCCTAAATGATTTTGTCCTTTGTGCTAAGAGAGTGACAGAAGAAAAGCATGATGATTACTGCACACAGATGAAAAAGTAGTTGGAGATTATTTTGAACTTTAAAAGAGTTTTCTTTTGAACAATAAAATTCTAAACTAGATGTATATTTTCAACATTAAGAAGAAGAAGACTCTAGTGCAGTGGATGATCTAATACACATAAAACCACCTCAAAAACTTTAATAGATGAAACTCACCTGGAATGAGCGCCATCACAAGAGCACTGCACTTCTTAAAACCTATTACAATAATATTTCCCTCTTAAACACTCCTAGAGTAACTGATGTTTAGCTTTTGTGTTGTTTGCCACTGAAGACAGACACATAGCATTGTCCCTAAACAGCAGTCATACCTTGGGTGGTAGATTATTCAGTGGGGCAGCTTTTGTTATTCAGGCAAAACAATTAATCCAGACAGTAAGTTTTCAATTTACACCATGATCTATTGTTCTGTCTCCCAACCCTGAGAAACTTGATCCATCTTACATTGCAACTGAATGGCACCACTAAATCCACTACTGCTGACTGGCTGGTGGTCTGTTAATTATCAAAGGGCCACACTCCTGCTGCATTGGGTTTGCATGGCCACATTTTGGTAGCAAGGGGTGACAGGGGTGGCTTCTGTGAGAAGCTGCTGTAAGTTTCCTCCATATCCAGCAGAGCAAATGCCAGCCAACTCCAAGACAGATGTGCCACTGGCCAGGGCTTGGCCAATTAGAAATGATGGTAATGCCTCTATGATAATATATTTAAGAAGAAAAAAAAAGTATTATTGTGCAGGTGTAATTGTGGCCAGAGAAGAGTGGGGCAAGAATATGTGAGAGGAACAGCCCTGCAGACATCAAGGTCAGTGGAGAAGGAGGGGAGGAGGCGCTCCAGACACCAGAGATGAGATTCTCCTGCAGCCCATGGAGGTGCACAGGGATGCAGAGATCCACCTGCAGGCCATGGAGGAGACCCCACACAGGAGCAGGCAGATGCCTGAGACAAGGCTGTGAACCATGGAAGACCATGGTGGAGCAGGGTCCTGGCCTGCAGACCCGTGGAGAGAGAAGCCCATGCTGGAGCAGGTTTCCTGGTAGGACTTGTACCTTGTGGAGGACCAACACTGGAGCAACCTGTCCTTGAAGGACTGCACCCTGTGGAAGAGTGACCCACATTGCAACAGCTTGTGAAGAGTTGTTGCCTGTTGGGTGGACTCACAGTGGAGAAGTTCATGGAGAACTGTCTCCTGTGGGAGACATCCCATACTGGAGCAGGGGAAGTACTCCTCTCCCTGAGCAGAGACAAGAACAATGTGTGATGAAGTGACCATAACCCCCGTTCCCTGTCTCCCTGAGGTGCTGGGATGCAGCAGGTAGAGCTGGGAAGGAGGGAGGGGTGGGGGGAAGGTGTTTTAAGGTCTATTTTTACTTCTCATTATTCGGCTTTGATTTTGTTGGAAGTAAATTCAGATAATATCCCAAATTTGAGTCCGTCTTTCCTGTGACAGTAACTGGCAAGTGATCTCTCTTGCTTCTTACCTCATCTCATGAGCCCTTCATTATATTTTTTCTACCCTGTCCAGCTTCTCCACTCCTGTGGAGGGGAGTGATAGAAAAGCTTTGGTGGGAGTCTGGCATCCAGCCAGGGTCAACCCACTACCTATGAATCATAGGTAATAGTGGGAAAACAAATTCAGCTCAGGATGTAATTTGGTTGGTGTGATGGTGGTTACCAGAAAATTATATATTCTAATCAAGCAATCACCAAGCCTGACTCATATTTTATTTCCAGGGGTCCATCATGTTCCAGCTCCAGGCCCAGTTCTTATTTCCCTGGCACAGAAGAACATATGTGAGAGGAACAAGTGGATACAGCTCTTGGTAGTCTTGACAGAAGTGTCTTGTTACAGAACCACTGTAACCTAAACTTCCCATGAAAATTGGACTTAAGATAATCAGGCCTTCTATTGACATCTGGCCTATTCTTAGCCCCTCCCTATAACTTTTAAACTTTTGCTAAATTGCACTGGATTTGAGTCCTGGCCTCAAGCTTTAAGGTTATTATACTTTCAGACATTTTGTAAAAATCAAAAGCTGGGTAGAGAAGCCAGACTTCCACTCTATGGAAAAAAGGTAGTTCTAACTGTGTTTGTGTGTATTGTATCAGCCACCTGACTGACCTCAGGTGATACCTCACATCTCAGCTGATACCTGCACACCATGAGAAAGCCCAAGACAGCACAGTTCATATTGTCTTGGGGACAACATTGGAGGAAACTGGTGGTGAAGACTGAAACATGACCTCTATCTTTATTTAAAAAGCTGAATTTAAGTTTTGAACTCATTTGATTCACCAAACCAAATTATTCCTTGGTTCCAAATTTCAGCTCATGCTTGATCAACCCTGTGAAGCAGACCATCCATTACTGTTGGTATTGGCAGAGAGCTGCAGGCTTGTTTTTACACAGCTTAGACCATTCGTGACAGCTTTTCATTAAGTTAAAAAAAGACAATAAGCTGCATAGCAAAATTAATTTATTTTAAAATATTAACAAATTCACTCTCAATTCCCTTCCAAGAAGTACATAACAGACTTTCCTTAGCCTCATTTTAATGTGACAAGAGACAAAGAAACAAAATTAGTTAGTCCCAGTCCCATGACAGATTCATGGGGCAGTCACCACCAGGACTTCAGAGCCTCCAGATTGCCAATGCATCTCTCCCTCCCCAGCCCATCTAGGCCTTCTGGCTGTGACAAAACTAGCAGCTGCTTGCAAAAAACAAGCTGAAGGACAGAGATAACGGCACTTAAATGCTACATAAACATCGGGATTGTGGTAGCTCTCTCTAATAATATAAACCAATTATGTTCTTCTGGCTCTGGTTTCCATCTTAAAAAGGATTAGTCATAGGGTTATGCAGAATAAGGGAATTAGCCTTTCACCTCTGAAAAACCTAAGTTCAAATATTAGTTGAAGTCATGAATGAAAATCAGTTTCTTCCACTCCATCTTGTGGTTATATATTAGGAAAGCACAACACAAATTGGCAGAACAGTCCCAGGAGAGGAATAGCAACAGCAGCTTGAGGTATACACAGAGTGTGTGTGTGTGTGTATATATATATATTGTATACAAAGTACATATATACAGCTATCTTGCTTACACTAAGATCGGGGAAGGTGGAATAGGAGAGCATGTTTAGAGATAGGATGGCTTTGAAATGTTTTGAAATTTGACACTGAGCCCTAATCAAGAGATCTGACGTGTAGCTTTAGTCCTGCTATAACCCTTGGAATAATCTTCCCCAAGCAATCTTGCCCTTTAATCACCTCACACTGCAATATCTACTCTAAGCTAGTCCTCAAAGCTCCTCCTCAGTTTTAGCAGAAAGACATGCACAAGGTTATCTATTCCACCTACTTCCCACACCTATCAAATGATCACAGGGCAATAAATGTGCACAGTCCTTCGGAAGCTGATCGCCATTTCTCTCTCTCCCCTAGGTTGAGATGTACTCAACCTAAATCCCTTCCCACCCCACATCTCTGTTTTGTCCAATCTATTGATTAAAGCTTCAAAAATGGGTGACTCTTTTCACTGAAAATTTACAGCAAAATGATCCTCTTATGTGCCATGGAAATTCAGTGTGACTAAAACATCAAAAAATTATTGAGACTGGGATGGCAGATCTCATTTTATGGACAATTTCCAGCAGGTAAAAAGGGCTTGGAAAGTTATGGACAACAAAATAACCTTCCTCTAACTAAGGCTTTGATTTCTACATTAGAAGTATTAACATTGTATGGAAAAGATGAAACCCATAGCAGAAAATGTTAATAGTGAATCTTCTGTTTTCCTACAGAAAAGAAAGACCCTTGATCAGAGAAGATACACCCTTTTTGTACAGGCTCATGACAGCAGTGGACAAGAACACAGACTTTCATTTAAACAGTGGGCTCAAGCTGATGTAAAAATATAGACATATATTAAAAAAAACCAAATTTGCATAGAAATATGGAGGAGGTATAAAAGGTATAAGACTCCAGCCCCTGCCATGGTGTACACAGGGAGAACAGTCAATTCAGACTGAGATAGTTAAAAGTAGGAACACTATTTCGAAACTGTGCATTTTAGCTCTAAGTGTCCCTTGGTTTTGTAGAAATGTGTGCTGAAATAACAAACATAGAGAAGATATAATTTCTTCATCTGTGGAATACCTGAAATTCAAGAGATTTTGCTAAAGGGATCATCTGTCCTGAAATTTCATTTGTGCTCATAAAAAGTTTTGACTTCTGTGACCAGTTACAGATTCAGAAAGTCAAATCAACAAATCACAGAGAACAAAGTGCTTGAATGTATCTCCAGGAAGCAGTCATTGTCTTCAGAATGAATTTTTTTTTTAATTAAAAAAAAAAGACAAAGTTTAGCCTCAGGCAGCAGAGCAATGCATGGAATATTTGATTGCTCCACCATTCAGGCAATTCCTGGTCTAACCCTTCAACATAAATAGAGCTTGACTTTAGAAAATTTTAGATTGCTTTCAAAAAGAAACACAAGACATGATTAATATTCCTAGACATAGAAGAAAATTTCCCCAAATTTAAAAATATAAAGGTCTTAACACTCCAGCTGTGAAGAATATATCTCTTCCTTTGAGATGGAAAGCTTTTTGCAACAATGAATTATTTCATAATAACTGCAATAATCAATAGGCTTAAATACCTATTTCACTTTTGTGGGAAGATAGGGACGGGCGGTCGGAAAATTACGTGCTGTACGGAAAGATAGAATTCCCCTCCCTATAGTTTGCTACCAAGCAGACGGAAATGATGTAGCCCCAGACTATATAATGCTGTGCAACTCGGAAATAAACGCCATTTTACCATCCCCCACATTGGTGTCTGTGAGTAATTGGCCCGAGCAGTCTGAGGTGACTGCCATGCCGTTCCCGAAACAGGTCGTCACGCCTCGGTAGAGGCAACAAGTGGTGCTGAAACCCGGAACGCGGGGGACAGGATTCACCTGGACAGGTGAACGGCGGCCGGAGTGGCGGGACCAGCCTGGCGGGGAGGACACTCCTGGACCATCAAGGAGGAATGGAAGCACTCGCGAGTGTCATATCACAATTACATAAGCAATAGGGAATTAATTGCAGATCTAAAGAATTTGTTTCTGCTGTTACTAGACTTTTGCAAATAGGTGTTATTGACCGCCCGGTGGATATACTCCACCCAGACATGTGGGACAGGTGCACTAAAGCCTTGGCGGAGGACACCATGTCTTCCAGTAGTGGGAAATAAATCATGGGGCAAGGTCGTGCAGGCTTTGCGGACTGCTTTACAAGATCAGGAAACCTGGAAGGCCACCCAGGACTGCTTGCTAGCCACCCCCAAACTGGGAATCAACACGACAATGCAGACCTCGGATGCCGACCTTCTATCCGAGCCTGGCAGCTCACAAGAGCGCGGCGACCTCCTGTCGCCGCCGTGCCCCTCCCGCCCTATCCCTGAGTCCCCACCCGTGGAGCAGCAAAAGTCTGTGTGGGATGATTTACTTGACGAGGTCAGGAATGTTGCTGATAACCTACAACTAGGGGAAGCATGGGATAGACCCCCACCATATGCCTTGAAAAATGGCACCGGGCAGCGGGCCAAAGGGCGAAGCCCACACGCTACGGGTGGGCAGGAAAGGGGATTGTTGAGTACAGAAAGTGAACACAAGCGGGAGCGGGAGAAGGTTTGAGAAAAGGGGGACGGCAGGAGTGGAGGGGAGGAGATTGTGAATAAAGGTGATAAGCCCAACCAGGACATGCGCCGCAAGACGTGCCTTTATATGGTTAGGCCTTCTGAAAGTAGGAGGCAGAGTGGTCGTAGGGGGAGGGAATGACCTGCCCTTCGCAAGAAGGAGCGGGGGCAAAGCTCTACAAAAAGGTACCGAAACCCGGAACTGTCTAGTCAGTCGACTTCTGCTTCTGAGTCAGACACCAGCAGGGAGGAGTGGTCGGACAGCTGGTCTGCCACCGATTCAGAGTCAGAATATGAGAGAGTTAACGCAAGTAAAAACAGAAGTGGTAACTCCCCTGCACCGATAAGAAGGGGGCAAGCAAGGGACACTCCACTCACGGACTGGAAAAAGATACAAATTGCTTGTGCCGATTGGGCCTTGCCTGCCACCTTGGCTTTCCCGGTTCGCGTNAAAGGCCTATACTGAATCCCAAAGATGTGCAGGTGATTATCAAAGCGATTGCAGATAAAGGAAT
>WBNO01013934.1:3560-237746 GCA_013400575.1 Peucedramus taeniatus
GTATTTTTCAGTTTTGGTTTTCTCTGAAAACTACAGAAGTTAATATACATATAGAAAATAAAATAAAGCAGAAAGTAAGTGATAGGCTTTATGCTCAGTTTATACTCAGACAAGGAGATAAAGTGAGAAATATTTGTACTATGGCATACACATATTTAAACCACTGTTATTTTGTTTTTGCTAATAGATACTCACTCTAATCTAAAATAAAATCTGAAAGTAACCAGAATGTAAAACATATCCTTTAATTTTGGTAATGACAGTAGCACTACACAAAAATTGAAGACTAGATGGACTCATACTTTCTAGAAATGAGGAGTTTGTCTCAAGCCCAGGTTGACTGCAGAATGTTTTATGCCAGTGTTAGGGATAATCAGTGTGAGGATTTTGTGAACTGGCCTGAGGAACAAAGCCTGAGACTGTTCATCTGTGACATGCAGATATCCCAGATAATCCAACCTGTATCAAAAGCTGTTGTAGCTACTGGTGGATTTCTTTTCATCTATTTTTTTTTTATTATTTTCATAGTGCAATAATTCAGCTACCCATCAGCCCATTAACAAAAGGTCAATATATATTCTCCCAGAACTCCTATACCACAACAGGTCCTTGATGGTCACTTGTCTGCTGATTTGTTTCTCTGTCCCCTTTATCTATGCTCACACACCATTGAGTGGAGCAGGAGTCAGGAGTTAGACCTTGACCAGGACACACAATTTAAGAAGCACAGATCTATGTCTATATCTGTAACATAATGAAGAAAGACTCTATGATGCCTGTGGCAGGGATGAAATTTATTAACAAACATGCTGCTGTCTCAGTCTTCATCTTCCCTGGCACTCTAAACCAATTATTTATCCTCCATTACATCTGGCAGCATTTGAGGAGGAGTCTCAAACACAGAAAGACTGGCTCAGGATACATGGACACTTTTTGTACTTTATTATGCTTCACCCCTTCATTAATTCCATCCTAAGGTTGATTAAACATATGGGCTAATGTGGATTTTCTCAGATAATATATTGCTTGTCTTTTTACTTTCACTGCTGCCACATGGCATGTCTAACTCATGTGTTCTGGGGAACCTCCCAGTTAATTTTCCTAATGCTGTAGTGTGTATTAGCATTCATTTTTCTACTTTTTATTTATCAGTGGACAGAATAAACATAATAAAATCTTTATAGAAAACTGCATGAATAGTGAATGTAAGTCACATACAAGTGCTCTACAGGGAAAGTGTAATATTACAGTATTATGTTCTGAAAAGAGTGAATGAATTAGGTTTTTTTAAAATTTGTTTACAAGTAATTAGTGAAGATGAAAGTAAATACAGTTCAGATGTTTCCTTACTCATCATTGTCTCTGGTTTATATCATTCAACTGAAAACAGAACCAATACGCTTGACACTTATCTGTACTCCAACATTATCTACATATATATATATATTTAGAGAGGTATTTTCATATTTATATATCAAAAAATGGGGAAAAGTCACATGTGCATGAATTTTAATTTGCATATATGGTGACCATTGTGTTATCTCTTAGATCAAAACGTTGCTGTCCTGTTTCTCCAATAACATCTGCAGATTACTATGCAGAGAAATACAATTATGTCTTCTGTATTTTTGGCATGAATGGCAGGCAGGATCTCATCAGAGCCTTCTTTCATTGCAGTGACCTGCTCTGTCCTTCACAGAAATGAACAATATTTTTGCCCTCTATGCAAAAGCAAAGATTAGCTTTGAAAGCTAAGTGCTCATCACAGTGACAGCCATTATAAAGTGAAATATTTTAAATGCACTAATTCTAGATATTCATAGCTCTCATGTAAATTAAATAGCATTGCAAATTTTGTGAATAGCAAATGACAATAAGACATACATATTTATCTACCTTACTACTGTTCTCTGCCATTCTTGCTCTGGTTTCACGCTATACCATGAGCCCATCTATGTTCACACTGCCTGTATCAACATATACTTCTTTTGCAGATGAAAAAGGGACAACTCTTTCAAAATAAAAGTATGAAGTAAAAAAAAAAGTCAGAGGAAAAGACTGGGTTAGTATCAGAAGCCTAATGACCTGTTCTCAGTATTGGAAATTCAAATGGTATTTTTTTGTTCGAAGTGGAGAATAAGCTTTGCTGAAAACATATTCAACAATAATAACAATATTATATTCAACAAATATCTACCACTGCAAGAATTCCAATGCCATTTTCAGAATCAAGGACAAGCTGAACTGATCAAAGGCAGCCCTTCTTCCTGATATTATCCTCCTTGAACTGGAGAGAGATGCAGATAATACAAAAAGCTTCACCCACTGAAAGAGAAATATTCATCCTTGGATCGTGAAGTGGGCAAAGAAAAAGTAAAAAGTCCAGAGAGCATGGGAATGTGTGGAAATAGCATCGAGTCTGAGCTGCCATCCCTCTCTGTCAGGGTAACTGCTCCATGGCTCCTGGTTCCATGGTGCAGTACAGAGGAGCAGGGGGAAAAGCAGTGAGGAGCAAGCACATTGAGATATTGATTCACCGGGAAACAGAACGGGCTGAAAGAAACTCGGGGTGACTCACACAAAATGACACAGTGACGCAGAGAATTTGTCGGTCTCAAAAGCAATGACAAACAGCATTTCGTAACATGCCACAAGAAACTAATTCTGAAGTAAAGTGGACAGTCTGGACATTTGTGTTGGGGTCTCTGTTAGCTCAGTCTCCTTTGCATAATATTGTGAAAAGCGTTCACATGTCCTGTGGTTTGGAAAAGATCATATTCCTATACAGACCATAATTCTTGCTTCCTGCAGTTTACTTGTCAACAAGGGCTATTTCTTGCAGTAGTGCTCCAGTTTAGGAGCATTATATAGGAATGAAGGTTATTTTACTTGCTGATACACTCTTTTTATATTCAGAGGGATTTTTAGTGGCTGTGTAACACTGTGTATCATATACTCTTTTCAGAACACAAAACAAGTAGCATGGATATACTCAGCCTCACCTTTTCTTGTATGAAGATTTAAAGATTTTTTTCCACTTTAGCAGGGTAAACCTACCTTTAAACACCAGTGACATGTAGGTAATGACCTCAGAGTCTGCACGACAACTCTATCAGCCCCTGTGTACATCACAAGCCCTCTGCTTAAAGTGTGGAAATCCTTTGCTCCTTTTAGAGCATGACTCTTTATGCACTCAAGCTCCTGGTTTGTGTCCCTCAGCACATCTCCTACCACCCATAAATAGGGTGCAAGATAAATCCCTCCTGTTTACACAGAAATTTACTGGTTTAGTTCCAGTGACTTTCCTGCAAGCACATGCTGGTGTTGCCCATTCCTTTAAAGCAATGCAGCCACACATCAGCTGGTCTGGCCACCCTGCAATCAGAACACAGCTCACCTCCCTCCCAGTTATGAAGGACAGGGGACAATTTTGGACTGAAAAGTGACAGGCTGTGACCAACTTAAAAACATACCTTTTTTGTCTCTTGCAATTACATTCCTTCATGAAGCCACAGTGACCCAGTGGTATTTAGAGGATGAGTTATGTGCCTTTGCCTTTACATATAAACACTCAGAACAAGAAAAATTAAAAGCATTCAGGGGAAGAAAATTTCTTCCCTGGTCTTTTTCCATTTTATGGCTAGTGGGAAAATAATTGCCTTAGAGTCATCCTTGAAAGCAGTCTACTACCACTTCAGGAACGTTTTCCAATTCCTTTTTCTTAAATTTCATCCATTTCAGAACTTAGCTTGTACTATCAGTGCATAAATATCCTTCAGCTCCTGTGTTGTACATGTGCCTGTAAAACCAAGGCACATTCCCAGAATCATTCCAATCATGGAGTATGTAAGGCAGGCAGTACACTGAGCATGTCAGTAATACCACCAACAAAGCCTCAGCTACCCAGACCTACTGCAAAATTGCTTGTTCTGCACAACACCATTTCAGTAGCCCTGCTTTGCTGAACCCTTTTGATTGATTGCCACCATAGGCATCAGTGCTCAAAGTGTCACTCACACACTTGCATTTATATTCTGTTCTCAATCCATCTAACAAAAAGAAATGCTTGCATATTTTTGACAATGATAAATTACAAGCTACTGAAGAGAGCAAAGACTTAGTTACTCTTTTAGAAAATCACATCCTGGACAAATATCTTCATGACACAGAGGATTTGATGGGGAGCACAGACAGTGGCAAATGAGCAATAGCAAAGCTGGCAAATAACCTCATTTCACTTTCCTTCCCAGCCACACTGAAGGTTATCACAGGTTTAATGCTCTCTCTCAGGACAGCAGGAACAGTAATGTTGCCTACAGAAAAAATGATATGAGGATAGGCAGTAAATGGACTTCAGGATTCATGCAAAACATTTAGTCTTCTTAATTTCTAGTTACTGTTTTACAACTGGAATTAAATGGCTCAGTTATGAATATGAGAAGCAGTTTGGCAATCTATAACAACAAACCAATAACCTTATGAAATAGCGCCAGCTGGAAATTTTCCAGTCAAGATGTCCATGTGTTGATTTTTTTTTTCTTTTTAACCAGAACATCTCATTTTGATAAACCTTCCTAAAGTACAAGAAAAAAAAAATAATACATAAAACTAGACTAAATCGCTCTGTCCATTCCATTTAGCTCATTGCTCCCAAAAGCTGTAAAGTCACCTGAAGAATAAAATAGAAATAAAAAACTTTTGTCAGAAGAAACCCAGAACACCCTGGGGTTCAGCATTGGTACTTATCCCATATAATTAAAGAAAAACATTAAAAGGAATTCTGGAGAAATAGGCAGATACATTAGAGGCTATATTTACAAGCAGCTTAATTTCCCATAATTGGATTACATATTTTAGCTCATCAGCTCTATATACTGGCCCCTAAGACATTTTCTTGTTACTTTATGTGTTGCATAGCCAGTATAAAGAACGTACAGATGTTACAGAATACACCAACCACCTAGAAAGAAGTGACAAATGTCTTCAGTGCAGCCAATTCCCCTCTCAGGAGGACTCTGATTCTTGGGTATGTCTCTTTGTGTTTGCACTGCTGAGGATAAGACATGATGTGGTCTGGAGAAAACAATATTTACGTAAGCCTGTATGTCCCTGTGGTTACACAGAGTACCTTGTAAATGTGGCCTCCACAACAGGAATACCTTCAATCAGCTTTTTTGACAGCTATATCTCTATGACAAAATGTTCAGGCATTAAGACTTCTGGTAGCAGGTGATAAGCAGGAGTTTTACTTCATTGCAAGGGAAAACAGGTAATTTGGGGTAGTCCCAGGATAAAACTCCTCTGAATATTTGTTAACAGGTGCATTCTCAGACCATTCCAGCAGATATTTCTTCCCTATCCCTGACTTCTCTCTTGCACCCAACCACATTAACATGAGGTCAGTGGAGTTAATCACAAATTAACTTGGTTACAAATAAGAAGAGAATCAGTTTAAGGTTTTTCTATGTCTCATTATGCAACACAGACATTTAGTCATATAGTTGGTTATATTGTTGAAAACAAAGCAAATTTCTCCATCTAGCTACTAAGAAAGGGGCTTTTTGAAGCTCATGCTGTCTATGATCTTCTTAAGTTCAAGAAATTCCTCTAAGAACAAAGTATTTAGCTTAATGTGTGAAAGAGAGAAAATACCTTTTAATTAGTATAGAATGTTTATAACATATATCTCTATCATCTCTAGTGACTTTCAAAGACTGTCATCTTTACTGGAAAACTCAAAAAGTAAGGGTGACATTCCCAATCTGTGCACATAATTTACTTTAAATCGTGTCAGAACATAGGCCTAACATCTTCTTTCTGTAAATGTGGACATGGAATTTCTGAAACTCTGATAAAGCCTATAAAGTGTCATACTTTGGAAATTTTGGAGAAGTCAAAACTATGACTGATACTCAGCTTTGAAAATAAATAAATACACAAACAAAAAAGCTAACAAGGAGAAATCTTTTATAAATAAAACTATATTCTAACTTTTCCACATAAAAAACCTCCAAAGCCAAAACCCCAAACAAAAGAAAACCAACCCCTGTACTTAGAAAATATCCTTGGTACAGACTTTATCACATCTAGCCAGGAAGATGCCATTTCATGAACCAGAGAAGAGCAACCAATTTAGGCAATGAACAGCTAAATCTACAGGTAAACAGGCCTTTCCTGTATCAATAATAATATTTTCTGAACACAAAACCATGCAAAGTCATGGTGTTAGTCATACAAAAGCAAGATGAGTGCATAAATAAATCATGGATGGATCAGAGCCATAAATATTTGAGTGGGTGTCTCTGTGTTTAAACACTTACTGAAAACTACTGCAGCCATCTGACCTGAATATGATACTACTTCCATTTTGGAAATAAAAATAATACCTTCATGTTCTGAAGGAAGATTTTTTAAAAGGTTTGTTTAGGTTTTTTTAAACATCTAACTCCTCTAGTCCCCAAAATAATCAGAAAAAACAGTACCCAACTGATTAAGGTGGTTATCATCATCAAATCTTGCTTTATCCTCTATATAAACTTTTCCAAAAGCTCTTCCATTAAAAAGAAAGCAGTTAAGGAATATACTTGTTAAAACAAGTAATATACTTGTTATAACAAGTAATATACTTGTTAAAAAAAGGATAACCTTTTCAAAGCTCCCCACCGTATAGAATTTGCAGTCTATATACTAAAACATGTATATATGAAGCTAACTTTCAGCTTCAACAATCTCAGATTTTGTAAGGTGCCACTTCCCATCATCAAAACAATGACTGTTGGCTGTTTTTCAGAAACATTACTCACCCATTTTGTATGAAATATGAGGCACCATCTAACATTTTTTATTATCTTTTTCCTGCAAATTGCCACATTTGGTATAATGGTCACTGTGACCAGTTCATACAAGGGCAGTCACTGTTCTCCTTCTAAACGCCTTTAAAGGTCCCCAAAACAATCTGGGATTTAGGGGGAGCCAAAATTTTGTGAAAGTTATGAAAGCTGTCTAAATACATATATGTATATTATGTAGCAAACTCACTTTCCTGATCAACTCTGGCAAACTAAGTGCATCCAGAGCTTGTAAACTCAAAAGCTTAACTATGAGTGGCAGCATTCAATCCATTGAAGGATGTATCCTACAGAAACACAAAACAGTAGTTTTCCCATGTGATTTAGAACAAAGCAAGATCTGATTTCCGGTTCTTGAAGTTATTACAATTTACGGTTTAGAGAAAGACAGAAAGGACAGAGAGAATTCAGAAAAGAAACAGCATAGTAAAAACACTATCATTTTTTCTCCATCACTACACTTTCTCTACCAGCTTGGAATTCAGTGCTGCATTCTTGCTTTAGGTATTGGATCTAATTGCAACAGCAGCTGGTAACAATTTCTCAGCTCTACTGTATGCACAGGATATAACAGTGTGTAAAATTAAAGAGCACTGCTGCTGGCGAGCAGGCACAGCAGCAGTTTTATTGCTGGCCTGGGGTCAGGGCTGTGTGAGCCCAAGAACCACCCTCAGCTGCTGGGAAGCTGCCACTCAAAATCCTGACAGGTACCAGCAGTGAGGACAGACCCTGGCACAGACAGTGAGGCACAATGGAGATGGGAAGGCCCTGGATGAGACCACACACAGGAGACAGAACTGCACAGGATGAAACACTGAATAAAGCTCTCATTAAACGTGTCAGTGACTGCAACTCATGCACATTTATTTTTGAAACCATGCTATTTCGCTAACAAACATTGATATCTACCACAAAGCAGATACTGCTTTTCATGTTGACAGAAAGATCATGTATAAGGTACGTGGTTAATTCCATTTTGTGGCACATTGCTGAGGCCAGAACAGAGCAGCACCCCTCAAATCAGATGTTACAGTACTGAATTATGAAAGGTTACAAACTCTCCAGAATAAGAAAAACACTGAAATATCCCCAAAAAATAAACCACTGAGTCAGTGAAAAATAACACCACCTTTGACTGGCATTTTTAGAGTGTTTTTATATCTTAAAAATGCAAACATGTAAGCACTGGAGTGTTAAAATCACATTTCCCCAAATCTAGAGTCCCTGTGACAACCTTATGACATTCTGGACATTACTGCTTCAGTAAAGCTGGCTTTATGTTTTAGTAAATTAAGAGACCTAAGAACAGAATTGCTGGACAAAACAACTAAAAGGCAACTTGTAAAATAGGCAGTAGTCTGCAGGCTTGAACCAAGAGACAGTCAAGCAAAGGGGTACCACCGAGAACTTTAGGCAGGCCAGAGATGCTGATGGTAATGTTTAATTTACTCTCCAATTCAGGATCCATTGTACCAATAGGTCACAGTTTTACAAAGAAAATTATCTTGTGAGGTTAGATCACAGTTTATCAGATACCAGAAAGGCAACAGAGACATTTCTGCTAGTGGCAAATGGCTGTGAAAAAATTAAAGAAGGCAACAGCTTCTATTAGACCAGGGAGAAGTAAGAGTAAAGATCCAATTGAACTGTGGTTCAATGACCACAGAGAACAGTCCCTGGGCCAGCTGGGAGGCACTGAGAACATTGTCCTTTCCCAAAATCTTTTCTTCAACTCATCCTGGGCAAGCTGATTGAAAAATTCATCTAAGATGACAGAATTTTTTATAAAAAGCTGCAATGCTGTTGATGGAGCTGAGAACATGGCAACTTAGTATACTTCAGGTTTTTCACAAAGTAACATGCAGCTAATTCTGGAACTGGTCTCCAAAACCCAAGTGAGTGTAAGACAGATGTCAGCTTTTCCTAGGAGAAGACAGACAGCTCTGTGAGAGAATTCAGTGGAGTCAATGTTTCTGAAAAGCAGACAAAGCTGAGGGGTAGAAAGAAATATGTGTGCAGTCTGTAACAAGCATCAAGGAAGAATGTTTTAGGGGACAGACTTTGGGACTGTGTATCAGGACACCTGGCCTTAATTTTTGGTTATGGCACAGATTACCTCCTTGCCAGGCAGATATCCTGCTTTGCTTTGTTTCTTGAAATGCAATTCAGAGGAAATGAACATTGTGATACATAGCAATTACTCCACTTGAGGCAAGAGAAATATTTGGAGCAAAAGATTTTTTATTCATCCCTAATGGGATACTTAGACTACTATAAGTTTGCTCATTTGGGCCTCAGCCAAAGGACTGCTTAACAGAAAAATGGTCCTAAGATTCTGCTTCTGATTACATAGTTCTGTTTCCTGTGTCCTCTTTGGGATCTATGCACTGAAAACCAGATCCTGATCCTATTTTAATCTTAAAACAAAACCGTTTTCCAGATTTTCTTCCAGTAGTATTTATTTATTTTTATTACTTTTAAACTTAAATATAGGTGTATTGTGTAAGTTCAGAGTACGTGGTAGGGTTCTGAAAGAAAAGAAGAATTTTTTCAAATGTAGGAAAAATTCAATCACAGGAAGCTTGAAATTTTTGCTTGAATACAGTCTGTTGGGCTCCTTCTCTAACAACATAAATATTTTTACAAAATGCATTTTGCTGCTGCATTTATCCCAGTTTTGTCTGGGATAAACTGCTCTAAGTGTACCACAGGGTATCAAGTTTAAAAAAGTCCCAAGGATATCATATCATGATAAAAGGCTTGGTGTCCCAAGACTTGCTAAACTCAGAGCTCGGTGTCTGTGGTTTCCTGGGACAGAACCTTTCCATGGTACCTAAGTATGCTCTGATACAGAAGCACCACTCACCTCTTTATTTTAGGAGTACAGGCTTTAAGACTCTTTTGCACTAAAAATCAACTTTCATATTTCTACTCACATTGAAGTCTATTGCCTTCCTTGTGAATGTGGGCAAATGGTTTGCAGGAAAGAAACACCTCCCATATGTTCTGAATTTCAATTCGGTGAGAGCATAATTTGTTTAGCTTTGGAAAGGTCTCAGCTGGAATAACACATCCAGCTTGGGAATGATAATGATGAATGACCAAACACACTAGTGCTGATTAGTCTAAAGAAAGGAGACGAAATGTCTCAGAGTCCCAAAAACATCTAAAAGAGATGCAGAAAGGAAGGGAAGTACCTGTTCTATATTTAGGATTAGACAAGAAGCTTTAGGTTTAAAACACATGAAGGAAGATCCAAAATAGATGGTAAGCAAGAAAGTTTTTAACAGTGAAGGCTTGTTTCACTTGCAGTTCTTGAAAACTTCAGTGGGAGAACAAGGTTGAAAAATTGTCTGTCAGGAACAACACAGGGCGGCCCAAAGAGGGCCCAGCCCTCTTTGATGTCTGCACATCCCTCTGATGTTGCCCAGAGTGGAATCATCCACCCTTTTAAAATCTCCCAGTATGAAACTCTGATTCTAATGTTAGCTTACTTTTGAATAATCTGATTAAATTATCTGTATGTTTTCTTTCTATAGTAGGAATGAGACTAAAATATGTGTAAAGTACAAAAATACACAAAATATAAAAATATGCACCTTCAGTAGAAAATGCATACCTTTTACCATATAGCTATGAACTTCAGTTAGTGCTTTAAATTTAGCAGGTGCAAAAACTCATGCACACAAATGTTTCATCAATTTACAGCAGGTACTGAGCACTAAATCCTCATTGTTTGTGTTAGGCATTATTCTATCAATACTATAATATTGGTATTATAGTATTGGTATACTATAACACCAATATTATTGTATGGTAGAAACCAAAATAAATAAGAAAATATCATGGGAAAACTATGACAGTAAAACACTGTACAGTTTCCTATGGGTTATAATCAGATATTTATGCTTTTTCCTCTGAAAGTTGAGCTTTTATATTCAGTGATTTCAAATTCTGGCACCTTAATCTAATATAAATGTTTACAAATCAGCACAAGCTCTACAAAATATTAAAAAATAGCTTTATTTTTATAATGAGAACTTTTTGTACTTTTTTACCCTAACATAGCAGAGCTACATTTCTCAAAAACCAGCATGAGATCAAACATACACTGCTAGGGGTATTTTTGCTATATTAACTAAAGAACACCAGTGACTAATCAATATGAGAGTAAATCTAAGCAAAAGGGTTGATAACTTATTTTAAATATAACACTTTATCTGCAGGAGGGAAACAATACATAAAGTTTAAGAGCAATTCAAACTGGCAGTCCCAGAATAGGGTTTAAATCAACAGTTGTGAATTTCCTGCAGGTAGAATACAAAACACAATAATGCACCATAAGTATATATAATATAGAAGTTTGTTTATCTAACTCCACAGTCCCCAAAAAGGATTCAGCTTTTCTTTTTTCACTTTCATTTAAAACTCATGAATACAACAGACATGCTGATGGCAATTTTTAGATGAGGAATTAAACTTTAATTTTCAATATTTTGTTGGCTTTTACTGAGAATTGTTCTACAAGTTTATCCACCTACCCTACTCAAGAGGAAGGCTTTACAGACAGTGAGGGCAAACCTCAAACTTCTCCCTTCTCACTCGTGAGGATTCAAGAAAAACCTCTAAGTTATTCATTTAGCAGGTATTAGAGGCTTCCTGCCTGTCCCTAAAGCCACTGTGGGGATGACACTTCCATCTGCAGAAGAACAAAATTATCTGAGCAAGTTAAAAGTGGTCAGCAGTAGATTCAAATTCTAAAGTCAGTTATGTGGTCATTGGCTTTCAAGGAAAGCTTCACATTTTAACTGAAACAAGTAAAGTTTAGAAGATAATGCCTTTCCCCAATGCCACCAACTACCTACAGTGCTTCCTTATAAAAAGGTAGCACTTCTCCACTAATGGCATCATTTGCATTTCTCATTGGTCCTTAACCTAATACCTAATCCTAGATGCTTTTTAAAATTTAATTAATTACCTAAATTGAAGCTGTTTATCAATTACTATAAATAAATAAATAAATGTATATATATACACATTCTTCCTTCCATTTTTCTAGATATTTGTGTAATATCCTCTGTAAGTTGCAAAACTTCTTCATAGTGTTTGATCTAATACTCCAAAATGTCTTGAACTCCTTTGAAAGCTTCAGGTTTACTTAACTATAAATATTTATATATTTCCTAGCAGGGAATCTTTAAAATCCTCATGTCTTAAATATTTTCATATGCTGGTGTGTCCCTTCCCCTATAGTAGAAAAATAGAGACTATAGCTGTATGTATATATATTTTATATATATATGTGTGTGTGTGTGTGTGTGCAAAATTTCCTCCTCTTTGTTTGCAGTTTTCACCCTCCAAAGCAGCTGAATACCACACAATAAATTCAGACTTTAGCTGAACTCCTCACTCCTTTATATACTGGCCCAATTAATTTCTCTCTTCAGACTGTGTCCCTTAACAATCTCTTCCCTAAATTCAGGTTGCTTCTTTTGTTTTATGCAAATGAAAGACATTTTTCATAAAGTAAATATTAGCTGTGAAAAGCAAGGAGTTGAGAAGGAGGAAGACATTTGGTGAATGTCTTCATGGTTAATATTAATTCCTTTCCTTAGGAAAACAATTCTAGGGATTAAAAGTCATTTGAAAATTTGTGAAAATACATTTAGAAATTATTCTATTGATATATACTGTTTTCAACAGAGGTAAGTGTGGGTTTGGGCTGATTCTCCTTTCTTTTCTTTCTCTTTTTTTGGAAATAGTTATGAGAAAGAAAAAAATTAAAAATGTGTTTGCTCTTGCTACTTAATCCCTACATGAAAGTCATAAGGCTGTGTTAGGGATACCAGAATCACCATCAGTACTAGAAATAATACTGAATAATCAGCACCAGGTTGGTCATAAGCATTCATTAAAGGCATAAGAAGATGGGATTAGACATTCTGATCCATCCCACTGGGCAGAGGGCTGGAGGAAACATTTTGCTGTGTACTGGGTTCAACTCAGAAAGAAACAAAACTCCTGCCAGGGGAAAACCATGGGTGCTGACTCTTCCTTAGAGAGTGAAAGAGAAAACAATAATAAGAGTATGGTTAAATACCTCTGGTTCAAGAATCTCTTTCCAGCACTGGTGGGAAGACACGATCTCATAAGAGCACAGGGCTCTTCCCTCTGCCCTGCACTGTAACTGTGCTTCCTGCACATCAAGACTGGCCTTGGTCAGAGCCTCCTTGTACTTGATAATTCTTTGAGCAGGAAAAACACCTGGGAAAGCATCACAGCCTGAGCTACAAGACTTCAGTGAATATATTCAATCTGCTGCAGTACTGTCCAATCTTAAACCACTGCTAAATTCCCAGAATGAAATGAAAAACAATTTAAAAAATCATTATTTACATGATTTCTGTATTTTGTACAAAAGAAAACAAGCCGTATTTAATGCACAGCAAAATGCTACTGAATACTTGCATGTATAAGGAGAGAGAATTTTTTTTTCTTATTTAAAATATAATCAACTTGAACTTTAAATTAATCTGTGTTCAATATGTGCTATCAGAATTTAGCACTGCTATATGAGTTATATGCCTGCTTTGTAACAGGCATTTAATTTAGCACTAGATTTTGAGTGGGTTAATAGATAATAAGCAAAGGGCAATCTCAAAGCCTCAAATTAAATGAAATAAAGGCTTTCTTCAGAAATCAAGGCAATTTGATGAGAATGAAAGGTATCTTTCATATAACACGTGTCTGTGCCACAAAAGCTAAAATAACATAAAAAGAACTTATTTCCACTAAAGACACCTCTACTTCCTAAAGAATCACTGATTCCTTAGACAGCCTAGACAACTTTATTTCTCTCCCAGTTCATTTCTTCTTTTTATATCCTGTGGGGTGCAGTAGTTCAGTACAGCCAAGCACTTTTAGATTTCCCTAATGGCTGGGTTCCCTGCATTAATATCCCAATGGGATATAGTGTTACTGAACTGCTTCTGCTGCACTGGTGAAAAAGAAAAATTGCTCTATTTTCTGCTGAGGGAGAAGAAAGAACTTTAGGTATTTTAGTTACTAAACATTTGAAAATTTATTCTCATTGTCTGAGAAGTTGAAAGAGTTATCCATTTCTATCAGTTTTAAGATGAGAGTTCATTCCCTAAATCCAGTAAATAAATTAGGCTTTTAAAGTGAGCCTTAGGCATCTAAAGTTTTGCCTATGTGCTTCTGAAAAGACCCACCTAGTTTCAACTCTGAAAATGCTTCTCTTCTTTTTTCCTAAAATTTCCAAAAAACCTTTCTTGATGCATCTTCACAGCTGTTCAGCTTTGAAAGGCTCTCTCACAGTTCTCCATCAGGAGCCATTAGCCAAGCATTACTATAGCCTGAGCTTCCATAGTACCCTGGTTTGGTAAATATTAGCAGGCAATGCCCAAACCAAACCAAAGAGGAGTGGCATTTACATGAATTCTAGTTGCTCTCCAGGGTAAGTTTTAGCTTTGAGTGCTGATACCCAGTACACACAGAACCCATGCTTAGAATACTTGATCACAACAAAATGCAGAACTGAGAATCAGTTATACTGAATTTTCCACCATTTGGAGTGTGCTGATTTTGTCTAGAGTAGAGTTCATTTTCTTAACAGTAACTGCTATAGGCTGTGCTTTGGATCTGTGCTGAAGACAGTGGTGATAATAGAGAGATGCTTTTGTTATTGCTGAGCAGGGCTTGCACAGAGCCAAAGCCTTTCTGCTTCTCCCCCCACCAGTGAGGAGGCTGAGGGGGCACGAGGAATTGGGAGAGGACACAGCTGGAACACCTGACTCAAGAGATCTTCTGTATCATGTGTGCTATGCTCAGTATGGGAAGCTTAGTAAAGAAGAAGAAGGATGAGGGGATATTCAAAGAGATGGTGCTCCCCAGCACTTATGGAATTCCATACTTCAAACTCTGTAGTCCCTTTTTTGCCTTGTGTCCATCTTCCAAGTTGTCACATGTGGAAATTACTCTAGTGGAAATGCAAAGCACAATATAGCTGAAGGGGACTACCTGCACAGAGGGTCTAAATACCTACATATTCCACCCATACAGATGGGTTTTACTAATACATGTCTTTTTGTTCAATTTTTCAGCTGGATTACTTTATTATAAATTAAACCTCCAATGTTTCTTTATGTGGAATTATTTCTCCTATCATGCTTCCAGTAGCTGTTGTACTTAAATAGGAATTTAATCAAAGGAAACACACAACAACCCAGCCATGAACTCCTTCCCTGTAAGGAGATCCAGGTTTATGATGACTGCTTCTATCTCAGAACACCCTTAAGATCAACTGTACTGACCACCCATCACAGCAATCCTCTGAAAGTCCAGTTCTCCATTAGTCTGTACAGTAATAAGATTAAGTAGAAAAGGATGGATTAAACTACTAACTGCAATCTGGTAGCCACAGCAATGCAAACCTTTTATTATATCAGATATTAAGAGCTATACAGAAAGGATAAACCAAAAAAGGAAGAAGTAACTAATTGTAGATTTTTTCTAATAAAAATATCTTATATATTAATTTATATACATGTATAAATTAGAGTAAATCCTAGTGTATGGATTAAAATAATGCATTTGTGAATATACCAAGTTTTACTTAAAAGGACTGGCTTTCAGTACTGCTGATTAGCTGTATCTCTCTTTGGTAGATCTGCTAGAAACCTCAGACACAGCAGACTCATACCTTTATTGCCTCTGCAATCTCTCATGAGCTTAAAAGCAACTGATACCAACAACACAGCCTTCAAATACACTGCTGACTAAAAGACTCCTCCCTAATAAAGCAGGGCAAGGAAGGATTGAATCAGTAAGAAACATTCAAATGGAAACAGCTCTCAAGCAGGAAGACAGAAGGAAGTCTGACCCCCTGGTTAGAAAGGGAACATTTTTGTAGCAGAAAGATTTCCTAAAGCCTGCAGCTCCTAACAACACCCCAGCACCTCTTCCTGTGCATTTAGAGCATGGCTCAGGCACTCCCCATGGTCCTGGATAAGGGCAGCACAGCTCTGGAGGGGCTGTGGGAACAAAGGGTTGATTGAGAGCAGCTGTGACAGCTGGATCAGGGCCCAGCAATCATGAAACTTTTACACTCTCTGCTCCTGCAGAGTTCACAGTACATTTACACTCTGTACATTTGGCCCCACAGGACATAAACCAACGTGCTATGGCAACTTTAAGACCTCCAAGGAAGGCAAGCTACAATGCACCATTGGAAGTCAATGGAAAGAAAATCCAAACACAAGACCATCACCAACATTCTGAAACAATACAGGAAGGAGCAACTTGGTGTGTCTGCTAGGACATATTTCACAAACCATACTAGGTTTATTGCTTAGCAGTGGTTCATGCTAAGCAATCCATGCTAGTTTCCAATAAAGTATTTCTGACTGTAACATTTTCTCAGGAATTGATTTTAACTCTGCCAATTTTTGGCCTTTAACATTTTCTTAGTTACAACGGAAACAGAATTAAGTTAATTCTTGACAGTAACTCACAATTCCTCATGATGGACTACTATCTCTAAAAATGAGATAAATAAAAATACAGAGGGGGATTTCATATAATCCATGTAATTCAAATAAACTAAATAATTAATATAATAAAAGATACATCCGCCTCCCATGGAAGGATTTACTATCTCCTTTGCAATTTACATCCCTTAATAGAAGAAAATTTTGTGGACCATTTTAAAATTCCTGAGGATTTCACAGTAGCTGATGCAAACCCAGGGTAATATAAATTTAGAGATAATGGTTGAAGTGTACTGTAAATCAAACAGGCGGAGAGATGAACAATTTTTGAAAAGGAGGACATTGGTATCATCCTTCCAAAAGACGGGATAAATACATTCCATGTCTTACCAGACTTATCAGAATCTCATGAAATATTGAAATCCTCAGGGAAACATTTCCCTTTTTTCTGACCAGCTCTATTCTTAACCTATAATTTTTCTAAAAATATTAAATTGTATTGTAGGCTTACCTAAATTTCCTAGGTTATTTCTTTTGATAAAAATTTTGGATTTGTTTTGCAGATACTCAAGTAACTGGATCTACTGATTTTGAATAGTTGACACACACTTTACATTGCCCCCTTCCCCATCTCCTTGAATGTTTTACAGAAACTTGTTGTATTCAGGAAGAACAAGAATACATTTTGTAAATATTCTTATTCAATGTCATTTCCACATTTCCTAAAAAATGTGTTAAAAATACATTATTTGCAATGCAATTTACATTTACAAATAATACACTACTATGTAATGTCTACATTATTTTACACAACAGAATAGTTTTAGCACTGCCAGAGTTGAGTGTAAGATCCCCACAGCACCCACAGAAATGTGACTCAGTACAATTACAGAGACACCACTGGTAGCAGAAGATACACACTTGCTATGCCTCTCTAATTACTGGGCTGCATTAATGTGATTGCCAGCAGTGTTACCAGTTGGTGCCATTATGGCAAAATGACAACATCATAGTGTGGACAACTGGCCTCAAATGACTTACTTTATATAGACTGAGGAATAGCCATCACTAATGGAAATTTCTGCTTATTTAGTCCAGATTTGAATTTGTTACATTCAAAGCAATAACATCGGTGTACTCTGACATGTCTAAAATGTTTATTCTTCCCTAATGAATGAGCAGGCTGAAAATCAACACTGTACTCTATGATTAATACAAGTTTAGATGCTTTCAGGCCTTTTTCCCACTTTTTCCTAGCTGTACATGTCCATGCAGCAATTAGCCTCTGTATGAAAGCACATTCCTGGCTTTGTAAATATTTTTCCACCACTTTAGTTTCTCTACATGAAACGAGTGTGATTTACAGGTTAGGTCTACAATAGAGCCTCCGTAGCTTTTGGAGGAACATTCCTGTCTTTGAGTCCTGTGCTGCTATTCCCCATGCCTGAGATAATAATTTTAAAACTCCTTCCAAACAATCAAGTGTCCACATTCCTTATTGGACTCCGGTATCTCTGTGTGTGAGACATCATCTGAAGGAATTCCCTAATCTGCAAGAGACCACACAAGTGTGTCTTTGAGCTGGATGTATATTCAGTGAATTCTCTTAATGGATGTATATTCTGTGAATCTCTTGATAACCAAGAAATGGGTTTGGCAAGTCTGCATGGCTGAGAATTGATAGGAAGGATTTACCAGCTGAAAAGCGACTAAAATTCAATTCTCTGGCTATACAAGCTGGAAAAATTAATTTAAAAAATGGTTTAGTAAATAAATTGCTTTAGCTCATTAATAATATTGAAGGAGTGAGCTCACTGGCATTTTTAACTGAATAGGAGCAGAGACACAGATGAAAGAAAATCACCCCTCACAACCAGTGCCTTTATGAAAAGTCCTGAGTCCTAGACTCAATAACTGTCTTCTCAAGCCCACAGAACAAATGCAAATAAATACTTCAAAAATCATTGCAAAAATCATAACAGAATAAACTGCTTAAAATACCTTTTCTCCTCTCCTTCTCAGCAGAGAAATATGCATCTTATTCTACTGTCCACTGCTTGCTAGTATAAACTATGGTGCCATTTAAAATTTACAAAAGTGCTTTCTTCTTAATCCTGCAGTTCAGTGTGCTTCCCCTTTCCTAGTTCAATCCAGCAGAATCTCTCATACATTTTTTCAAGTTTTCAGAGGTTGCACAGGATTTCAGTTTTCTGACTGCTTCTCTGATGCATGTGGAGAATAAGACAGCTTTTGATTAAAGCCAATTGTAGTGTGAAGCCTGACCTGCAGGGCCACCCCAGCAGATACATCACCCACACATTGTGCCAAGGCAGTAATGCTTCCATATATGTACAACTTTCATAAAGCTCTGTTTTGTAATGGTATTGGACATAGTAAATATTTGGAGACAAAAATTAGAAGTAGCTGCAGTTGCCTATAAATACATATTTCTGAATCATGCAAGGCACATCCAAGAAGGAATGACACACGCGGTGTTTGGAGTTGTGCATGGCACAGCTCCCAGGCATGGCTGAGTATTGGGTGGGATGTGTGTGAAATTCTCACCTCCCACCATCCTGTCTTACACATTCACTCCAATCCCTACAGGAAAAGCAAGAGTCTAAGTATGGCAATAATGAAACCATCAAAGCACATACCAGTCCATAAACATTTTTCAGGACAGAGGATTAACTAACAGAAAAGCCATAACACCAAATAAGGTGTCTCAAGTTCTGTAAAAACCTAACACTGGGAAGATCTGTATGTGCAACAATTTCCTCCTCCAGCACAAACTTTGAAATCCTACAAGTAATGAAAGTTTAAATAAAACAATTAGAATGCTGGAGGATGGAAGGGGGGAAAAAAGGAAAAAGAACTTTGTTATGCACAAGGTAGCCTATATTTACTTACATACAAAACAAATTAGCATTCCAAAAATCAAGATATTCGCTCATCTTTCAGTCCAGGTCTTTTTGAAAACAAAATAAGAGTGTGGAACCTTAGGGTACTCCTGAAAGACAATGCTGCACTGGAGTTCCCCTTCCTTGGGATGCTGAAGAGTGTGGAGTCCTTTGCACTGCTCTGCTCTGAGATACCACTAAACACATTTCCTTTTTCTTTTCCACTTCTTGGTCTTTATTTGTTTATAGACTCAAGGAGTGCCTCAGTTATTCATCCATGCTGTCCCTTCCAGTATAAATCATGGAAGTTCTATTCAGTCCCATGGGGCATGAATTTGGTGAGGCTGCCCAGCTGTGAGGATGCAGACAATATTCCTCACTAGTCCCTCATATTGCCCACTGCAAAAATTTCAGAGAAGCAGAAGGAGTTTCTATAATACTAACTAACGCAAATACCTGTAAGTAGAATTCAGCTTTGAGTTTTCTTTGTGGTATAAACTCAACTCTTTAAATGCCTCTCTGTGAGATGGCACAAATTTCCTAACTTTTATGTTAAAAGAGTGCACCAGTATCCTAACAAAAAGTTAGCATGTGAATACCAGTTAGAGGATAAGAGATTAACATAAAAATGAATTGCAAAAATCTGGAATGCAAAAAAATTTGCATTGTGCTGTCAAATCTCCAGTTTACATTAAAATGTAACGCTAAAATGAAAACAGCACTGAGCATCATGGAATGTTAACTTTCTTTCTACTCTCCAGTGTAGTAACAGTGTCCAGACTCTGGAGATAGAGAGTTGGAAGTTCACACAGCATGCATTTAACTCAAACTGCAGTGAGAAACTGGTGTTTTTCTTCTTTTGCAAAAGCAAGCAGAAATGAAGAATAAAATAAAGGGATTACCCTGTCACAGCAAAAAAATAACTTATTCCCTTTCTATCACACTTTAACTTGCAAATCAATCCTCATGCTGTTCTTTGCCAGCTTCCACCGTGTTATTCACCCTGGAACAGCTGGGAGCTCTCCTGCTGTTCCACCTGGCATTGGCTTAGGATCAAATGGGGTCATCTGTCAAATAATACATGAGAAATAAATGGATGGAGGTCTTTCAAGGGCTGGAACCACTGGCTAGTTGTGTAGGTAAATTACAATGAAACAATGTAAGGCTCATTAGTTTTTTAATTAAAGATTATTAAATAAATAGTTTATGCACTAAAATAATTTCTTTTTTCTAGATGCCTGCTCCAAATCTCATAAAAGGTACAATTTTAGGAATAAAAATGATTGTTTTCAGGTGGTTGAAAATCTCAGAGGTAATTTTGGTTTAAGTCTTTCTTTCTGTATGTTTAATCTAAATCAAAATAGTTTTTAATTTTAAATGATTTCTAGGGAATATTTTTTCCTCCTTCACCATTAAACACACCACTTGGGTTTTCAAAATAATTTCAAGAGGTTTTTTTGCTTCCTCAGAAATCTTATCTGTACTCTAAAGAGAGACGTGTGCCCATACATGTAACAAAACCTCAATACAAAGCAGAAGTTGCCCTATCCCAGGCATCTTTCAAACTTATGCTCCATCTTGAATCAATTGGATAGCTCTCCTGATAGCCTTTATCTTTGCCAGGAGCTCTTTTTTACTATTCTGGTGCTTTTCATTAAAGTGTTCTCTTTCCCAAAGCAAATAGCCACTCACCATCACTGAAATTCTGGGATATTCATGTGGGAGTCCTATACACAGTGAACCAAGTGCAATTCAGTACATATGCACTGATGTCAAACATTTTGCTCCAATATTCCAGTTCTATCAGCTAGGGTCTTTTCCAAAATTATAAATATATGCACAGTATTATTTCAGTGATTTTTCACAATAACCTGGACATCTTAGTGCATGTCTCAGCTAGAACACCAATTTTGTCATGCTGAACACTAATTAGTTTAGAAATTCTGTCATGCTTAATCAAATTAAGCATAATATCAAGTAACCTCACTGAATTCAATGACTCACCCACTTCTCCTGTGGGAAACAATCAAAGCAACTTCCCATGTCACATAATTCCTTAGCAGCTTTGAAGGCTACTCACATTTTCAAAGAGGAATAAATTTAGATTCTTCAAAAGATCTGCACATACTCAATCCTTATGTGTGATCGACACGTGTAATCTATCTTTAGGGCTAACTTAATAGCTTTTTGATTGAAATAATGAACTATTTACTGTAATTATGCATGCAGCATTGTTTTAAGTGTAATAAGACTGGCAAAATCATGAAAAACATGTTGTGTAAAACAGAGTCACTAAAGGAATTAATGACCAGAGCACAATATTTCACAGAACTGATACAAACATCTGTGGTTCAAGATGATATACGATAGCATTCTGTGCAGGCAGTGAGCACCCCTAACTTATTCCACAAATTTACTTTAGCTGGGTGCTGAAAGAGTTCCAAAAGTTCCCCAAGAAATATTTTGACTCCATACAGAACACTAAATGACATGAAGGCCATACTTATAGTTAGAACAGACATGTGTGTCATAACTAACTGTCCATTTTTGCAGGCAAAAAAATAAGGAAATGTTGATGGCTTGTGGGTAAAGGTTCCTTAAAAATTTCACTTTATTCTTTTTTGTGTGACATAAAAGCTGGATAATAGGAGAAAGGTTAATATTCAGCTTGCTATTTTTGCATATATTTTATGATAATACAGCAAGAAAAAAGGTCCCATACATTTGCTTAATCAAAGTCACATAAAAGCAAGATGGGTTTGTTTGCATAGGTTTCACTTGACTTCTGTGAACATAATGACTGAGTAGAGACTAAAAAAGAATTGAGCTTAGGAGCTGCCATTTCTCAGTGCCTCCTCCTCACCAGTGGTATACACAGGGCTAGATAAGATTTCACTGTGTAATTACCTCATCAAGTACATCTCACATTCACTTCAGAATTCTTCTCTCTATAAATCAAAAGTAATAAAAATGTATGAATTTATTATACAATTGCTTCAGCTTATGATGCAATAAGTGAATTTGGAAACTTAAGAATTTCCACAGCTACTCTTTTCTTGGTCCTTTACAGAAGCAGCAGTGGAAATTCAGTCACCTAACACAGCTAGCCTTGGGGAACAGCGAGTGAGAAGTGGTACTTTCATCATTAGGTCATCAGTTGGGTTCTAATTTGGCTTGATACTCTGGGTTACACATTCACTGCAACATTACTGCAATTGGTTTTGTTTGACAACTCACCTGCAAAGCTCTTTGGGGGTTACCTCCAGATCCTGACCTTGCATCCATTGCAGTAAATAAAATATGCTGTGCCAAAAAGATGGGAACAAATGAGGAAAGTCCAAACAGCAAAACTGTAAAGCCATCTCTCTGTGTCACTCTCTGAAGTTCCAGAGGAGAGTATAGAAAAAAGTACTTTTAATCACTTACTGATGTCTCTCAGTATATAATGGTTTTTATATTTCTGATTATACTCTTAAGGGCAGGGGAAGCAAGAAGCTCTACTAATATCCTGAGAAGTAACTCTACTAATATCCTGAGCATCCTCATCAGGATTTAAACTACAGGATCCTGAAGAAACATAAAACTACATTATGAGGAAAAGAAAATTCTAAAGAAACTACAGCAGCAGTTTTGCTGACAAGGTAAAGTCACAATACTTTAGATCATTTTATCTCTTGATGCATTGTTGTCTGCTGCAAGCCCTACATATCCTGTCACAGATAAGAGAAACTAGGAAGAATGAAATAAGGCTGAGGAAGTAAGTCAAATAACAGAGCAAACTTGCTGATAATGGGATCTGCTATGACTGTGAGATAACTTCCTAAAGAAAGTCACAATGACCTAGTTATTCAAAGAATGAAAAGCAGATGACCCTTGGAAATAGGACCATCTTTCTTCAAGAAAAGTATGCTGGGCTGCCTGGTATTTCTTAATCCTGAACGTGACATCTGCAAAGCCAATTGGACAATTTTTTGTCTTTATCTTTTCCAACTAGCACCTTTTCTGTCATTGAAAAATAGTGAGATTGCAGATCTCTTCAAAAACTTGCTTGAGAAATTCTGAGAAAACCATTGCTCTCCATTGTGATAAAGCAGTTTCAGAGATAAAATATCATTCAGGGAACATTTCTTATTAAGATCAGCTTTTAAATTTGAGAACTACAAAATCTCTATCTTTTCTCCTGTGGCTTATTCAGCAGAATGATTATTATTAATTCTCTAGTACTTTCGAGCAAGAAAATGTCTTCTCTTCTGAACTCAACACTCTTCTGAAGAGAAACACACTTATAAATGTATATCTACCTACTACTGATTTTTCTGTTCTTTAAAGAACAAGCAAGTTACTTGAGATTTTAATTATGTTTCCCAAATATGTCAAATCTCTACCGTAATTATTTTTTCCACCATGCTTTGTAGGCAGTAGAAAACAGAAGTGACCAAAGAAAAGGAGGACTTGATTTTTCAAAATATAGTGAACTAAATTTTGCTCAAAGCAAATTTTTGGGTTTAAGCATGTAGCACCTTTAAATGTTTGAAGGACTCTAACAAAAGCATAGGAAGTTTGCTTGACATATTGCTCCACATTCTTTCCTTCTCTTAATAAAATGTTGCTGCATTGATATTTTTTCCCACGCTTTTACTAAAGGCTGTTTACAATATTTTATTTTATTGTAATAAAATACTTTCTAATACTCCTTCCAACTTAAAAAATCTAAAGCTAAAATACTCAGAAGAATATTTTAAAATATTTCTTAAATACACATTTTAACAAAGTTTATATTTAATGTTTGTACTTGTTACTGTAGGTATCCTTATCCAGCAGCTTTTTCAAGTAGGTTTTACTTTTTCCTTTAACAAGAGTAAAAATAATATCTGCCAAAATAACAGTAAGAATATTTGGACTCTGTTTCATGAAAATTACCTGAGGATCTTTGATGAATATATATTTTCTTTGTTCATCCCAGCAGATAAAAGAAAACCCTCTAAGTGAAAGCAGGAAGCTACAAGAAGCTGCCAGAAGATGAAGATTCCAGTATTTATTATTATTGTGTTTTTTCAGTGGTGTCTGTCCTGCTGGACACACCCTCATTTTACAGCTCCAGACTGCAGCTTTTTGAAAGGGCAGTGCTGAGAGCAAACCTGTATTCTGTATAGAGTTACAATGCAGTTTTAGATAAGTAACTCAGTTTTTCACAGACTTTGTACTATTTCAGTGTTAGTCCAGTGTCTCTAAGGCACTCTTCATCAAAAGGATTTGCTCCTTACTCCCAGTGCAATAGGTGCTCAATCACCATGGACTTAACTTTTCTCTATCACGCTACAGAAAATTAAACCTAATTACAAATCACACAGATTTAAAATGTCTATGCATATACGTATTTTAAATCACTGTTGATGATTTAATCTATTACATCTCTGTTTAGTAATGGCATTAAAACCTTGGTACTGGTTGTGACAGTCAAGTAAAACGGTGTTAGAGGGCTGTCAGCATTATCAGGAGGCCAGGTCCTTAATCCTCTTTTTGGAGACTGAAATCCCATCCTTTCAGACTGCACAGAGTTTCAAAGGGCAGATCAATTTTTACAAAGGCACTGGGGATACTTCTGCATAGTGGCTGCGAGAGAACATTCTGCTTATGTATCTTGCTTGTAAAGCAAATATGCAGTGATGCATTCCTTTTATCACTTTCAACACCCCTCTCAATTTGTCCAGTGAAGCTCTCTGATGGAGGGGAAATATATCACAGTGGCACCTCCAGTACAGGAGCCTGCACACATCTGATTCCTCAGGAAACAAGATCACCATCTCACTCCCATTCCTCCTATATGTCATTCTAAAATCAAAACAGGTTGTCAGGAAACAAGCTGCCTTCAACAGCTGCTTTTTTGGCACTAAAAGCTTTAGGCCAGTCTCTTGAAAGAAAGGATTCCATGAGCCTGAATTTCCAAGCATGTGATTGATTGTTACAGTGAAACACATATGAAATAGTGTTTAGAGTATTTAGAGATGTATATCTTCCTCCTACTGTCTGAAAAGCAGGGACCTTGGCATACCATTAAAAAAAAAAAAAAAAACACTAAAGGACCATTAATGGCACTTCTTCATGGCTTCAGTTTGTCTGAGCTTCTGGGGACAGATTAAAGGTTTTAACACTCTCATTTCCCCAAGCTGTGAGGCATTCATGGGAAATCTCCAAGTCACACAACTCTAATAGCTTATACAAAAATGTATCTAGATAAGGAGATTTCATACAAGTAATTATTTGGTATTCACAAAAACAGCCAGAAGGTCTTTGACAGCTTCCCCCTCACTCTCAACCTCACATCAATTTCTCTTTCATGGCCAGACATGCTGAATCTTTGTTATGCACTGACGGATTCCAAGGAGTTCCCTTAGACTCTTTCCTAAGAAAGGTCAAATTTCCTAAAATGTAGAAATGAGTTTCAAAAGTGACAGAAGTGAAACTTGGCCGTTTCCAGGAGTGCCTTCCCTTGGCACCCTGCACCCCAGAGGAGAAGGTGTCTTCCAGCTGGGTGTGTCTCCTGCTGCTTTTGGGCAGACTGCCGTGGGCACCAATGACCCCACGCTGTGCCCTCTGAAGCATTTTGGCTGTGCCACCACACTCTGAGAGGCACAATCCTATCACTCATCCCACACATGGTGCATATATTTCCTACTAAATGTATACTTGATCAGTGATTTGGAGTAGAATGGAGATGCACGAATTATGTAGGAGGGAAGCTTTCAAAACAGGAAACAGGTGTCGAAGTTGCACTACTTTTAACATTTTAAATCTACTCTTTTTCTTACACTATAATCACTTTTAACAAGCTCCAACTGTGAAACACTAAGACAGCATTTTAAAAGTGAAAATTCATTTTTTTGCCTGCTTTGTCAGTTTTCTAATAACCTGATACATTAAATTCCTTGCAGAAATAATTAAGATACCAAATTTAAGCCTGATTAACAAATACCAATTTTATTCATTAAATCCTTCGGTTTAATTTTTAAATAGGAAACAAATTAAAACTAAAGCATGTAGAGCAGGAAATAAAATCTCTTTTAATGTTCCAACCCATTCATTTACTGCATAAATTTTAAAGTAATTGTACTTAACTTTTCCTCAGCTAGGTATCCCAGAACTTGAAGAAATTAGCATATTCATACAACTAAGACATAGCACAGTGATCCTGTCTATTTACTTATTTATAAATTAACCTCTTTGCTCATGCCTTGATTTTTTTATTCCTTCATCCAACTGTAGATTTTTTCCTTCCATGAATTAAAGTTATAAACTCTAGAGACAGGTCAAAGCATAAATGCCATACAAAATCTTCCAAGAATAAGCTTAAATACAGCTTAAAGGATACATGTAATTTCCCCTACTCCAAGTAAAAATGTATGCAATACATATAACTATGTATGTGTTCAATATATATAGATGAAGAGTTGCATAAAACTGGAAAGGAAATTAATTCCTAGTAAAAAAAAAATGCATCCTTCATATTAAAAATAGCCTTCTTCATTGTTGAGGCTAAACACAGAATTCCCTGGCCAATTCTCATGCATGGTTTTCCTTTGTGTGAATGATACATTTATTCCTATCAGGCATTCACTTAGTTTGGATGCAGAGAGGGCATGGGAGACAGCTTTACCTGCTGTGCCTGTGGATTTCCATCTTAGACTGTCAGCCTTGCAGTCTTGGATGTTGAGATTTAGAAACACAGGCAGGCCCCTGAGCTAAGCACAGCAGCGGGCTCCTGGCCCTGAGCTGCCACCCTTGGTGCCAGAGAAGTGCCATCTAACAACATTTGGCCAACAAGAGACATGGTGTGAGCACTCTGGGGCTCTGTTTTACCTCCTGTCCTGGCCCTGCAGTACCTGGAGCACGTGGGCACAGCACAGGAGCCCCATCACACCCCCAGTGAGGACTTGCCTGGGCAGGACTCGGGATCTTCCCTTCCACCAGCCTCAAACTGCAATTGGAGCTGGCACACAAGGAAAGTTTGCCTTAAGCTACTGTGTAGCTCAAGCACAACAAGGAGCACATGAACCCAAGACTTGAATGAATGGCTTGGAGGAGAAACTAGACCCTGAGGACTTTGCATCTCTGCTTTTGCCTCTCCAGGTCCAGCAGACTGGAGATGTAAAGACCAATGAACTCTGCCACCTTACAGTCAGGCCCTCTAACATTTGCCCCCCCTATAAATTTAAATGTGCCACCAAGTGCCAAACAATCACAAAGAAAAGAACTTTTCTAAGACCTGCATAAAATTTATGCAGACAAAATCTATGAAAAATAAAGTCATGATATGATTATTTAACCATCCTGATGTACCCTTCTGAGGAAAACCAGCTATAAATAGTTGGGGGTTTTTGGTCAGATTTTTCAGTCATCTGATTTGCGCTCATTGTTCTCAAGGACTTAGATGTGTGAGAAGGTCTTGCTTCTCTTTCAGAGAGATAGGGCATTGTTTCCCCTGAAATTTTAGCACGAGTTTCTTCTTCCACCTCAGCTAAAATTGATGCTCTTGCTTGATTACAAAAGCAACAGAACACACCAGTTTTCTCATTACTAGTTTTAGCCTAAAAGCCAGTAAGTTCTCATGTTTACCACGCAACATCCAGGGGCTAACACACACCAAGCCCCCCACCAAAGTGTCTAATGACACACAGAAATTACATTAACATTTTGATTTGCAATAGTTCAGATTCAACCATGTCAGATTTTTAGGGGTCTTCACTGAGCAGAATTAAGCATATACTGTATTAAAACTGAATACTAGCAAACTCCTTTCAGAGCCATAATCACTTTGTACTTTACAGGACCCCAATTTGTTCAAAATCCATTTTATGCAGGACATATATTCAATTAACTAATGAGCTTTCTCTAGATTTGAATTCTCTGACCTAGTATTTATAAAATTTCTGCTTTTCTCTTTTTTTAACCCCCCTTTGCTCTTTTTTAAACCAACACCTAGTAATTACTGCAAAAGCTATTCTTTATGCTTCATAAAACAGATAAGGAAGCACCAGGTTGCCATTTATATTTGTTAAAATGAAAAATATCTCTTGGTTATCCTTTTGATGAATCCAGCTGTCAGAGAAATTAGCATGAAAGGCTAACTCATGCAAAGAAGAATGCATAAATGAACAATAAATTATACAACAAACAAAATACATAATTTATATTTATTAGGAGCCTAATTCTGGATGCTCTAATCATAGCATCCCTACTCAATTCAAATACTAAATAGAAATATAGACATTGTCATATTGGATCAGGATGTGTTATTCCATCTCTGAAAATGATAGTATCATACAGTAACTATAGATGCAAATGACAAGGGAATAGGCCATAAAAACCCCCACAATATATAAACATAGAATTTATTCTAATTTCTAAAGACACTGTCTTTATCCCAATGCTAAGATACATTGTCACTTCTCTGGAAACCCTAGATGCTCCTTACAGTCACAGAAATACACAGATCTTTTTTGAACCTTTAGCCTGGCCCAAAAGTCAACAAAGCCTTCCAAATTCCTTTTGCAGTGAGCTGCCAGTCTGTGCCACAAGGCACATCAGGTTGCCAGTCCTCTGCTAGCCCTCCACAGTTCTTTTTCAGATCCTTGCTCTAGGTTTTCTTCCCCTAAAATCAAAATCATGCATATGTAGGGCAAAGAGCTGGTGCGCATTCAGGACTTGCCACATAAAAGGCTAGGAGAGAGCAAGAACACACACCTAGAGCAAAGAAAATCTGGCAGTGCTTTCAATATCACCAGTTTAGATGTAATTACCCTACTTTAACCATCACTAATTCACAATGCAGACACTTGTTGGGTTAGGCTTCAGCTACATCCCTAGGTAGCTGTAACACAGCAGAGTTTGTTCTGGTTCAGCATTCACCAAGGACATCAGCTACCTCTTATGTGAGCAAGTGCCATGTATTTATTCCCACACCATCCTCACCTTGTTGCCTCAAGACCTGATTCTCTCCCCTGTCCTGTTGCAACAGAGATAATTTTAAAAATCCAGGGACTGTTATACCTCCACCTTCCTTGTGCAGAGGTACCATCAGCTATATTTTGATCCCATGCTCGTTTATATGCAGGATGCAGCTAAAAAATGTGTCAGCATTTTTGTCTAGGTAAATGGGTTACTGAAATATGATGGCCTTCAATCAAAACCAGCATCTCAAATGTTCATGATGGAAGCAGGAGTAAAAGCCTAATCAGGTAAAGAGCATAAGCTAAATTGTGGAGTGGAGCCATCTGAAAACTCAGTAAAATCAGTTTTTCATGGTGAGGAAAATTAGAAAAGGACTTTGGTAGCTACCATCAAAAATGCTGGAAAAGAGCTGATGT
This sequence comes from Peucedramus taeniatus, assembly GCA_013400575.1. Classification (NCBI taxonomy): domain Eukaryota; kingdom Metazoa; phylum Chordata; class Aves; order Passeriformes; family Fringillidae; genus Peucedramus; species Peucedramus taeniatus. Next base: position 33,182 of record WBNO01013934.1, read on the forward strand.
CCAGATTCCAGGGTATTATATCAATGTCAAGAGCCAGATTAATATTAATGTGTCTAGCTTGTAGGATTTTGTACCAGGGAAGCAGGGAGTAACACTGGATGGACTGACTTACATTGGGTATTATCTGCTAGGCTGTGCCAAGGATTCTTCATTCAATCTACTCAGATAACTGTTGCTTGCACACATGCTGAAACTCTACAGATTTTGGCTTTATCAACACTTGCACTGAGTAATTAATCATATCTTGGTCTAGTGCCAGTTGTTAAGCCTTCAGAGAATTCCTAATCTATTTGTTAGCTAATATCTACCACTGTGATACCAAATCAAACAAAAATAAATTTTTCCTTAAATTATTTGATCATTCATACATTTTTTTTTAATAATTAAGAAGACACTTTTTAAATAAAACCAAAACCTTAATTATTCTACCTATGACCTTATCTTTATCTTTGGATCATTCCATATGCATATATTTGAAGATACTGTTTTTAATTCTTAAAGAAGCCTGTGGTGTTCCACTCAGGCTACAGTTGGCTTACTCGGAGGACTAAACTCAGAAATGTATTATTCTGACAGCAGGAGCAAACAAGCTGAGGAGTCTCCCGTTGGCATGGCAACACAACACTGGAACTAATTCAGATCTTTGGTAATGACAACAAAATATTCTTTTCGAAAAGCGCAGAAGTGAAGCATTATTTCATTCCACAATTTCTTGTTTTGGGGTTGGATTTTTGTTGGCTTTTTTTTTGGTCTTGTTTTGAAAAATCATATTAAACTATCCTGTTTCTAAGTAGTCCGGTTTATTTGGATCAACGTTGATACAACCTCTCTTTCTTTTCATAGCTTGACTGTATTCCCACCTTGATGTTTACAACTTCTCCTGAAAACTGCAATTACAGACAGCTCTCAGTGTGCAGACTAATTAATTAACACCTTCAGCTTCTATTCAGAAGCAGACAGTGCTGTAATGGATGACTTCTGAAAACAGATATAGAAGCACTAGGGATTATGAGCTCTTTTTCTTTCAGTATGTCTCTGTGCCAGAAAAAAAAAAAATTAAAAAACAGCAAAAGAAACCCAGGTAAGGATGGTATTTTAGAAATTTTCTTGCAACAGTACAAATGCTGAACTGACAGACAGAGCCAGAGCTCCAGTCAGAGCTCGTGAAGCCCTTGATTTCAGTGAAACTGTATAGAAGAAAGGTAGTCTAAACTAAATTATATTTGATACATACTCATAAAAAATATTTAAGATTTAAAAAAAACATACTGAAAAGCCCTTATAACACTGTGGACATGTAACAAGAAAACCCTTTACAAAAGCATTATGAAATATAATACCACTTCCCTGTACACATGCATTCTTCTTTAAATATCAATGATCTTCTTTCCCGATTAGATCTGATCAGTTCTGCCAATAATTTTATGGAAAACAGACCTGTCCCCCAGCCTGTTTTCTGCTGTTTCAGCACTGTCAATTTCCTGGCCCAGAAAGCCAAGCCAAGCTGCAGAGCCAGTCCCAGCTTCAAAGAACTCACTGGTCTGAACATGGCACACGAAGGAGAGGAAAAACCAAAATGCAGAAGGGCAGAGCAATTTATTCAAATTGAAACAGATAATGGGATAGGTTGAAACAGATGCTAGAACACTCAAGGAAGAGTTCAAGATTTCAGATCTCATTCTTTCCTGTGTTTCAAGACACCTTGCAATTAAAAACAAACAAACAAACAACCTGAACAAGAAAAAAACACCATTATTCTGCCCATTTGATAGCTAATCATGGAAATGTAACCAACTTTTCCAGCATTTGAAAGTGTTTCCAAAAGACCCTTAAACTAAACTACAAAAACCATTGATAGCCACACCATTAGTTACAAATCTTGGAAGTGGGAAATTATTTGCATACCTAAGCAGGAAACTGATGGTTGGTTTAAAACCCATTAAATGGGTTCACTTCAAGCACTCAATACCAAAAATTACTGACACCTTATAGTTTGTTATGCTGATCTCTTTAATTTTCATCACTGCTTCCATCAGAAATAAAGCTCCATGAGACTGACATTGTGTTCTTTCCAGCAGGAATATGCTGGTTTTCTGTGAATAATTTATATTCGTTGTTTTGTGGTTTTGTCAATCACAGCACCACAGACCTCAGTACTGACAGTTTTTTTTTTCCTAGTGCACACACCATTTTAGAAATGACTTTAGTAGGAGTTTTGGCAATTTAAGCACTGTAATTTGGAGACCAAGTCATGCTGGGAGTACTGACATCTAGTTTAAGAAATGAGTTCTTTAACTACTGGTCTAGCTTAAGGTGATTTTTCTGATGCAATTTTTTTCTTTAATGCTTTCAGGAATGCACTTACATATAGCTAACTTTCCATCATTTGTATTTGTCCTGTGTTCCAGTGTTACTAAATGAGATTCAGTTCAGAACTAAGGTTACAAACAACACACACAGTGAAAGGCAGGCTGCAATAAGAAAGGGTGAAAAAAGCCCATTCCCTGGAGCTCAAATCTCTCCCCTTCAAAGGCAGAGCAACATCCTTTTAAAAATGTTATGTTGTATGAGAAGCTACTGCATTTTGAAAACTGGATGCAAGATGCAATTTATACTTAATTAGCTCTGTGTTTCATCTTTGTCTTTTACAGGTCCTTTTTCGGCCTATGTAAGTGCAAGCAAAATTCTGCTTTTCTTAAGGATTTGTAATCCCTGATATTATTTTTTTTAAGAAATACCTGCATGATCTATCCCATTATGCTTTTGTCTTGGACTGAATTACATTAATGGGTTCCAGTCAGATCTCCCATCACACCTTCACTGTCAAACAGAAACTCCCACAATAAAGGACAAGAAGGAAAAAATGCAGAATTATCCTTCTATTTCTTGCAGTCATTTCCTTTCCTAGCCACCACCACTTAGATATACCATACAATTTCTAATTATTTACACCAATGCTAGTAGGAATCCAGAAGAAAAATGCAGGCACTGGACAATTCCAAAAGCAAGGCTTTATAAAAGCTAAAGAAGTACTAAAGAAAAGAAAGTCCTCAGCTCCCTCTGAAAGATAGTTGAAATTTTTTTCAGTTTATGTTTTCTTACACTCTGTTTCATTCATACTTACATTTTAAAACCAAGCCTTTGGTGGAAAAAGCCAATAAGAAATTCTATACTTGTCAAAGAGTGAATATATTCGTACTTGTATAAAAAATAACAAGAGTTAATAATAGAATTATCATGACTATTTACAGACAAGTATTTTTCCCTTCCTCAAATATACAGAAATATAGAAGTATTTTTTGAAGGCTTTGAAAAACATAACCTGTTAACATAAGGGTTATCTACCTGGTAGATATAAAAAAAAATTTTTCATTGGAGGACAGAAATGAGCACATAATTTCAACCTCTGAAGGAGCTGTTGGTATTCATCAGCAGAGATGCAATGCTAGAGCAAATGAACTACCATTTAAATCTTTCTGCCTGCAATTATCTTGTCCAATTTGGTTTGACAATTTGCAGCTATGGTTTTCATATACTGATAAAACCTGGTGAGGATTCTGTGTGAATATAACATCCTTTTTTTTTATTATTATTATTATTATTTATTTTGTTTAACTTGAAATGGCTTCTGCACTTCTGGGAGTTTGGCCATTTCTAAATGACCAGCAGGGTACATTCCTATAGCCTTCCTTCACTGGATGTTTGTAAGAGACAAGGCAGCATGCAATCCACAAAAATTACACCATTAATTATTCCATTGGAGTTGTGTTTTCCTATTAAAACATGGACATTGTCAATGTCTTCAGCTTCAGCTCAGTTCAGTCAGAGGCAGAGAATGACACTGATCACCACAAAGAGAGAAAAGCAGATGGGAAACCTTAAGGGATGTGCTATGTGCCAATCAGCTCAGGCAAAGAGAGGAGAGCAGTGGATTCATGATGAATGAGGCACTGAAAATTGCACAGGGAACGAGGGACAAAAGGATCACTCCTAGCAGATGTGGAAACTCCATCTGTGGCAATGAGAGACACACAGAGGCAGAAAGCACCCTAACAATACTAGAGTACAAAAGAACACAGAAAAAGGTTTTAGAATGAACTAAGAATAATCTAAGGTGAGAGGGGCAAAAAGTCTTTATTATACCTTCTTAACATCCACTTCTTACCACTCACATATGAGCTCATTTTCTGAGCTTGTAGGCTTCCTTTTAAGATCACATTTTAACAATCCAAAGCTACCCCAGGCCACTGAGAAATACTTTTGTCTTAACTCTTGCTAAGTCATACATAAAGCAGGACCCAATCCTAGACATTATTCTGAGGAGTCTGGTGTAAGAATTGCAGATAAACTGTATCAACTTCCAGCATCTCACCTATACAAAGGTTTACTGCTTTTGTAAGTGATTGTTGCTAGCAGAGAACTAATGCCCACATGGAGTTTGAGCATGTCTTCGAGGTAAAGTGAAAGAAAGTGATCTCTGTCAAGGCAATCTGTTGGGAACTGCAGTTTTTGAACTTCATGAAAAGCAGCAATAATTTGAGAGCTAATGGGATACCATCAGGGAGTCCTCAAACTCTCAGGTAAGGCAATTCTTTCTTCTCAGCATGTTCTACAGCTAGAGGAGAAATATTATATTAGCTTGGACCTGAATCCTGAAAGGAACTCCCCATGGACATCGATCTCTTTTTCCAACAGTAACTACTCAGACATCAAGAACACCAAACACCTCTTTTAAAACATTCTATGCAGGAATTTGCACATTCAAGTCATGGTAGGAACTACAGCAGCACCAAACACAGTGTCAGTGCCTGTTTCCTTAGCTGCCATCCCCAAAGATTGGTTTTATCCTTAAACATTGAAAAAAAATTCCTGTAATATCTTTCAAGGAAATTAATTTGTGCTTATGCTTTCTAACAGTTCTCTCTGCTTTCCAGGATTGTTGTTCCTTCCCAGGAAATTTTCAAATTATTTCTAGCAGTGCTCCTGCTTTCTGGGAATTTTTTACTACAGGCTTTCAGAAATATCTCCTGTACCTTCTAGGAGCTACTCAATTGCTTTCTTAGGCCCACTACTTTCTAAAATTATTTTTTCAGTACTTTCATCCAGGAATCTCACCAAAGCTTTCCAGGCCTTTTTCCTACTGCTCTTTAAGAATTTTCTATGTGACCTCTGTGTGCTTTTTTGAATCCTCCCTATTGATTTCTGGGAATTTTGTCTAAATGGTTAGTAGGATTTTGCAGGCTTCCTAGGAAATTCTCAACTGCTTCCTAAGATTCTTTACAGATACTTCCTGTTGTTTTCCACTAATACTCCTGTTATTCCCTAGGAATTTCCTCTAGGATTTTCTGAAAATATTACTGATTCTGAAAATATTTTCTGAAAATATTACTGAATTTATTAATGCCACTCCCCCCTCTTCTACTTACAGACATTTTTCACTACTTTCTAGGAAATCATGAATAGATCTTAGGAATACCACCCTGGCAATCATAAATGACTTTAAAGAATGCTCCAGATGTTTTTGAGGAATTTCCCCATGAATTTTTGGGGATCCTGCTAATGCTGTTGTAAGTTTCCCTTCTACTACATAAATAAACAGGCTAGGGATAATTGATACTCAGATACATTCTGAAAAAAAGCAGGGAAAATGTCCCTGGACTAGAAATATTGCCAAATCATTTCACTGCTCATGCAGGTGGCAGGCCAAGTTGACTTGCTGTGAATCCTTTAGCACTACACTCTGTTACCTGAGGGTGCACTGACACAATGGTAGTGAACCACAGAGTTACAGCTCACCCACTCTTTCACTAGCCTGGACCTCAACAGCCACAAGGTACACATCTTTCATCTCAATGTATTTGATTAGCTGACATTCTGAATTTTGGTGCAAATATCCTTTTCTTAGTAAATTGATTACAAATGGTAGCAGTCTTCTACCAGATTGCTTTTTCCATCATACAGAACTGTTAGTTATATGTCATCCTGTTCTTCTAAACTTTTCTAAGCCTTCTGATGTTTACATTTTTATAATGGAACTTCTCACACACTTTTCATGTGAATAGTAATTGTTTTACATTCCTTTCTGGAGGAAGAGAAAATTGATGGACTCTTGGTTTAACCAGTGTGACTGGAGAGGTGGCAACTTCACTCTCCAATCCCTGGCTACCTTTTAGAATTCTATAAATACCCAAGTCAGAAAATAAAATTTCTCTTTTTTACCCTGAACTTCCAAGCGAGTATGTATAATTAATTCATATCATATTACAACAGTTATATGACTTTGTGTCCAGAACTTCAACCCCATCCTATTTTAGTTCTGAGCCAGGAGATTCAGATCTTATCATAGCAACCTGGTAAGGGCAGTACCCACAACCTGTTCATTCAATCTTCAAACAAATATATTGCTGTTTCTTCCAGGCTGCACCTCTGGCTAGGAAAAAACTCTTTATAACCAATCACATAGTTAGCTCATGGCTTTCACTCAAACACTGCAGAATTCTCTTTCTGCAATACTTCTACAAGTATTGTAGAAAGTATCTCTTTCTACAATACTTCTACAAGTATGGGCTGCTTGAGACAATAAGACCACAGACCTTCATGACAATATCATCATGTGCTTTTCTGTGTTGCCTGAACATGTATATGTCCCTCTGATCTCCTTTTCTTTGTTTGTTTTTCCTTTTTTACTCCCTGGGGCAGAGATGATTATTTTGTTTTGGACTGTACATCACTAACTTCAGTCTGACGTTCACAGATTACAGCTGGGAAGGAAATAGCTGCTTAATTTCAAGTATCACCTGATAGACAGTTTTGAGCAAGTAATTTCTGCAATTTTAGAAAACTGGCAAAATTATAAACCATTACATTAGTATAATAGAAATTCACCTAATTGACAGTATTGTTTCATTATACACCAATGCTTCTATTTTATATTTGGGGCTCAGGTGAAAGGTTGCTCTCCCAACCAATTAATCCTGTGCTGTCACTTATAACCTCTGTGTCATGACCATAGATTGCCTAAATAAATGTCAGAAGGATTCATATATATATTGACGCCAATTAAAAACCTATGCTGTTTTATTGATGGAAAACACCTTTAAGTGCTTTACAAATGGATCCTGTCAAATTTCTTTAAAAAATCACAGATGGCTTGATTTGGATTTTCATTGACAGAAAAAAAAAAGCAGAGGATTATATAATCTTCTGAAAACTATGATGGACTCAAGACGTGACAGAAGACTTCCATAAGTTAATGAACAGCTGCTCACTATTAAAAATGTGTTCCTGTAAAAGAGGAAAAAAATCAAGGTCTTTTGTGCCCTGACTTTTATTGACAAAGGACCAGAGCACACAGAGGCAAATCTACTTTAAGGTTTAAAACCAGAGTAAACCTCTACTGTTTGAGAATAAAGTTGTTTCAAGTCTTCAGGGTTCAGTGGGCTATTTTCTATTTAAGCCAGTTTGTTAATGAAAAATCTGTTTGCAGCATCCTTCTAGGAATGTCATTAAACTGAGATACAGGGTTCTGTTTGAAGGGACAGAAATGTGTGGGGAAATGCTGCATTTTGTAAATCTTATATTGGTTCTTGAATTTTCCATCTGGTGAGGTATGTGACTGGAACAGAGGGCATTTAAAAACTAACACTGAATCACACTACAGCTCTTCTAAGGGATATTTTCTGTGGATCTCAATCAAGGAAACAAATTACAAGAAATGAGGGATATTATTCTCTCACAGTAGCAGTTTGTGAGTAACTCACAAGTGCTCTACTGTGGCACTGTTTTCTTTGTGTTTTTCCTTCCATCCAACCAGGTGCTTCCTAACAGCAATTGCTATTCTTGCTTAGAAGAAGCAAGTCTTCTTGAAGAAGACTTTAGTAGACACTACTTCTCCAATCAATTTGGGTCAAAAATGCATGCAGGCTTATTGCCAAAACTATTTTTAAATCCCTCAATTAGACATTTCTAAGAAGTGTTTACAAAAGGCCATATTTGTTGTTCAGAGAAACCTATAATTTGCCAAGTTTCACCAGCATTTTTCTGAAATGTTGGGAGCAGTTTCTAGAACTACCTGTTTTCTACACTGCATTTTACTGATTTATCCTACTTTTTTCCTGCACTGATCCTATTTGAAGGATCAGTATGAATCTCTCGCTCTTTTTCAACTGCTGAATAGTGACAAAACATTTCAGCTAGCTATAAGATTTTTCTTAATACATTTCCTTCTCATCATTAATATATCTGCTATGTTTTAGTTGAAAATATTTTTGCAACTGGAGAGCTTTGCTGTAGTATACAAGAGCCCCAATAACAACAAGGGAGTTGATTAATGCAATATGCACATACCTAGAATTTTCATGATGAGTCTCAATGGACTTGAACATTAATTGAAGATTGCATTGCTGAAGTAATTTCTTCTATTTCTTTGTTGGTCAAGAACAACTAAATTGCATATTCTGAGTTACAGCACTTGAAACTGGTTGCTAAATCCAAAGGGATGGAAAGGAGTTTGGAGTTAGCATATTAAGCACATTTTGTTCTGGACACGAGCTTAATTTACATTGTATTGCATTAATAGTTTCTTTAATGTTAGATTTCTCCACTGCCTTGAGTGGGAGATCTGAAAATATGTGAATTATGCTTTCAATTGTTTTTCTGTAAAAAGACAACTGTTCTCTACTGATCTGAACTAAAAATATAATTCTCATTTTAATGACATTTTAGACACAGTCACTAAAAATAAGTAATTAAATAAGGAATTTAGCAGAATTCAGAAGACAATGTTAAGAACAGGTTGAAAGTTCCATGATCCACTGGCTATATGACTGATGGCAGATTCTGATTTTCAGTAGAATTAAGTGCTCTTTACTGTTTTTTCCCAGATTAAATGACATGCAAATACATTTTTTGACATATTTAGTCTAAATGTATGGTTTGAGTATCAAGAAAGGGTCTCACTTCTAAGGAATCATGCTGATGCTTTTAGGCAAACACAGATCGTCCCAGTGCGCTGGGATGCTCAGATGCTCAAAGCAGGAGTGAAGCCCCTTTGCAGAAGACATTCATGGAATTGATCCAGGGCTGACACAAGACTTTCCTGGGACCCTTGATCATGGTTGCCAGCAAAGCCTGAACTAATTCCCTAATTCAGAAATCCACTCATTCTCAGCCAATTGTTTCAGCCTTGCTAATTACCCAAACATTTCAGAATATGTCTCTTCAAGCCCAGAAGCAGCAGGATTTTCAAGGAACATTTTTCCTTTTCTTTCTCTTTTCAACAAAAGCAATCAAGTAAATTAATTTAAAGCTCACTGTAAGTGTGCAGCATTTCCAGACTAACAAAAATATAGCACATTCCATGTGAAGAGATGTTGCATTAAAATCTTGGATTTTATGACTGTTTGTAAATAATTAAACCAATTCCACTATCTCCAAAAAATACTCTAGGAAAGCCACAGTGGCAACAGGCTGGAAGCCTTACCAGTATCTTCTAGTGAAGGCACACTGGAGAATACTTTGTAAACACCAACCTACAATACTCATTAGAGATCATCACTGTTTCTAGAAGCATCAATATACTCTGTTTGGATAGGTATTTTTACTTGGATGAAAAACCTAGATGGTTATTGCCCATATACTTGTATAGATGAAGGCATAGATAAATTAAGATTTAGTCTTAGCTGGACTTCTCAGTGCCAGTTTAATGACAGGACAAATGCATTTCTTTCACACCCTAAAAACTTGATTTTTTTCCTGCATTTCAAACATTGACAGTGATCAGCTCTGGAAGTACTTTTTGAGACTATTAGTGTTGGAGAGACAAAAGTCTCATCTCGTTATCCCAGTTCTTCTGCTCTCTTACAAGGAATGCTCAAAGATTCCCAGGGGAACAGAGCTGCCATTTAGTGATGATTTCAGTTCCCACCTAGCTATACTTCCTTTTCCAGAAAAGTCTTTTTAGGGTTGTGGTAGTCATGGTGTTTGGTTGTTGTTTTTCCAAATGAAATTTTTAAATTTCAGGGAATAAAAGCAAAGTGGGCAGAATGTTAAAAAAAAAAGGGGGAGCAGAATGACAACCATGACAACTAACCTGTAAACACAGTGAAATAATTTATTTGCCCATAATCTGTCATAGCTTTAGCATTTCTTTGATGAGTGACTCATTTATGATATATCACTACTTCTATTGGCTGGGGATTCATCTGAGCTACGGTGTGACAGTAGAGCAAGAGTGACTTGCAGAATCCTAGCACCAGATTGAAAATGATACAGTCACAGAATAGTAAATGCCCATCTGCTGTAAAGTCCTATTCTTCTGAGGGAGAATTTTTGAGAACTTGCAGGGATTTTTATGACACTCAGTGGGTGAGTCAGGCCCAGTTCTGTTAGTCAACACTACTCTAATGCTATGTGGGTTAGTTGGTCTTCCTTCAGTAAAAGCACAGGCAGCCTGAGCCCTCTGACAGTGTCCTGGAGTGCTCCCACAGAAAACACATCCTGTGCCTGCAGCTATCTGGGTCATGCCTGTCCTATTTTAAGATCTGAAAGCACACAGAAGCAGCCCTGGCTCTCAGTGCCCAAAGTCTGTGGTGCCGTACCTGTTCCCTGCTCTCTTTACCTACAGAATTCTGAGCAGGAAGCAACTGTATTCCCAACACAAAGCTTTGCAGCTCTGAATGTGGATTCCTTGCATAGATCACCCAGTTCCCAGACAGCTGCAATTCTCATGAATATGCAGGTCCCCAAATCTCTAGAGGAACAATATGTAAAGATACTAAAAGCAAGCTCGTTACTTTTCTCTCCTTCCAAACCAGAGTTGCTTGGCTTCCATCTTTATTTATGCTATTATATATTTATTTTTTTACTTTTGAAACTTCCACCTTTTCCCCTATATTTAGGAATGAATAAAGTTATTATGACTAAAGTAAGACTAAGAAGTTATGGTTAGAGAACAGTTTCTGAACCAAAATAAAAGAAATAAATAGGAGACTGAATAGCAGGCTCAAGAAAGAAACAGGCAAGGATGGAAAAAAAGCAGAGATACCAAAAAAAAAAAAAAAAAAGAAAAAGTAGTGCAAAGAAAAACCAGAGGGAAGGAAAGTTGAAGTGGCAGAAAGGAAGAATGAATGTGACTGAAGAAAAAGCATTGTAGGAATTAAAAACAACTCCCCTAAGACTCAGCATTTATAAAAAGATCCTTCCAGATAATGCTCTCAGATCAGTTTCAATTTCCTTCCTTCACTAGGTATGGTGGTTTCCATACAATACTGTTAACAGCAAGAGGAAATATTTTTACTTTAAATTTAGAGTCTTTTATCACTTTTATTTCTATTCAGGTGGCTGTCATTCCAGGCTAGCATGACAGAACAAGAATTAATAGAATTAATTGATAATTTAAATTCTTCATCTTGAATAGTCAGCAGGGCTGAGGAGAGTTATGCACATTAGTTGCACTGAATATTCTGTTAGGCTTATATTCATTACATAGGTCCTTTCTTATTTATGTGATCTTTCTAAATTGAGAATTTATTCAAGTCTTTGGTCTATCACCCCTATTCAGACTCCTTAGATTTTTCTCAATAGAGACAAAAGTCCCAGACATCACTTCTCAATTAATTTTAAAGAGATTTCTGTCCTATAAAATGCTGCACTCAAAGAGTTGGCAGATAAAGATGTCACATATGTATAAGGTTTGCCTTAAGGCCAGATAGGATGGATATTCAGATAAGAGATTTAAAAAAGGAATGCTGTGCTTTACAAATGTAATTCATTTCAAAGCTTATTAAAACAGACACATGAAATAAATACATATGTAAACAAAGTATGCATTATATACATGCAACTTATCTATCACAGCATATAAAGTCTAAAAAACTTGTAGACACATCGATATCTGCAATTTGGTAATTAACAATGAAGCCCCAGATCCTTTTAGCCTGGTTTTCTCCAGCATGGTTTTGTATGGATTAAGTATTCTTGCTATCAAAAGAATTACAGTGATCTTTAGTCAATGTAACAACAAAGTGCAGAGAATGATAACCATACAGATCATTGCACATAGCTTGTTCTTCTGATTTTTTCAGTGAACAGAAATAAACTTGCCTACTGCCATCCAGACTTCTTTCTGAACTGTGTTGCTTTCAGTTATGTTAACAATCACTTTGGGTTTCAATACATACATTTAAACAAATATTTTTTAAAGGACGTATCATCTCATTAGGTAAAACATTGTAATAAACCTTTCACTTTTAAAAGATAAACACAACTAATATCCTCTTATGGCAGCAGCTACCTACCTATTTTCCCCTATGTCACAGTAGACAATTGGGAATCATTTTTTTGAGAATGGCTTTCAGTGCCTAACACAGTCATTTTTACTGATATTGCTTACTTAGGTGCAGAGCAACCTTTGTGATGAATTCTTAGCTGATCAAGTGAGAAAATGCAACATCCCAATCAAAAGAAAAAAAAAAAAAACCAAAAAAAAAAAAAACCAAAAAAAACCAAACCACCAAAAAAACAACACTTTCCACACTGAGCAGTATTTACATTGATTCACTGCGTTGTGGTGTGTCCTCTCAGCCACCACTCCAGAACTTTCTCATTGCTCATTTGCAAACCTGGTGAGAGCCAATGCGGGCCTGCTTTCAGCACTTGGCTGCTCTCTGCAGTCTCCAGCACAGAGGGGAAACAGCAATCAGTGTGGGGGCAAACCCAGAGGCTTTCAGCTACCCTAATTCAGAAAGTATTCCTGCCCCCAGCCACCACTCTGACACTCAAAAGAGAATCACAGAAATCATCTTCTGCAGCTTGTCATGGCACAGACACTTTGAAATTATTTTGAGTTTCAATGCAAGCACTCTCCCAAGACAACCTAAGTTTCAAGGCCCCAGATGTATATCTCATGAGAATTCTCTGCTGTGATATTCTCTGAGTAAAACTGCTCTGTTCAGGTCTCTTGGGCATATGTCTTTTTACCAGAAAAAAGGAAAACTATGACAGAAAATCCCAAGCCTGCATGATACTAGTTGAAATCAAAGTGGAATTACAATCTTTTTGATCATGCAGTGGCAATAGAGAGGAAGTGCCATTATACACAAGCATATTCTTCCCTATTTTCATATGCCAGCAATCTATTAGAAAAATGTTGTTTGCATTTTGTTAATTATATGAAATTATTAAAAAAATAGAAAAAGAAACCCAAACATGAATTGAATAATAGTTATATTAAAAAATTCCAAGGAAAACTGAAGATAAAAATATTGACATCTTCCTGTAGCTAATTTCCAGCTGTTACAAAATTTAACCAGGATAATTACATATCATAAGGAATTGCTGCTGTTTCTCTGTAGTACACAGCATGGCAGACACAATGGTAGGGCTTGACTTAAAACAAAGGTCCCCAAACTACATCAGCATCAACCCCTGGTCTAGCTAAAACTGGGAGTCATAGATGAGTTTGGTCTCCTAAAGATACAGTTTCACTTGAACACAATAGATATGTAACCTTCAAAAAAAAAAAAAAACAAAAAAAACCAAAAAAAAACCAACAACAAAAATTGTGGATTAAAAAAAATAGAGCAAATTTGTAGGCACAACAGTAGGAATTGATAGGAACTGCCATTAGTTACAGTATCTAAGGCAACTGCAATAAATTAAAGTGCTTTCTGGATTTAAGAAGTTGGTCTGAAAAGGGCAAAGAAGAAGCAGTGGCTTGTATTCACTGAAATAATTTGGAGAACAAGGTTTTCATAGCTGGCATCTTAAGAGTTAACCAACTTTTTTCAGGCAGGCCTATTAAGGTCACAATTTATACAGAGGTTAGGTTATAATTTGTTTGGGTTTTGGGGGTGGTTTTTTGGGTTTGTTTTTTCTTTGGTTATGGTTCATACCCCACTCACATTGCAAGTCCATTCCCTAGCAAGGACTGCAATGAAAGATCACACACACTTGCAACTGAAATGAAAAGATATGGAAAGGAGATTGTACATAGATACAGCCAGTGAAATAGTTAACAAAAATAGTTTGCCATTCCCAGTCAGAATAATCATCACAAATTTTCAGATGCCTCATTGCATCATAAATTAATGTTCTTCAGCTGATTTGCACTTCTTTTAATAAAATGCAAAATTAGTTAATGCTACATATTGTATTGCTCTATAGTATCATTAACACCCATGTACATCACAAATTACAGAATCTGACCTCCATAATGTTCAGGATCTATTCTATAATAGAGCAATTTTTATTATATATACATTAATCAAAACTGTTCAGCAGCATTATTCATGATTATATTTCTCATTCATGGCCGTTAGTTGCTATTTGAAATTTGGGCTATGTTCATTAAGCTCTGGGGCTACATGGCATGCCTTGATTTTCTTATGGGGCAAGTTCCTACATCCAGGATTTCTTGGCAGAAATATTTGGCATTTTCCTTTAAGATGTAATGAGCTTTCCAGATTTTTTAAACAATTAAGTAATTAGGTATATGTTTTCTAGGCAGAACTCCCAAAGAGATGTCAACTCATTAGGAATAAATTCTTTTAATATTTCAGGTGGATACATGTGAAATACCCCCATTGAACATTCTGGCAAATATTCATCTCTGGTAAACATAATAGCCTGTATGCCTCCAGCTTTTTTTGCAGAAATAAAAAAAAACAGAAAAGCCCCACAAAGGTCAACAAAACCTGAATTTAAATGAACAGACACTGGAAATTTCTAACTATGCAAGTATCTGAAGGCTAGTGTTTATTTATTTATTTTATATGCTGAAGGGCCTGCAGTCCACTGATACCTCACTTAATTAAGGATAAAAGGGACGGGTTTGAATTTGTCATGGCAAATGAATGTGTGAAATCTAATCTCTTATTCAGACAATGAAAACCAAGAACCAATCTAAGATTTAATGCTGAAAATAGAAGAAAAATATTCTGCAGGTTGTTTAGATCTGCACGATTTTAACTTACTGGCTGTGTTCCATTTCTTATGAAATACCTCTGGCTTAGAATCATGGGCTTTTTAATAGCACTCTAAATTAAACTTAATTCCACCTTCATATCCTCTGTACTAAAACGAATGTTCTAAGGTTAGAAGCCATTGTGAAGTTTAAATCTGTTTGAATTACTGATCACGTTTCAGACCTATTTTAAATAACTTTTATAATACACACATTGAAGTTTCTAGTGAGGTTACTGTAAGACCTGTGAAACATTACTATGATATAGTAAGAGCATTATTAATAAACTAATAATAAGTGTTGAAATTGAAACATAGAATTCTTTCTCCTCTGAAACAAAATTCTTCTTCATATCCAGTCTATTTATGACATATCACAATGATCTAACAGTGGAGTTGAAGTTACCTGTCCTTAAAGGCAATAAAGTGTCAGGCTATATAACTTTCCTTAACCACAATGATCAGAGGTGTCCTCCTTTGAATTAATGATTGCAAGTCTATGACATGTCACATTTTGTTGAGAAAAAAAATACTTCAGAGGATTTATTCTGATTATTACATGATGTAATCAAATTACTCTAGCAGTGATTATAAAAACTCTGACAAACTATTTTTTGTTGTGGAGAAGTCTTCTTTCCATTTTAAACACAGTCAGTTGTGTCCCTTCTGGTTCACTGCAGGCTTTGCCCTGACAGTGTGCATATGCATAGTCTGTTATCCTCTTAGCACTATAAAATCAAAGTTTGAAATGACTGGACTCTGATGAAAAGTGCATCTCTCTTATAAGGACAGATTGGGGCCAGGCACACCCATGGTTCAGAGACAAGAGTTTGTGGAAATAAAAAAACTACTCATGAGTGACAAACTCTCTTCATCTCCCTCCTTCCCAAGTCAAAAGAATACACACATTTCTCAGTACTAAACCTTATTTATCTATTTGCAGGAAAAATGAATGTCAGGAATTGTATTGTAGGCTGCTGTTTTACTTTACAGTAGAGATGAAATGAGATCAAAATTAAACAAATGCTCTCTTGGTAAAATCATAACTTTGATGCAAAAAATGCCATTTGTTAGCAGAACATGTACATGAGCCATGTCCTCTTCTCAGAAAGCAGCAAAACGTAATGTACCCAAGGTCATAGTGACTATTCTTCCATTGTCATTTCCAAGGAGTCACAAACCATCTTGCCTCAAATTCCTTAGAAATTTGAATTTTTTTTTTAATAACTTTATAGGGGCACCAACTTTTCCTCAATAAAACTGTTGATCCCTATAATATATATGTTATATCTTGTCTTTACCTCAGAGGTACTGTCTGGAAAAATTAATTTAAAAATTTATCTGTATAAATGCATACACTTGCTCTGTATATAGACTTATTCAAACAGAGCAGATAATAGGATAATTCTCCACTCTTTGCTACATACAGAAAATTAATTACCAAGCAAATACACAAGCTTATTTTATTGCATCGGTGCTATGCAAGTCAGTTCAGAAAAGCTAAATTTCATGCTTCTTTAGTTCCCCCTCAAAGTGTGGTTTTCCAGCTCATTAAGGAAACAAAGGAAGGAAAGGTGAGTGGTTTATGGACACAGGGTAACACTATCAACTGATGGAAAAAAAAAAAAAGCCAAACCTGAAAAGTTCCTGTGCACTTGATGGAATAACAGCTGGTAAGGTATTATACAGAAACTTTCATTTACTGCAAACCATTAAACTACAGTAGGGCAGAAGGCTGAAAAGGAAATTAAACTCGGCCATACATCACCAGTGATTTTCCTTTCAGCAGCTTTGAGCTCTGCAATGGATTACGCAGTGAATGTGTGTGCTGGAAGCATTTGCAGAATAGGAAGCTACTTGTTCTGCAGATCTAAACTGGAGCAACTTCAACCATATAGGAAAACTTTGAGAACATTAACTATATTGTGTATTACAAGAAAAAAAGTAGGATATCGCAAACAAAAACAAAAAAAATATAACAAAATTCAATCTAGAAGAATGTCTTCTATAAGTGTCTTTCAAAAAAATGGCATCTTCTTCTCTGTTAACTCTCTTAACAAAAGGTTGAGTTACGGTGTTATCCTTGTTCAGTGGAAAATATAAAAAATTAAGAAAAACTAATTTTTTTCTTTTAAATTATCTCTCTTGTTATTTGAAGCTATTTGTTTTAGAACTGTTTTCTTAGTGCAACAGTAACAAAAATATCACATCATAAGGGAACCAACATTCCCCAGTAATGAAACATCACTCCAGAAGAAAACATGTTCATACTTGCAGGATTTGCAGTGAAATCTACAACACTTCAATAATTTATATTCACTTTCAAAGCTTCTGTTTTGATCACATGAAAAATCAGGCTTGAAGAATTCCAAGGAGCTGAAAGCACAACCAGCTGAATCCAAGACTCCAGTGACTTTCATTTTTACAGCTCACATAGAAATGTGACATATGTACACCAAAGTGAAGATGCAAAGCCAACCACAAAATGAATTTAGAATGGGTTCATCCAACTGACATCACCTCATCAGCATGGTACAGATGTCCACAGCTCCACAGGCACAGAGAGAATGTGTGCCTATTATGGTTTCAAGAGTACAAAATCTCTAAGCTCATACACAAGAACTACTTCATGGTCTAGACAATGCATTAGCATTCAATATAATACAGGAAACAGAATTCTAGAAATGTTACATTCAACAACTTAAAAAAAGCAGCATCTGCATTTCCCATTTTTCCCTTTTTTTTGCTACACCTTTTAATTTATTTTAATGTCATGCAGCATTTTAAGACACAAGAAGGGGTTGTTCAAGAATACTTATTGGTTTATTAATCCAAACTGCATTCTTAAACAGAAAAAAATCAAATTATCTGTTTATAAATTACTAATTTAGGTCATGTTAAAACTGGATATTTGTAAAGCACTCTAATAATTTTCACTTTAAGGATTGATTTGCCTTTAATTTGGTTGCTATAGAAACCTTCGGACTAAATAATTGGATAGTGTGGTATTAAAAAAAAAAGTAGAGAATCCACAGATGGACACTGAGACATCCAAATTCCTTGTGTAGTTTTGAAAATCTTGGCCTAAAAACATGTGGCATGAGGTTTTAGAAAGTTAAAGTAAAAATTATTTTTATTAGTGTATTTCAAGACCAGAGCGAATAACCTGAATTACCAGAGCAATCTGGTCTGGTTTGACAGTTGGCATTTCTTGGAGGGAGAATTTAGACTGGAGACATTCTGATGACCCTTCCAACTGGAGTTATTCTGTGCCTTTTTAGAAACAGTTCCTGAATGCATCTGCTGAAAGATTTGTACACTGATAGTTTAAGCAAGGCTGAGCATGTTACACAGTGACAAACCAGATTACAATCCACATTGGATCACAAAGTAAATCTCTCTCTTGAAGAAAACACACCCTGCTGCTGTTAAAAGGAAGGAATCTATGAAGTAGAGCTACAGGACTCAAGAGACCCATACCAAGTTTATTTTAACAACAATCACTTCTTAATAAGAATTATTCTGACAGAAAAGTATGCAGATACTTGCCTACACGGTCACGTTTCTGATTTTAGAAAATGCATTAAGTTTTTCCCTGGCATATATCTGTATATAAAGGGTAAGATTTTATTAGGAATTTACCTTCCCAGAATTGCAAAAGAATGCACATCTACCCTGGCCAAGTCAGTGTAAATAAGAAAGTGAAGAATAATTAAAATGCCTGGCTTACCTTAATTGACAGAGGTTCAGCCACAAGGTCAGTATACCACAGTAAACATTACAGCTTTTTGATCTTTCATTAAACTATTACCATGAACTAGAGCAGTGTCCATGCTTGCTTTTAAAGGTAATTTAAGACAATCAGGACTGTCTCTTAAGCTAAAACTATTCTGAAAAACCAGTTGAGAGAAGGTATGACACCACATGGTCATGAACTGTGGCTATAGCTGGAGAAAGCCAGAGCACAACATAACCAGAGCACAACAGTGAGTGGACATAGCATGTCAAATATCTCATTTCTGAGTAGGAATTGAAAGGTGGATAGCAAGAGTACTATTAATAGAAAATAAGCACAAACAATAACTTTCTTAAGCAAATGAGAAAATATTCCATGCTGCTTTGTCAATTTAATTTCTAGAAGTTATGCAGCAGTCCAAAATTTTTAATGGTAAAGATTCCTGCTAGTTCACACAAAGTTCATTGAGTCTTTTGTATATAACCAGAGTCCCAGGCTGTACTGAACTGTTTTCAGTGCCTTGAGTACTCACAATGATGTGTTGCAATGGCAAAGCCAAGAACCAAGTAAGCTCCTCATTGTTACGACTTCCACGGATTTTGTCCTCACAAATAAAAGACATGAAGTGGTAATTCAAGCTCTGATTCAGTTTCTTAATGAACTTTAACCTCCAGAAGCCAAAGCCACACCAGTTCCCCTTTCACCTTATGTTCTTTTTCCCTCTAACTACTAATTAATTCTATATATAACAGAAGCTCTTTTTTCTAACATGTGCCAAGACCTTAATACAAGCAATTGGGCAGATCTTCAATATAACTTCATTGACTTTTAATGATTTACAACAGATGAGAATCTATCTTCAAAAAGTATACTACTAATTAACTTATGAAGAGTTGGCTGTTTCCAGTATTTAATATAATTCTTGAATGTTCCTAGGCATGCATCTGAATTTCAATGAAAGTTGTACCAATAGATAGATATCGACATTCTCATGAATACCAAATGAGTTCATTAGCACTTGTCCTGCAATGGTGAATACCTGCTGAATTTTTAACTGAGTGGTCTTCAAATGAAACTGCTGGCCACATATCAGACTCCAACAGCTTTTAATCAAATCTCAAATTCTACCAACTTTTCCATCTTTTATTTGTGAAATGGACCGAGAAAATAGGAGGGGAAAAAAGAACTAGCAGAGAGATGAGATGCAAGAATGTCACACACCACAGACATGCTTACTGCACTGAGGTTTTGACATAATTCAATACAGTACATCTAGAGATGTGATTCCAGTCTGTAAAAGGTCTATCAAAAAAAAGGTGAATCTTTTACACTTTTCCAAATAAATCCATTTGTTTAATAATTAAGAGAGAACTGGAATGCCTTGTGGCAAAGGACAAAGGTTAGAAGCACACTTCAGTCTTTCAAAAGTGATTTTCACGCAGCAGCAATTCTGTCAGCTCTGGCAATACACCTTAAGCTCTTGGCTGCTTATTATCTGATAGCACCCCCTCACAGCACCCTTCCATCATGGTTTGGCAGCTGGTTCACATCCATTTCCCACACATACAGTTTCCCCCTAGTTTAAAATGGGTCAGAGCCAGGTCATCTCCAATACTGTTGTTAACATTTACACTGCTTGCAAAATGGCAGTGAGGAAAAATGAAAGGTAATGTGGAGGCCGAAGAGGAAATACAGAACAGCAGCAACAGAGTTGTTCTTCCCAACTAAACACTAATGTATCTCTGAAAGCATTTGCAATTTGCAGAGACCAAAGAGAGTTAGGAGTGAAGGACAAAGCCAGAAGCCTACAGTAGTTAAAGGTAATTGACCTTGAATGTGAATTTAGCAGTGAGAGAGAGAGTAGAGAAGACTGTAGGTACAGGAGAACAGCATGTTCTATTTTTTTCAGATGAATGCCAACTTATTTAAAGGGGAAAAGTAGATACTATGTAAGAGTAAGAAAGAAGCAGATAAAGCCTATGTACATAGTGATGGTTGCATTTTCTGATGACAAATAAAGAAAAATTCTGGAATGAAATTTCCTAGCAATGCCATTAGCTAGAAGTCCTCATACAGAAAATACTCAGAATCCAGTAAAGTGAAATTGTTACTGTGAGAGCCTGTTATGTCTTATCCCTCACCTGAAGTTTCAGTATGTATGAGTCCCATTGAGAGCGAGTAGATTGGAGCACCATTCTGTGAAGTTAGAAACAAAATTAAAAATATCTGGGATGCAAGAGACAGACATGCAAACTGATCACTGCAGCATACACACAATTAAAATTAATTTCAGATGTAACTACAGATGAAACCCCTACTGTTGTGATTCCATACATAAATGCATATATAATACACATCTATGTAAAAGTTGTGACACTAACTCATTTGTGCTCATTGCTGTAAGACATGAACAAAATTCCTTATCTTGGAACAGAGAAATGCACATGACCTCAAAATCTACATACTGGGGAGAATCTGCTGCTTAAAAAATGAGAGAAGAGATTAAAATCAACATCTCTCCACTATGTCAGATGAATTCTGGTTTTGGAAATTTGGTGGCCTGAAACAGTAAAACAGATGGGGAAAGTATGAGAGGTTAGTTCTAGTTCTGTGACAGAAAAGGAAGAATTTGCAATATCTCTTTGCACATGACCCTATTTCCTGTTCTAAACTCAAAACAAAACTTATATGAGCAGGAGAATGAGTATACCTCTTTCATCCCAGTCTTTTTCCTTTTGCAATAGGCCCTATGAATGACCTTGTCATCAACAAGAATGTTATAATGAAAAAAAATCCTAAAATACTCCTAATGATCAGTTCAGTTTTCCAAAGCAAATAAAAACATTCAGATGTCAAAGAAAAGTTATTCCTGGTCAAAGGGGAGAGTATGACATATGAATTCTGTCATGTGATCAGTTCAAAATGATAAAAACAGTCACCCTCACATGCTACCTTCTTAATGCTAGCTTCTTTGCTTCTTCTAGCCCTATTTGATTTTACACGAGGTGATTTATATGGGCATTGATATAAGGCATAGTAACCTTGGAAAAGTGTATAAATCTACAGGGTTTTAAGAGTGAACATATTTTTTTTCCCCTCCTCACTTTCACCACAACTGAATTTGTGTACATGAGTAAGCAATTTCAATACAAAGTGATAGAACAACTTTTACTTTCTCTCAGCGGAGACTTTTTTAAGATTTGCAAGCATTAAAAAGGACTGCTTTTCTCCAGCAAGGCCAAGAGATATCCTGGTATATTGTGGGAAGCAGAACAGATTGCCATTTTTTTCAAAAGGTAAAATCCTTTTGTAGCATGCAAGTAGCTTAAATACTTCCTAAATGAACAGAGCCCTCCTGGGAAGAGAAGTTCCTGGCTGCAGCCTCTCACTGAGATACATGAATATGTTGTGAGTCCTCCTTCTTTCATCTTGGTTAAGAATTGACTAAATGTTAAATGCTAGTGTGAGAAATCAGGGTGTTCAGGAAAGTGCTAATTTTTCCCAAGTTCAACACCTGGGAATGGAGAACCACAGTATTAGCTCATACATTCACTCAAATCTGGTGATTAGAAGCATTCTCATAGAAAGCAAAATCTGTCTTGTGTATTGGGGTCAAATAAACAGACACCCATCTGAATTCAGAAAGCCATTTGCTTAGAACAGCTGCTGGTTTTGGGTAGAAGTATTTGGAAAAATCATAATATTTCCATGCTGAAAGACAAGCCACTTTCAAGAAGATGGCTCAGACAGGAAAGCAGCCTGGATGCCATTGCTGATTTGAGTATGATTCATGCACTTCAAACAGTCCTGCATAAACATACACAATTATTAAATAGCTGCATAATGTTTCCATTCATAAGGGGGGTTTTATTTGCTTTCTTTTTTTTTCCTTTGAGGGAGAAAATTTCTCAGTTCAGAATGACTCTATTCTTTCATGTGCAATACCACCAAACTGTTTTTTGCTATTTGGAACCCTCGATATGGAGTTCAACTCAGCAGCAATATTGGAGTCTCATTTTAAATGTTTCTTATTTGTATAAAATTTTATAGGATTTAAGGGACTTCTTTCTGTTTAAAATGGTGCTCTTGGAGCCCTGGTTCACTTTAGTTTTGCTTGTAATACTCCTGAGGCTGTCAAAATGTAGGCCTCGTGCCAGAAGATGAATTCCTGTAAACACTGTAACTACACGACTCAACGAACCCACACCACAAAAATTTGCTAGTGAAAAACAAGGTACAGTATTTGAATTGGATTTATTTTATTTTTTTCTATAAATGAGAGGAAACAATTCTGCCAGACCTAACTATGTCAAGGCTTTGTGAATATAAATGTTTCTAGCAGTAGTTTTATTCCGTTAAATATGGATTTAGTGCTTCTGATAAATGTCTAGAAACGTACATTATGATGTTAGGAGCAATGAACAAGTGGTTCATTATACCTGTACTACACTTGGATCAGGTATAGAGTAGCTGCCTGGAGTGCATCTATCCCTGTGTCCAGAAAGATGCTGAGCTCTACTGTAAAACTGCACAAATTTAGCAGCACTAGACTGACTGTAGCTTTACTGCTAACACCTTTAAAATGGTGCATTTGTTTAACTTCCCCACTGACTTAGAGCAGAATCCAAAGCACTTCACAGCACAAAGGCATAAGGCTCCTGCAGAAAAAGTTCGAATTGCACTCCATGATTTACTGCATATTCAGTTATCTCGGTTGTGAGGAGATGATGTCGAGACAGTAGAGGAAGGGAATAGTTGTTTTGTGTTATGTTATTTTGGACAGCTACCAACCTTCTCATAAAGAGCAGCCAAAGACAGGCTCTTAGCAGATCGTGTGCATGGATTTTGGGTTTTGAGCCTGCTGTGTGGGTATCTGTATCTAAGCTGGTCACCTCTGCCTCCTTTATACAGATTGTGATCTAAACAATAAAAAGTATCAAGGGTTCAATTCTAACTCATTTTAAAACAGACATTACCTTCGGATCATCTGAACTGCACCACTGACAACATGGGCTGCCTGGGTGACTTTCTTAGGTGTGCATACATCATCCTTGGGATATACATTCATATTCAGTCCAATGAATCCCACTTTCACTTACAGCACTGGGTTCCACTGCCACAGGCTGCCACTTTATCATCTCTCCTTCAACATACCTGCTTGACTCTGAGACCACCAGTAAAAAAAGATGCAACACAGGCATGAATGCTCCTTGACATGGGTTTCTGGGCTGCTCTCTGCCCCATTGTGCAGGAGATTTTTCTATGGTTTTTGGTCTACATCCATGTCATGGTAACAACAGTCTTAGGCTGAGTCAATCACTGTGCTTTATTCAGCTCACAGCTAAACTTCATACTTTGCTATCTTCTGTGAAAGGTATTTAATTTTTTCATCAGCCTTCATGATGAATAATGGGTATTTATTATCTTGAGAGGTTCTCATTTGCATTCAATCTTGTGGCTTAAGCTCATCAATAATACTAATTCACACTTACATAGCACATTTCATCTGAAGAACATAAAGCACTTCATAATTGTCAAATGATTGAATTTTACAACACCTCCCAAAGGTAAAATGTATTTTATTCACAGAAGGCCTGGTCTCTATTGTTACTATGTCTGCATGCCGGGTTTTTTGAGAATTGCATGAAGTTCAACAGCAAGCTGTACACATATAGTTCCATAAAGATTCATTTTCTGTGCTCAGCACCACACTGGAGAACAATTTCAGCATGTTAAGGAATCTTTGTGCTAACTTGTTCAGCAATATTGCATTAAACTTAGCAGCTCCCAGCCACGTTCAAACTCAGTACAATGGTCAACACACTCCAGGACTAACTAAAGGATGAAGCAGATGTTTCAGTCATAAAACCTATTCAGTCTGAATTAGGAGGCTACAATAGTAGCCTATTGATTGTATAGATTGGTTTCCCTTATCTGTAATAATTTCTTTGAAGTTTCCCAAGTTCCCAAGAAAACTGGGGTGGAATCAATTTTCATGTGTATTCAACATCACCAGTCTTTCCTGTCTGTTTTCAAGGCTGCATCATGTGCATCCAATCTTTGGGACATACAAGACCTGTGTATGCAGTTTCTCAGAGCACATTCTCTTTTCCTTGGAAAAGGTGGAAAGCAGGAAAATTCCACATAAATCTACACTAGAAAATTTCTAGAGCTGGGCACTACCACCATTCACTTACAGAAAAAAGGGAAAGGTAAATATTGCATGATGTCCTAGAAAAGGGGAGACTGGTGTAATAATTCATGGGTCCAAAAAGGAATAAAAAGTAAGTGGGGCTGCAGCTAAGCCCCCCTCTATGGGGTACATCCCAGCTCCACAGCTTTGCTCTGCCAAGGCTTCACCTTGCAGACAGATCTGATTTGGCACAGGGCATGAAAGGGATAGGGAGCATCAATAACGATTCCCTTGTGGTGTTGTACAGCAAGATTCTAGATCACATTTTCAAAATCTATACCTAATGAAACTAAAAGCAAAGGGAATTATTTGATTGTAAAAGGATAGCTGGTCTTTCCAGAAGTGACTGCAAGAGCTGCTCACTTCCTTTTTACTAATACCATTGTCCATAATCTTAATTTTGCCCTGTAGGCAATACTTTTGACACTCTATTTTTAGTACAGCACAGACATCTTCTACAGAAAGGAGCCACATGAACAAAACATAACTGTCAGTGAGAATAAACATTTGATATTTGGCAATAATCTTGAAAACTGTATTTTCTCCTTTCCTTCTGTAGTGCTTCATTTAAGTAAGTGAATAAAATGTCCTTTGCATCTATTTTTCCTGGACAATTGCCTGTTTAAGTAAGTAAACACTTACTCATGCTACACACAATTAAACTTCGTCCTACCCAACTGTGAAATAGCTTGTGGTTTCTGTCACAAAATCTACGGCAACCTAAACCCAAAAATAGAATTACAAATCTAGAAATACAAAGGGCCAGACATACAGAACTGTTCCGAACAATGGCTAACGCAAATAATTTGCAAGTTAGAATTCACATACTCAAATTGGCTAGGATTACTTTTAAATCACAAAATCCTGTTTTTTTTTAATGCCATCTGAATGTCAGAACTTTGGAGTGCCACATTTCACTTGAAACATGTCATTTCACACTAGGAGAGGGACGTTTTTCAGAGTTATGCATAAAAAGATGTCTCTTCTCCATGGTAATTTATGAACGAGATTAAGCCTGTGTTAACTTTGCTGTGTAATCACTTGATAGTGCTTTCCCACACTACTGTGGTAATGAAACACTAAGTACAAAACAACAGCAGAGCAGGTTTTACACCATTACCACACATACAAGAATATTATTACTTGTTGCCATAAAGAGCAGCTCTTATAATACCAGATTTTGCAGACATGATACACAGATTTTACCAGCTTATTTACATCACTGGTTCAGTTTCCTGGCAAACAGCAACTATCTCTCTCAAAGGTTCTTTTCCAGCTCACCATCCCCTTACAAAGGATTATTAGCAATCCTTTCTCCACTGGTGAACTCAAATGTAGCAGTCATAGTGTCAAAGGAGTGGAAGGTTGATGGGGTTGTACCTTGAGAACATTGTACCCAAAGTATATCCTAATATTATATTTGAATTAATACCAAGAAAGCAAGAGAAGAGCACAGATATTGATTACAGTGTGATACTTCATAAAGAATATTAAAAAACTATTCAGACCAGGTAGGTACTTATTCCTAAAACTTTGACCACTCTGTAATCTTGCAAATTTCAATCTGAGTCTAAGAATAACTGAAGAAAAATCCTCAAAAATTCATTCAGTCTGAAGAAAATACCAAACCAAACACATGCAAGACATTAAAAGTAACTGCAGTGTTATAAAGATGAAGCATTAGATTGACAAAAGAGAGCTGTGAATACAGAATGAGCCCTGCATGGATGTGGCAGGCTTGTGAAAACAAGCAGCATTTGCAGTTTGGTGACCATCCAGTGCAACCTCTGCACTCCTGCAGTTGCAGCAGGACAGACACAAAGGTGCCACAGCAGAAGCACAAGGGGAGCTGGTGTGAGGTGACAGTCATATCCCCTCTGCTTCTTGCACTGGGAACAAAGTCCTGCCTAGTAAATGGCAGTGGAATTGTTACATGAAGCAGCCAGAACTTTGAGAGACAACAGAGAAACCAGCTGAAACGAGGGTATCAGTATAATGAAGCCTAAAGGGACACTTGCTTTGTTATGTCTTCAGAGTATGCCCTCAGAGGATATCGTGTTGTACTCTTGCAATAGAAAACTTTGAACAGGAGAAAGGACAAATTTTTTCTTCTTATTTGCTGAATATCGTGTATTGCATGCAGTCTCTTGGTTAAAAATTCATAAATCCTTAGCACTCAAAATTCTCAGGCAGTCCTACTTTCAACACACTTTATATTCAGTTGGCCTTATTCTTAAAAACAACCAGTAAAATTCCGCTCTACAACCTCTCCTGTGCTAAGGGGTTTTTGCAAGAAAAACAGCTCCCTGAATCCTGGGTTTCCATCATTTACAATTCAAAATGAAAAATATCTGCCAAAATTAGCTAGCTGCTAATTGTATTTCAACAAATGGGGCTCCAGAGGGTGTGGAGAAAGAAAGGAAAAGTGTGAAGAAAATTATTTGCATTCCTAATTACCTATGCAATGTGACAGAAAAAAATAGAACTACAGAGAAGCAAAAGATTAGCCTATACATAAGGTTCTCACAGCGTCCAAATTTAAGTGCACACAATGCAACATTGCACAATGTCTTGTGATTGTAGTGAAAACTGAAGCTGAAAGTCAAAGAACAGCCAAGAGATAATAATTTTTACAATTTGTAAGAAAATCTAAATTCGCATGAAAAAGAATTTGGGGGAATAACCAATAATATTCATGGACTTAAAAATAAGTGCTGATGCAGGATTGATTAAACTTTCTTTCGCACAACACTGACACATTCAATTTTGGTACTTTTTAAATTAAGCCAAATTAATAGCAAATTAAGATCATTAATTATTAAATTAATAGCAAATTAAGATTTTGCTATTTGAAACAATAAGCTTCATTTACAAACTGACCTGAACAAAAAAAAAAAAATAAAAAATAAAAAAAAGAATGTACTCTAGTTCACTCAAGATTTGCCTTCATTTTCCAATTCACCCAATAAGCTGAGGAATCCATTATTCATCCAAATCTAATAATTATTCCATCAGAATTTAACAGCTAAAGTGCTCTTTATTGCTATGAAGATTACTGTAGCACTGTTTCTGTTTTACCTATAGTGAACTGAATTAGTGTTTCATTCCCCTTTTAAGTGGAATAGCATATTATTCATTGATTCAGTAATTCAGTGGCTTTGAGTTATCTAATCAAGTGCTCCTTGAGAGTGTAAAGATGATAAAGTTCTAGAAATTGTAATAAATTGCCTTTGAATGTAGTTATAACTAAATTGACGTTAGTATTGCTCATTGTACAGATGTTAAAAGTCAGTAGTAGTTTTCCTGATTGGGGGAAAATAAACCCTACAACATATTTGTCACACATTTCCTGGTGAGAGGGGAAAAAAATCCCACTCTCCTTTCACAACTCCCCAGTTCTCCTAGGTGCTTTCTTTCTGGCAGTTAATTGTTTGGAATTTAATTCCTACTTTTGCATTTAGTGACAGTGCTGTCTGCTTTCCCTCTTACACCATCAGTCACAAGAACATACAGCAGACTCCACATTTTCTGTGACCAACCATCACCTCCACCTTCAATTAACAATACCATGACCAAACAATGAAACAACCAGGAAATGTATCTAAAACATTAAACATACTAAAACAAGTATATGGTACTGGAAATACACAGTGTATCAGAAGAATTAATTCAGTCTTCCACTGTTATAAGACACTAGGGATAGAGAGTACTCATAATATAGTTAGAGTCTGTATCTCATGAGTGACCCCTCCTATCTTTATAATTCTTGAAGAGCCAATAAATAACACCTTACCCTGGTGCCAAAACCAGGGCTATTTAGTTCTTTAGCCTCTTGCAGCATTGGCAGCACACATATCATCTCCTTTAAGAAATGCCAGTTTGTGTTAGTGATTCATTTCAGTACTAAGGCACAAAAGATAAAATATCTTACAGTTTTCATTCCACCTGGCAGAAAATTAAAACTATTAGATTGTTGTTCTACCATAATTTAATCTCAACCATTTTCAAGACTCTCATTAGTCCCTAAATTACCAAAGTTCATTTTCCCATTGCAGAATCAAATTCTGCATTTTCTATTCATGCACGTATAAAATATTTACACGCATCCTTTTGCTTATTTTTAAATATTTACACACATACACACATTGCTTTTTGGAACACCACTGACACTTTGTTCTCTTCTTAAGAGAAGGGCCAGCTCAGGTAGAGTTGGTGTGAATTTCCATACACAAGTGCAGGACAGGCTGGTCTGCTTGGAGCCAACTGCAAGTCACAAAAGCAGGATTAGAAGAGACACAAGTGAGCTCAGAACCTGGCAAAGGGGGGCACATGATTTCAAGGCAAATCAAGGTACTGACTGCCTAAATGGACCATCTTACTTCCCCTCCATCCTTGGATCACTTCTTCCTATATGTTCAGAATTTTCTCTTTCTGAGAATACTTATTATTTGCAGAACAATTTCTGTAATAATAGAGATTATAAATTCCTGGTCTATTATTTCCTAATGGATTAAGGTACCTGATATTCAAAATTTCAGTTATGCAGGCTGGCTTTTTATTATATTCCAAGACAATATTGCAGATTGTTAATTCCTCTGGTTTTTCCCTACCAATTAACATTTATTATGGTTCTTCCCTGAGCCAATCTTGAACAGTTGGTGTTTTATGACTAGGCAGTTTCTTCTGTTGTATTTTTTATATGTGCCAATGGAAAGCAAAGAAATATGATCTTCTCTTAAAGAAAATCTCCTGAGTGATAAAAAAATATATTGTAACTGCTGCAACAAACTTCATAGAACAGTAAATCATCCACCAATTTAAAATTTTTAAAGAATATTTGAAAATATAATTTACAATCAAATAGGTGGCTATAAACCCTCCTCAACAGTACCATAATGCAAAGTATCACTCAACATCCATTTAAAAGAGGTAGACGTAAGAAATTTTAGAATTTGTTTCAATTCCAAAACTTTTCTTTAGAACTGCATATTTTCCCATTGTATTCACTGCATACAAGCTGCCAGTATTTATTTTTCAGGAATTAAAAAAAGGTGTCATTTTTGAGCTGACACTGCACTTATCAAGACTATTTCATCTACAGAGGAATTTATACTGACTTACACAGAACTTTGTGCTGGAAATTCTTTACCTATTATTATTGCAGTGTTATCAGGCAGCCCAGCCACATACAGGAGATTTGTCACCTTGTCAATATTAATAGCATGTGATCTATGAACAACAGTAGGTCACAGACAGTTGAAGTATCAATACTGTTAAAACCAGACAAGTATTTGGGCCCAGTTCCTTCAGGAAACACCTAATCTCTTAAGGTAGCTGTAACAAATGGTAAAAGGGGAGTTTCAGAGAGATTGGCTGTTATGTTGAATAAAAATTCATATAAAACTTTAGACGTGTTGTATAAGACACTGTAAGAGATGCTGATTGGAAACCTGACTAAAGTCAAAGAAGAAATGATCCTTAAGTTTTCAAGACCAATGTGAACAAACAGAGCTATTATCAGCATTCACTTGCTATTAACTAAGCACAAACCAGGACAGGGAAATTAAATTTAACTGCAAAAGAGCTTTACAAAGAGTTATCATAAACAATTTTATTTGCACTATGAATGGCAACCTAAAAATTACATGCTCTTGTAGTTTGACACACCAGCTATTCAGAACAGAGTGGAAAATGTGTTTGCTACATCATTTGAAACTTTCCAAATTATGCTGCTTTACTGTCGTACAGATTTCAAGCAAGAGAAGCTACACAAGTAGGAAGACACTTGTGAAGCTTATGCCAAGATGAGCCTTAGACCTGCAAAGTTTTATTTCTGAGTTATTGTGTCTGATTATTCAGCAAGGTGAGTTTGTATGACATTAACAAAGTGGGATTTACCTCTCTACAATATCAGTAAATCAAGTGAAGTCCAGTGTGAGCATACACTCCTTCAAAAAGTATGTTATTGACATTTTTTTCTGAGCAACATGGACATAAGGAGTCTTTCCTTCTAAGACCTAGAGGCCAGTGTTGAAAGAACACGTTACTACACAAGGCTGTAACAAAAATTAGCACTGCAAATATGAAATAGTGCTCCTTGGCAAGGAACAGATGCCAAGAGATGTTCTTTACTACTTCAACCCTGAAGGAAATTCAAAATTTGGAACACAAGTTCTCACAAAAGCAAATATTAATAACTGCATCGTTTCTCTTTGGAAACCCTGCTCTGAAAATCAAATCTGCATCTACAATTGCTTAGAGATTCAAGTATATGATGCATCCACAAAATGTTAAACAGACAGGATCCATGCAGACCACACCTGTTCAAACACCTATTGCCAAGGAAATGCACTGATTTATTCCATGAAGGCCTTCCATATGTAAAACATTTAAAGGAAATAACATTGTTTATCTTGAAATGCATAAACCCCAAAATTATCATGCTACTGCCATAAAAATTTTAACACCTTT
This sequence comes from Peucedramus taeniatus, assembly GCA_013400575.1. NCBI lineage: Eukaryota > Metazoa > Chordata > Aves > Passeriformes > Fringillidae > Peucedramus > Peucedramus taeniatus. The sequence goes on from WBNO01013934.1 coordinate 64,543, forward strand.
AAAAATGGGTTTATTGATTTCTACAGTTATTGAGTCTCTACCGTACAATTTAAAACCTCACTTTGAAATCATCAAGGCTAAAATTTCAATTATTTGGGGTTTTTAAGAGAAAGCAAGGTTTTCAAGTCATCTCATTTCTCTGAGACCTGTAGAGTTAAGAAAAACAGCCCATAATTGTGAGTTTTATAATAAAAGAATTGTCAACCTAAATGATCTCAGTAAGAGAAAAATTAAGAAAAGGCCCACAGGGAGATGAGATGCCAAAAATGTAATAGAGGAAAAAAGGGCAAAAACATCATCAGGGAAAGAATCTTATGTAACTTAGAGAAAGTCTGACCTTAATAGCATTGTTTGAAGATACATTAAAGCTTTTTGGTTTCACACCTCAACCTATAACAGCACTTAAATGAAAACAGGTTTTCTAGCACACTCACGTAGCTCCACTGAAATAATGTTTCTGGGTTGCAGCTCTGTATTTTTTAGATATTCTCAGGTAGTAAAGCCAAGCTCACTTCCTTTCATTAAAACTTGAAAACCTCTCCAAGTGTGTCTTTTATTTTTCGGATGGTAAGGAAATGAAGGGCCGGGCCAAACAGACACCTGTGTGGAAAGATTAGATCCCACTTTGTACCCAGGGAGCACAAAAATCATGTGTTAGCCTTGGGCACTGGCATTACAAGAATGGAAAAACAGAAATGAAGACACCTGCAGCCCCTGCAAATGAGTATTCCATGTTTTTCCCTTCCTGCCACATACAGGTCTGGTTCCCTGTCTTCACCACCCCTATCCCTGATACAAGAGAGTGTCTGTCCACACATCTCTTCCCTCATTATTTAATATACATTCTGCATCATGGTTTTCTTGCTGTCTAAAGCACCACTTAATGTGTTTCCACAGGGTATTAACCAGCTGCATTCAGCACACATAGCGAATTTACCAGAACAGCTTATTACCATATTAATTTTTATTTTGTCCTTGCCCTAGTCCCAAACCAGTAGTTTTGTTTGGAATGCCTAACATGTCTTTGGAGCACACTTATCATTTCCACACAGTCTCCTATCACTGATCTGGTCCCTAAACCTTACTTCTGCCATGCTGGCTCAGTGAAATTCAAACATGGCTTTAAGAGGGCGGGAGGAAAAGTGCAACACAGCCTCAACTAGCACGCAAGCAATTTCTTAATCATTCTGTTATTAAGACTGGATTAAAACAGGTACAAGAACCATCCACTGACGAGCTCCCTGAGGGATCTTTTGAATGACTATTATGATCATTATATCTGGCATCCACATGGGAGTTTCCTCCCATGATTCCATAGAAAAGAAGGAGGTTGTACCCCTTGAATTAATTCTGATTTGTTTCCAGACAAAATGATATGGGCAAATCTATTTTCTGTTTATCTTTCATCATCATTAGCAGGTACCAGTCTGACTGTTCTTAATACTTGCTTTACTAGAAAGCAGCAAACTTTCTAGTGTTTACTGGACACAAAGTCTTGTGACAGAGTTTGCAAGAAACAAAACCAAATCTGATCTGCAGGTTTTCTGTGAGATTTCTAACTTTGGCTGGGACCCCCCCATTTATGTATAATTATTATTCTAATAAGGTTCAGTTCTTTTCAAACAGTATTTACTTTCACTGCACCATAAGTCACCAGAAATGTCAGACTCATTCACAGTCTTGCATTAGATTTGGCTTACAGTCTTACCTCTGCATTAAGAGGTCTCCAGTTCAGAATCTGCATGTTACTACTTAGTGTCTAAGACAATATTATTACATTTTCCACAGATTTTAACTTTCTTCTTGCCCAATGCCTTCCTTCAACTCTTTCATGGCTCTTTCTCTTGGTCACAAAAGATTCTTTTTGATCTCTCTCTTTTAAATCTATGAGGGCTTCTTCTCCTCTGCAGGAGTACAGTACCAGGTTTTGAGAACTGATTTCTCTGCTACTTTAATGAATGCTAAGTTGCTGCAGGGTGATTTTTTTTTTGTTTGTTTGTTTTGTTTGTTTTTTTTTTGTTTTGTTGTTTTTTTTTTTTTTTGTTTTGTTTTGTGGTGCATGCCATGGTTAATTACTGTAATTGTTCTTTTTCTTGTATTATTTATACCCCCCTGTTATAGTATTGTAATTCTAATAGCACTTAAATTAGATCACTATGGGTCACTGGTACACTTACTAAACTGAAATCTTTAGGTCAAAGATCTGAAACTCAGTGAGGACTTTTTGATCTTGCTGTCCATTATAAAATTTGAAAATAGAATTTATCATCTGACTAGTACATAATTTCCAACACTAACATAACTCTTTTTCCTTTTTTGCTCTTTTAAGAATCAGAATAAGCCATTTTCTCAATTTTAATACTATTGATTGTTTTGTTTATAGCCTCCTTGAGCTGGTCATTTCTAATTCATTTCCTCCAGCAAAGGCTGCAAATGTTCTCTCCATTTACTATAATTAAGCTTTCATTAACCCATACACATTTATACCAATGTGCTGCAGTCTCCTTCTATGAAGCTATAAATGTCTTTCTTAGTTTGCTGTAATACCCATTAGGCAGTGATGACAAAGCTGCAGAGAACACACTACTTAAATTCTTGTCTGTATTTCAGGCACAACTTCAGAACTACCACACTCAGTAGCCATTCCAAATACTACGTCTTGATTTTTTTTTCCCTAACAGAAAAGGAAAAAAGTTAAAAAAGGATGGGGTCAGGGGCAGAGAATTACAAACCTATAAGTCTAAAATAGGAGTGGGTTCTTTTTAGGTTTCAAGAGAAGGGCAGAAGATGAGGGGCTTGGAGTGGAAGAACAAAAAGGCATTATAAGCAATCTGATTGTGAGAAGACAGACTTGCAAAAAGCACTCCAAGACAGCTGCCCTAAATTAAATGCTTGCACTTAAAGAAAAAAATAAAAAAAACACAAACAAACAAAAAACCCACCAAAAAAACCAACCAAAAAATCCCCACTGAACAAAATCCCAAATAAAAAACAGTCCCCAAAAACCCCAACCAAAAATCTCAAAATCAAACACAAAAAGCCTTATTCATAAAAATATGATTATGTGAAAATTAAGGGTATGTACTTCCTCCACACGTTTTGGTTTTGAATTTTTGATATATAAAGGAATAGATGAGGTTCAGTCTCCTCTTTGCACTCTATTCAAAACCAGGTATCAAGCCTGTGTGTAGAAGGTGACTTCCTGGTCACTTTAGATAAGGTCTTGATCATCCCAGCTCTGCAAGTAATAAGAACAGTCTGCTTTGCAATGGTGGCTCACTGAATATTTTCAGTGAACTTGCTGTTTTAGTCTGAGTATGAATAGAATCATTTTCATTTTGATTAAAAGCATTTTTGCAAATCAAGACTATGCCACAAAGCTCCAACCTCTTAGCTTATGCTCTTCTCTAAACACATACATGCTTTCCCTTTAATCCATTCATAATAACTCATATATGAATTTCTCCATCTTTGCAAATGCCAATGACAGCAAGACATTGTGGGTTTGCTTTTATATCAGATAACTGTATTTTAAATATTGGGCTGGTAAAAGGAGAGAGGTTCCATGGAAATAAAGCAGCTCACACAAATCAAGGCATAAATGTGCCCTTTTGCTGGGAAAGATATGGAAAGAAAAACTAATCTAAACTAGAAAAACCTGAAGATTCTTAGTGCCTGTAGTTATCACTGCCTAAAAGCAGTACCTCACTCTGTTATTCAAAGATTCAAAAACAAATGCACCCATTCCAACTCTGCCAGCCTCTATCTCATTGCAATTGCATTTTAAAACAGCTTGTTGTCATCTGACAAAAATAACAAGGATTACATCTTGCTCAACCCCAGAGGATTTAGAAATGCTTTCTTACAGTCAGATTGGGGTTTTTTGTTGTGTTCAGATTGGATTACAGTAATTCTTTGTTTGCAGATTTGCCAGCACCGTTTTTACAGATCTTGCAGAAACAAAAAACAATGAGAAAGAAATATCCACTTGAGGGAACACGATGTCTGCTCTATATAAGCATTTTATCCTGCAGACATTTCAAAATTGCTTTTGGTACTCCTCATTCAAGATTCTGATATGCCTGTGACTGATATACTGGAATTAATATCCTGAATTATATAGTTCCTACTATTTCCTAGGCCAAGTAAGAACCACACACTGGGAAAACATGATGCAAGAGAAAAAGCAGTTGTGTAATTTTTTCTAATGTTACAGAATTTCCTTCTTAAATTTCCCAAGCTTAGCTTGTCTCTATATATTTCAGAAGTGCTACATCATAATTCTCCAAAGGCAAATCCAGTGCAGGTTGTTGGAAATGTCTGAAAACTAATAAAGCAATAAAAAATACTGAAGCACTGTAGTAAGGCATTGAAAATGATAGGGAAAAAAACCTGCTAATTTATTTGACTTAATGGTGATTCGCCCCCTTCAGACCTGCAAAATTTGATTTTCCAGGTAATTTGAACCCCATATTCTGGACTTGGAGTAAATTTCTGTCTTAGAGTCTACTGCTTGGGTCAATATTAAATATTATTTTATATATTAGATGTTGGTGTCTTTCTCAGAAATATTGTAAGTAATAGAAAGTTGTTATCTCATTCCCATCCTGATTTACTTGTACTTTATGAATACTTCACACTTATGCAAGGGGTTGTAGGAGATGCACAGGAAGAAGGATATAGTGCCCTGAATCTAATTTTCCTCTCCCAACTTGTTGACTCCAGACTTACATAGAGAAACAGTGAAAAACAAGTTTCCAAAAGATTATGTAAAGTCTCATGAATGCAAAAGGTCTTGCATCAAAAGTGTTATTTCTGTTATATTTAAGTAAGATTGAAATATTTAATACATTTTGAAGCTATTACTCTTGCATATGCTTAAGTCTTCCATGGAAACTTGTGCTCCTGAAACCAGTAGGGCATTTCTAAAACTTACACTCTGCAGAGTGATACCAGGCTTTTGCAGATACAGCTTCCATTGTTTGCACATGACTAAGTTTAAGTTTATGGTTTGGTTTGTTGCAGTAGATTTTAATTAGACAATCACCGAATAATTAATTTAACAGATTAAAGAATTAGGTAAAACTCCTCTAAAATTATTTACATGGAAGTAGGAGAGCATTGTACAAAAAGTAAATAATTTAAATAGGGATTCTCTATTAATTTACAATCTTTGCTTTTACTGGGCCATGACATGCATGAATGGTGGAAACTTACAGACTCACAGCAGGAGTTTCTAAGTTTCCTGAAAAAGTGAAATGTTTCAGGACAAAGTGTTTAACAGTGATTTGAAGAAGTCTATATATATTGTAATTAACTAGGAAGAAAAATGGCAAAACTAATTCTAGCCCCACTTGAGACTTTTTAATGAATTTTTTTTGCTTCTGTTTTGATTTTAAATACTCCTATTAACAGTATGAAGTACCACATAAATACTCTGATAATATTTTCACAGCCAAAAGAATTTTTTTTAATATCTTAGAGTACCAGGACAACCCAGAGACTCCTAAAATTTATAGCTGCAAAACAGAGTCTTCCCTCCAGCTGTAATTGTAAAGAGAATACTCGGTAAAATAATACTAATTAGAATTATTGCTTTGTGTTGTTTATCATTTGATGTACTCTTATTTATTCAACAGCACATGAAACTGAGCTTATCATGCCCCCCTCTCCATAACAGACTGGGACAAACAAACTGGGACTCTGCCAGAGCTAGTTTTAGACGTGACAGAATGACTAACAGTGGAGAAGGAAGCATTGTTTCAGGGAACCAGTCACAATCTTCCATTCCAGAGGTAGCTTCCTGCTACAGTTTTGGGAAAATAAACATACTTTTGGAGCCTTAAATAGCACATATCTTACAGGTATAGTTGAAATAGGGAATTATAAAAGTGATAAAGAAAAAATATTTTCCTGGGGAGTTTGCATGTAATTATTTTTCAACAGATTGATTTCTCTAAACTCACCTTTGCCTCAGCTTCAGGCTGTCCAAATCTTATTATTTATTCCCCTACACAAATCCCTTCCTCCTAAATCTATCACTTTAGACATTTACAGCTTAAAATAAGAATCCTATTTTTCTTAAACAGCTTCATCAGCTCTTCTCCTCCTCCTCCCTGAAATGGACTGTTCATATAAGGCTGCCCTCTCCATCCCAGACAGTACCTCGTTCTAACTATGCCTCCACCAAACCCTTATCTAAAATCTATACAATAGAATCTAGGAAGGGTGGAGTGGCAGGAACAGCAGCAGCAGCAGATCCTGAGTGCCAGCAGCACTGAGCAAGCGTGCACCTGCCTGCCCAGGAATCACTGCTCCCCAGAGTGATCAGGGTGTCAGGAGGAGCCAGGAGCACACACTCCTGCCTTGCAAACTGGAGCTGCCCCTGGGCTTTCTAACAGATTGTTTATTCTGTCTTTCAAAGCAAGTAAATACTCAGGTCTGGAATGACATCCTCACCTAATTTACTGAAGCACCTTTTAAATATTTTGTGTTATACAAATGGTCTTTATTACAGGAAAACCTCTTTTGTTGCTATATAATGACAGCTGATTCATCTTGTTTGTCAAGGTAAGAGATTTAAGAAAAGTTCTCTCTATATATATTTCTTGGATATGAGGTTTTTGCTTAGGAAAAGAAAAGAATCTCCCCAACAAGTTACATGTTTAATGAGAGAGAACATTTATTTCTGCAACCTCCCCAACACATTATGTAGGCTGCATCTGAGTAGCAGAATCCCACAAAGCCTTAGCTCTTTAAAATGCAACCAGAATCCCTTTTGTGTAAGTTTACTTTCCTTTATGAGCAAATAGGAAGCTGATGGATAGATGGATTGTAAAATATTATTCAAATGTCTTTTTCTATTTGTAACAAATCAACACTGAAACAAAAAGAAAAGCCTAATGAAAAGAGAAGAGAAAGAAAAGAAGTAGCAGATTTGTAGGTCAGCTGGAGAGGAGGTATGGCTCCCTTTTACAAATATAAGTTTTCAGGAGGAATGTTTGAGGAAAGGAACTTTATTAATGAGACTACAAGTTTACAGTGGTTTCCTGAGTGTCTGCCCAGATAGGCTCTCCTGTTGCAATACTGTATTCTTATACAAGAAATGTATTCTTTCTTCATCTGATTCAACCTGTGCATGCATTGCCAAGTCGAGAGTGCAAGCAAATAGAGGCTAAAGTTTTAGCTCTTCATTGTGGATGAAGAACACCTCACAATGTCTATAGAAACTGATGCTTTTTTGTCTTCCTTCTCCTTGTAACATGTGGGATTCATCTCCTGGCATAAGTAAGTACTGGCAGAAGCCAAGGCTTGCCTGATGCAAACTGAGCTGCCAACAAGCTCTAGAAACTTGGCTGTAGCAGAAACAGGTTGCTCAAAGAGCAAAGAACTGAATTCATGAAAATGGTGAATCTTCTGCACTGCTCAATTCTCCTGGGTCCCTCTGTTGTTTCGCATATTAATCTCTAGTGACAGTTTTGTAGTTCCTATCACCTTCCAGATTCCTGCCATCCATAATGTGCTAGTTCCCTTGCAAGCTGTCACAAACTAGCAAGTAACCTTGGGAAGAAAATTCGATCACAAAACTGGNACTGCAGCTTGTTCTCCCTTCCTGCAGGACAGATGTGATATTGGTAGTTTCATCATTTCGTGTTCACCATGAGAGTTGATTTCCATTCAACCTCAAACCTCTTGATGGCTCCTGATGTCTACAGTTTGGCTCTCACTCCAGTTCATCAGCAGTGAGTGTGTGGCTCATTCACAAACTCTGCCATAAGCCACACTAGCAAAGGCATCAACTCAGCCAGCTAGAGGTATTCACCCTCTAAACTCAAGGCCAGCTACTGAAGAAAATCTAGGCACATCCTTTGTGATGCTGTAATAAACTTACTCCAAACAAAGCTTTGCAGTTTCCCTCAAAAAACGAAAAACTGGACTTCTCAACTTCTGAATACAGAAAGAGAAATGGGACTTTATACAGAGTTGGCCATCCTAGAAGCGTTCCCAGTGTTAGTGACAGCAGCTTTGTAATTTACAAGCCCTCTCTGACAAAGCAGCTCCAGTCCTGTCACAGGCTGTAATTTAACACTGGGTAGCAATAAATTAATCTGAAATGCTCATGTGATGCTCCCCACTAAGATCAGCTAAAGGAAGCAAATGAGATTCTGGGGGCCTCCTATGCATTTCCCCCAAAATTCTGTAGCCTGTTTGTATTGGCTGATTAAGACAATTCCTGAGGGAGGCACCTACCAAATAATTCTTTTATACTGTGCATCTGACCTTTTCCCCCTTAACAAATAGAGAATGTGTAAATATAGCCAAGTTAACAATGTAAGAGTCACATAAGTATTCTTTGTTAATTAATTACTGAGGGATTTTCTCCATTTACACTTTAAGCAATTTACACATCTGTAAAAAGCATTCACAAAAGTTCATGTAAATAGAATGCTTTACATGACTTATATTAACATCTTATCTGTGTATATATAAAAAAAAATAATTAGAAACACAGCTCAAGGTCACCCTTTATGGTAGATATACTTTCAATTAAAATTACTTCCATTTTTCATTTATAGTTCATTTTGTAATATCTTCTCTTTAATTAAGAAACTACTATGTACCATTTGCTTTTAAAATAGGTGTGCCTCCAGATCAGTCTGAAAACTACCTGAAAAACATGTTGAATTATTGAGATTAATGCAAAAGTGGGGTTTTTCAACTCAAATTGCACAAAAGGTTTAATTTAGAGTCAAAATTGACTTTAAAATATTCTATAAAGAAAAACTTGTTATTTTTTTCCAAAGCATTTTATCTTGACCTGTCTTCCACCTAAGTTAGCACTCACAAAAATAACATTTCCATGGTAACTGTTCTTTTGCTTCATTTTTAGAGATGCTGAAGAACCTCAGCTACCACTGATACCAAACAAATCTGTGTATGCTTCACACCCCTGAAATTCACATTGCACATATTTTCCAGGACAGGTGCTCATTTTTTTTGCTAATTCTTTTTCTCAAAATTTTAATTAATATCTGTCCCTGAAAAACACTTGGGCTGTGTAATCTAAACTCTGCATGCTTGACAGTTTACAGAACTGGTAAGTAGAAAAAAAACACCCTCAGTGCTCAGTGAGAAGTCAAAAATAGTTGGATGCAAATAAGCTTTGGAGAATGCAACAAGAGATGGATTTGCATCCTTTGAGACTAAACAGCTGCAGAAATGTGTCCTTAAAGTTTAGAACAGAGAGAGATCCTAATCTAAAACCCATAAAGACCATAAACCCACTTTTTAATATCACGCCTCATCATTTAGCCGTACGCATTCCCACACAAGCCAACCCTGCCTTGTGAAAGCACTCCCTAGGACAGACAGGAATTCCAGCATTCCACTCACAGCGTGACTGAGAACACCCCAACAGGCTATGACCCTTGTTTACACTTAGTCAAGATATTAGTCTTAACTCTTAGTCAAGATATTCTATTCTTGAAGAGTGGTTAGAGACTGCAGAAACAGTATTAACTCAGTTCTCATGATGCAACAGAATGCATTTCAAAAGTGACAAACAAAATGTGTACTCAATGTGGATTAAAATGGTAGGTGAGTTGCATGGCAGGCCCAGGAGATACAAGAAAAGACAACCCAAATGCTCCTAACCTCAGAGAATTAGCTTATCTCTAAAGTAGCTGTCAGAATATAGATTAGTTTCATTTCTTTGAAAATCCACTGGAAAATGTGGGATGAGAACTTGATCTTATAATGTATTCAAATTCCCATGGGTGAGTTTTGGGTGAGTCTTCTATTATTTTCAGTCATCAAAAATGTCTTTTCTAAAAATCAGGCCAAAAAAAGATAAATTACTGAATATTTTGTAGTATTTGTTACAGAAATTATCCTTCTTTTTCCATTTTTTTTCCAGTTTTCCACTGAGGAAAAAACAGTAAAGGAGCAATCATCAGCAAAAGACCACAGCTGCTACCATTTATCCAGTCATCTTCTGGATATTTCACACAAATTCCATAAATATCACAGAAAGAATGAGACCACATCAAAATGAAGGGGTTTTTTTTCCAGGAAAAGCTGCAGGGTGTGACTGTCGGCAGTGGAAAGGTTTTCTTGAAGGTTTTATTTATGAATTTAGAGTGAAGGTGTTTGTATATGGGGTTTTGTTGCATTTTAATTCTTAATGAGTGCAGAGATACTGGAAAACAGAATGTCAATATCTGAACAATGTTATATGTAATTTCTGTAGGCTAGCACAGCTCTTTCCCTGAATAAAGCTGATTAAAAATTAGATACATTTTGCATGATCTTTACCAAGGTGAATTCAGCCTATCATCCATGACTTGTCTCTTAACAAAACCATAGATCTTTTACAAGTACCAATTAGGAGGAAAAAACAGAACCAAAACAAACAAAAAACCCAAACCCCACACACAACTCTATTAAAAGCGGTACTTTTCAGTAAAAAAGTACCCTGAAAATCTATATTCATATATTCAATCTATATTCATATATTCATATTTTATCAGATAAATTAAGTATTATTTTTACATTTTTTGTTATAACTGTAAAATTAATTTCAGTCTGGAGAGGCCTATGCACTTTCAGGACTACTACAGCATTGTAGACAACTGCTCTTTGCAATAAACCACATCCTTTACACCATCTTGACACATAAAAGAGGCACATTTCCTTCTTGGGACAACTCTTTAAACTTCCTCCCTGCATCATCAGACTCACAAACAACTGTTCAATATTTTAAACTGATTGGCATTTATAGATACATATTATTATATATAAATATATGCATTACATGGGATATTGTATGAATGATAATTTTGTGCATTACATAGGATATCTCAGATCACTGATATACACATCAGGATACATACATCACTGTATATCACTGATATACAGAGGTTCTTTTAATGTGCTTATTTCCCCATTCTTTTCTGAAAAATATCTTCACAAAATTTTACAAAAAAGACTTAGCAAGAAACTGGATAATCCAAATAAGCAAGTGAATATTGCAAAAAACTTTGAATGGTTATTTCTTTCAATTGTTAAACATCCCATCATAGATTACATTTTCTTTTTCTTTCTGCTTAATTTGCATTATTTCTTATAAAGAACTCCAATGGTAATTGAATTTGGGATACATAAAAAGATGTAAAGAACAGTGATTTTCATGCAGTACCTATTACCCAACCAGGAATCCCAAACCATATTAAACAGGCTAATTATACTGCCTGTATGACAGCATGCTAGGCAGCAAGACTTATATTCCTCAGGTACAGATAAGTTAGTTTCATAATGTATTCCTGTTCCACTGTTTTAAAAAAAAAAAACCTGATATTAATTTCTTCTGGTGGTTTTCCCCAATATCTTCAGAGACACTTAGTCTAAAGAAAGGTGACACAGAAGTAGTGGCATGAAATCTCTTCGATCACTGTGGGCCGTGGCTGCCCCACCCAATGCCCTCGGAGCGCTCCTGACAGGCTGGCACGGCAGTGTAGTGACACTGCTGGGATTGCCATGGGGTGGAGTGGCTGATTCATTCTGGGAGGATTTTCTCCCTGCTGTTTCCTCCTCCTCCTTCATCATCCCTCACTGCATCTTCACTTGAACCACTGAGACTCCTTCCCTTCCCCCAAACTCTCTCCCCTCTCCCTCATTCCCTCACTTTTTTTACCTTTCCCTTTCATCCAAATCATCATCTGCTATTTGGGTCTCCATCAAGACAGCAAAGTCACATGTGCCACAAGAGCAGCCAGAGGGGGCCTGGAATCATAACAAACTGCAGAGGGTAGCTAAATCTTACAAACAGATATGACACAGTCAAGAAATTCATTTCATGTGTGGCTAATCTGGTTACCAATATCTTCATGGTGGGAGCCTCTGCATCTCCTGAAGGCTGCTGCCCACACACCTCTGCTCACCTGATTTCTTCCTAATACAACTCCATAGTCTAATACAGAATACACTCAACAAATAAAAGGAAAAAGTTAGCATCTGAGATCTTTTTTTAACCTACCAATTTTACAGAATGCGGGTGGAGAGCAATCAGAAAAACAAAGGGAGAAAACACAAAGGTGGGGGGTAGGGACAGTAGACTGACACCAAAGATTGTGAAAAGGTAAAGGTAGAGATTTCCTTATCTGGATCATCAGTAAACACTGGAAACAGGTTTTTACTGGATTGGGCCATTAGCAAGCAGTATTTTATATTGGTGGGCATGACTGTATAGGCATTATTTTTATTAAAAAGAGGTTTGGGTAGCAGTCAATCAGAGTGCCAGATAGCAGAAATTGGAGCAGTAGCACTGAACTGTACAATGCAGAATATAAGCATATATACCCTTCAAAGTGCCCTTGAAAAATCTTCTTTTTATTCTCTAGCTACTTTAAAGATACCTTTAGAAAATGGACTATAAATTCTCAGAAAGGCTGAGGAAGGCCATTCTACTCCCTGTACAGGAAGTTAGTTCCACCACTACCCTTTTCCCTGAAAGACACATGCTAAAATAAGGTGTCTCTTTTCCTCATCTGATAGATTTCTGAGATAATGAAAAATACTGCAAGGAACCCATGATATAAAAGAACTCATACAGCAAAACAATGCTACTGTCAAGTAGTAAAAATATATATGTTCTGCTAGATACCTTAAAAGTCGTTTCCTGAACACTATTCCCTAGGTGTGAGAATTACATTTGCCAAGTTTATCCTGGAAGACATTAGATATATATTATACCCCTCTGTATTTAATGTAATCTTGGACTACAGTGCTGAACAGCCTGGCTCTGCAACTTCTACTACTTACCACACTCACACCAAATCATAGAACTGCAGGAAGTTGATGAACTCTCACACAGAGAAACAAACTACACAATGTAGTTTGTTTTATTAGAGAGAAAAAAAGTTATTGTCTCCCTTTTATTGTAAGCATTTGCTATAACTGATACGTGCCTGTGTGTACCCTGATTTCATTCACAGAGTACTGCCACTCTTCAGCTAGGAAAATGATCAGTAATTGCAAAAAATCCCTCCATTTTCATCTCACAACAAAATAATGCTGGATAAATTTAATTGTAATTTCAAATAAGCATGATATATCTGTTACCATAGAAGTTTCCCTGAACTTTCAGGTGATCCTTTTAACAATAATATAATGAAATACTACTTCACAAATCGCAAAAGATATCCACCTTCTAAGGTCCTTAAAGCCTTTCTTGTTCTCCATGTTTGTAGTTAGCTCTATCCAAAAAACATTCATGCAACAATAGTGTATTTGTCACACTGCACCGTAATATTAAGTATAAGAAAAAAGGGTACTCAGGATGTAGCTGTCTTCAGTCCTGCTTAATGTAGAAAATACATGGACCTCTGTGAAGTGTTTTAACCTTGAAATGCAAAGTTATAAATAGCTGCTTTTAGTAAGCAGATGCAGTAGATCAGGAAAGGGGCTGTGTGAAAGAGGCAGTGACTAACAAAGGAACATCCTGCAATTTGATCATATCTGCCAATAAGAGTAACTGCTATTGAATATCACACTCTGCTGTCTCAGAGGCAGCACATCAGCCTGAATGGGTTTTATTAATAGGTTATTGACCTATTAATATTGCAGACATATCCAAAGATGTGTCCTCCCCATTTTCCTGTGCCTGTGTTCAAGGGGATGGCAAAACCCATTTTCTGGAACAATATAAAATATCAATGTGCTTGTGCTGAGAACAACTGGTTGAAACACTGTTGACCTACATAGGAATAGTCCTACTGTGCTACCAGAGACTCAAAGATTCAGGGGGAGACAGGGACGATGGGGAGGGACACACAGAAAATCAGCTAACACAAAGACACTTTCATATTGGATTAATGAAAGTAAATTTGATGACAGGATTCTACGCTAACACACTTCTAGCAAAAGAAAAAAGTAGATTTTTTTTTTTTTTAAGTGAGACACAAGAATCCTTACCTTTCTCTTGAGTCTTCATGGAGGCCACTGACTAATTATTACAAGGTTTTTTAATAGTATGCACTTGTGTTGCAACTGGGGCCTGCAAACTCACCCAAATCGGCCCTGAGAAACCAGAGGATCATAAGTGCCTCTCTTAATCTCCAGGTGGTAACAATCTGTGTAAAGAAAGCACTCACATGTCTCACATTACTATATTATCCCCACACCTTACAACCTTTAATGACCATAACCTGAGGCTGTTGTTCTCATACTGCAGATCCAGAGGCAGCTGAGCACCTGGCTTACTGATACCACAAACTTATCTGGGCTGGGAGACTTTCTGGTGGAGAATCAGAATGTTGTAGCAGTGAAGTCTTTCTGGTAGTCTGCATCTTTCAGCTCTCTTCCCACTGCTGGGTGCCACTAACACAGAAGCTCTGTCAATGTTCCATATCTACAGGACCATTCCTATAAGGAGGATGGCAAACCTCTCCCTTCCTTATTCTTCTTAGCCACATCACTTAATATCCCTGGAATGTAACTTTTCAGCTTGGGAGAACTTTCCTCATAGAACTAGATACTGAACAAAATTCCGATTATGCAAATTTCATTCATGTTGACATTTTGTTGAATTTTTTATTGCTCCACTGTTTGCCCTTTCAGAAGTAATTTTTTTTATGGACCTGATGCCTTGAGAGGCTACCTGGAACAGAGGCTAGACAGTGTTAAAGGAATAAAGCAGGTATTTATTAAAAGGTCTTAGGCAGTTCAAAAGCCTGGCCAAAGATGGATGACGAGTCATGAGTTTTCACACTTTTGTAAGTTTTGTAAGTTTTTTTCACACTTTTGTAAGTTTTGGTCCACAGCTCTAGGTTATGAAGTACTATCATCCCAGATTGCTCTCCTCAATTCTCTGTTGTTTATATTTTTTGGGCCTGAAGCTGCAACGGTGTGCTTGGTTCTGGGGCTGGAAAAGGATTGTTTTGTCTGACTAAACTGTGAAGAGAACTTGCTAACACTTGTTGTAAATGCCCCTCCGAGTAAAACACAACACAACAACACTTAATATGAAGTTCAGAGTTCCATACTAATGCAGTACAGAATCTGCAAAATATGAAAGCTAGAACTCAAGGCATCAGACCAAAGCAGTATAGTAATGTTTTAGGACCGCTTTGAAAAGTGAGGAACAGGTAAGAATTGGGCCAATTTACTTTAGCATTGTAGAGTTCTGCAACATTTAAATCCACTGGTTTATTCATATGTATAGAGCACGATTTTGCCTTTTATTTTTGCATTGACACCTACATCTGTATAGTACAGCAGATCATATGTGCACTATACTCTAAGACAATCTGTGCTTTTTCTGTATTTCCTTTCAACTTCAGTCTGAACAAGGTTTCCATCTGTTCCTGTGGCTGTCAGCCTGCAGACATTCTAATTTTGTGATCACCTGTTCTCTATTCCTCATTTTTCCTAGTGTTTCTTCTCCCTTTCTCAGAAAAGCCTATATGCTCCTGACATCTGCTCACCACCATTATCTTTTATGAACTCCCAGGCAAAAACCCATTCAGAGATGCTGTCAACTGCTCTGTCAAAATATTACACTTGGCACGTCTGACAGCCTGCAATGTGCTGACCTTCATTGTGTCAATGCCCTTGAACAATACTTTTTTTTTCACTGCTTCAGTACAAACTAACTCAGGTTTTCTTAGACAACAACATGACTTAATAGACTCCGATAACCATTACTGAACTGACCACCCTGCACATGAGATAGGAACTAATGCAGTCCTTATTTAGTCAGTGAGAAATTCAGCTAAAAAAATAATGGCTTGACTCATCTAAGTATTGAAACTAAAATATTCCTGCATTTTCAACTGAAAGAGACTGACATGCCTTTCCCCAAGATCACAACATGTGATCAGGTGTGATTGAATTCAGAAGGGACATTTGGTCACTTCAAATCCCAATATGCTTCCCCAGATGCAGGACCAATTTTTCAAAACTTACACTTTTGCTTTGTCAGGATCCAAAATGTAGGTTCACTCCTGAAAGGAAGAAAGCTACCTCATTTATCAGGAAAATAGCTTGGAAGTGAGAACATTCACAATCTTCCTGTAATATATTTATCTTGTACAGAATAAATAAGAAGTTGCATTAAATGTCCATATAGAAAGTAACCACATTCACTGCAGAAAAACAAGATTTGGCAAATTTTGTTATTGCTGCATCAATGTTCCTTCAACATGTTTCTCTACCAAAGTTCTAAACACATAAAGGCAGGAGGGTCTTCCTCCTCATTCTCCTATATTTCCATAGCTCTGGGATTAAACAATGCATAAACTGTAAGCACTTCACTTGCAACTATCAGGCTAATGAACACAGAACTGCAGAATATTTCTCTAACTGGAGGTCTAATTAACTCATAGGAAGTGGTATTAAATGATCCCATGGCACTGGAACACTCTTGAGACATAAAAAATTTAACATTATTTTCACCTGCATTAGCTGTAGCAGCTGCCCACATTTCTGCCATCTTAAGCTGGCATGATATTTATTTTAAGAAAGAAACGCTATATAATCTCTATCACGCGTACAAAAATTTGCCATGGAATGCTTCTTTTACCTTGCATTTTAACACAACCAAAACTGAGTATCTTACTCTGGGAAAACTGGTGATTTGCCTTTTGTTATTAGAAAGAAATTTCCCTTTTTCAAGTGCACAACTAGCTGCACTATGATCTTCAGAAGGTTTCTGAGAATTGAGACTTTTATCGTGCTTTCAAAAACACTTGATTTCAGAAATATGAACCATAAAATTGTGATTATCACCATAAAAAAGAATATAAACCCTATACTTAAGGTAGATCATATTATGCTGGTGATTACTCGTATTTACACTTAAGAGCCGTATGGATCCCATCTCCTCTAATATGGAAAGTTCAGCACAGTTTTATCAGTTCTTTTAATTTACCTATTAAGGATCTGAGGATCCCTTTCAGGGAAAAAAAACTATAAAGAAAATTATAAAAGGGGGAGGGGTGGAGGGGACAAAAATAAAAGGTGTTTTTTTTTAACAGTGGTTTTCTTAGGGAAGAAAAAGTAGAAGGACAATTATTCTCTTCTTCTTTCCTATTCCTCTGTAATAGGAAACAATTTCCAATTACAAGTTCCAATTACAGGAACTTCATTTTATTCCTTACTGCTATACAGTGTCGAAAAGACCAGATTCACTACAACTGTCAATTGTTTGTTTTAACCAGGGTATAGTTTTCTCTATGTTTTAAAATGGACTTTAAAAAGAGGAAACAAATATCAGCTGTAGAGCATTACTGACTGTGGTGTGTAGTTGAACCATCTCAGTAAATATTTTAATGAAGACTTGAAAAACAAGCTGCAGTATTAGTAATGCAGTAATCATCTTCAGGTTGTCTGCAATTTTAACTCCAGCTTTCTTCTCTCGGGGGACTTTTTTAGGAGGGTTTTTACTAAAATAATTTCCTGAGCCTACAGGAAACTCTTAATTACCTAACCTTGATTTTAACCATTGCTAAAAGATAATCAGTTTCATCTTCCAAACAAAATAGGTTAATTTACCTCATAGAGTGTGTCTGAATATTAATTGTGTCTTATTTACATATTCTTCATGATTAGCAGGTATGTAATAAGGGGGAAAAAATTAAAACAGCCCTTGAATGAATGGAGGGAGAAAAACAAGGAAACAGAATATCTTCCAAGGAATGGTTAAGAAAACGGGGTAGGTGAAATTGCAGTACTCCCTGCACAAAGGTCTTGACAACAACTGCATACATTCGCTCTGTGTTTGCAAATATATTTATAAAAATATCATCCTGAATTTATGTAAAAAGATATCACTGCTGCTACTGACAGCAAAGGTTATCTCATTAGTCAAACCCCTGGCATTCCAGTCTCAGGCTATCATCAAAGAGACATGCATGGGTACATGGAACACACCATAAATACATGCAATGAATTATGATTTTGTAACAAACCATCCCAAGAGCTCTAGTAATATATTTCATTTCTCTATGGAAATATACACGTATCTAATCTGATGGTTCAGACTTCCATGTTTCCTTACCCTCTGCACGGTTTTACTGGAATCATTGTCACTGACATTAATACAGTCAAAACGCAACCCTGTTCAGGAGCTGTAGCACTGTGTTATCTTACTGCAAATTTAAGGATGGAGCAATCTTTCCCATGGCAATTGGTTGAGCTACCACAAGTGTCTCATTCATATCATCTCAGTCACCACTTAGGGTTTTCAGCTTTCCCCAAAATTAGTGACTTTGTGACCAAACAGGTTTTGTATTACACAACACATAAATTACAAAGCGTTAATATTGGTTTTTATATTTACATATACACGCACAAAATACAAAAGCCCTCAGCTGTTGTGCTAAATATATTAAATATTAAGACATTCTTCTTCCTCATAATCTTTGCATTGTATTAAAGATCTGGCTTTTGAGAGCTGAACATAACAAATGTTTTTTCATGACTGAGAATATCTGTAAAAATTACATCTTCCATAACCATTTCCCAGTTAACTATTCTGCTTAATAAATCAATAAATAGACTAGGACAGCTCAACTGGGTATGACTTTGTAAATTTCCCTTGCCTTTGAATTATGGTTCATCTGGATGTAATGTTTTTCTCCCTCCCTTATTTTCCTTCTGTTATAGAACTCAATTTTCAAGTTCCAATGATTTCACCACAGAAAAGAATATAGCCTTGACAACAAGGTTTTATTAACCTTTATTGTTCTAAAGCCTACATCTGAGATGAAATCCCACAGCTTTAACTGTCAAAGGTTAAAGAAGTGATTGCTGCTTCTAATGGGTGTCTGAAAGATACTCACTTGTATTTTCCCTTATACACACACTACTGAAGGAAAATATAGATTACAATAATTTGAGATAGAAGACTTTTAAAAACAAATCCCCAGTGCAGTATTTCTTAGGAAATTATACCTTAATTTAAAGGGGAAACTTTTAAAGTTAAATAGTTTTGTCTTGCCTTCTCTTGCCCACTATACGTAACTTTTTCTACTAGTTTACTCAGCTAAAACAAGCAGACTTGCACTTTATTATGGGGGAGAGGTATGATATTTCAGAAGGGATTTCTTCCTGCATTATCACTGAACCACACTGAACTTCCATGGAAAGTATAGCACAGCCTCTTGTTTTAAAAAGGAACAACTGAATGGCTCTCTGCCTCAGAAAGGTAAAGATCTATACACATAAAACAGTTTCACCTTTTTCCTACTTATTCTCCTGCAAATTCTCCAGTGAAGTCATAGATAAAGCCTAAATGAGGACTGAAAGAAGACACTTTTTCCAACACAGAATCAGAATGTAGAATCCTCTTCTGAAAGTAAATTTCTCCCTCTACTTTTATAAGACACAGACGGAAGATGAGGCCTGCATTAAGGAGGCCAGTAGAGTTCATGAAGCCAGGGTGGGGTTAGAGAGCTCTTTCTAGGAGGGAAACCTTGAGTCGTACCTACTGATTTTTTTCAACTGAATTGTTTTCTGAAAGTGACCATTAAAAACAAGACCATAATTAGAGGTTGCAGAACAGCGCAAACCTTCTGGTCTGTGTTTTGCCACATGTCACAATAATTCACAAAACAGCACAAAAATTTCACTAGCTTTAGGTTGGGTGTGCTGATCTTCCTATCACTGATATGATACAAGTGCAACTTTAGGGCATTTTAATCTGCAAATTGTTGTCACCCTGGAGCAGAATAGAGGCAATCTCTGCAGTCAGAGAGAATGTGCTGCTGTCTGCACACAGGATGTGATCTGTCTGCAACATATCACAGGATGCAGGGAAGGAAAGGAGAGTCTTGTTCCCGATCAGGCCATCAGCAGAATTCCCAGTGATGGCAGCAGTGCCAATCTTCAGCTCAGCTAAGAATACAATAAGAATTCTTACCCAGTGACACAATTTACACTTCATTAGACAAGTCCTGAAGTGCACATTGATCATATTTTGATTCGAAAAATTTGATTTTTTTTTATTTTAAAAAATTAATTCATCTTCATCACAGGCTACAGCCTGTAACTTTTGTTTCTGTTCTCTTTGTGAAAAGACTCGAAAACTATACAAAAGTGAACATACTTCCATGTGTATTTCCTTGTACTGAGAATCCAAAATAAACACATAAAGGTTCTTCTGCTCATTAACTTTGTTTCATTTTCTAAGCATCAGCTTCTGCTTCATAGGTTCAGCAATGCAGCATATAAAGGAGTCATGAAAAAAAAAAACTCCTTGCCTTCACAGCATGGAACAGGTCATGCTCACTTGCAGAGTGCCAGGTTATGATACCTGCACCAGAAACAGCCAAACAGGCTTCCAGTGCTGGATGAACTGTAAAGCAGAACAAGGCTTGGGGAGGACGACCACAGACACTTCTCTCCCTCGTTTGCTATTTCTAGCAGGGCCAAATACAAGGGCAGGGCCTTGCAGGCACAAACTGCTGGATGTTCTTTCTAAATACTCTGAAATTAAAAAATGACAGCACGTGGACTTTGGCCTGAAATCCCTTTGCCACAGAAAACAGATACTGTACTCTTGTTCTGTGATTCTGACATTTGATCTCTTATGAGCTAGGAGCTCTGGAAGAAACTCTGCTTTGTCCTGCTCCTTTAGTGATAAGAATGAGGAAAAAGCGATGCTCAGAACAAGACAGAGAAATGATCAAGAAAGAGACTTACAATTACACGTGATTTCCCAGAGGAGGAACTGCTAGAAAATTTAGACTAGAACATCAGAAGTGTGAAGCACTAGGAAAAAAAAAGGGAATGGTGTACACTGAGATGCCTAGATGCTACGCAAATTCAATAGTAAGGAAAGATTTTAAAAGAAAAAAACTATTTTTAAATATCCAAGGAGAAGTTTTTTTCCTTTAAAATTCCATAAAACTTGAAATGGGTTGAACCACCCCATTTCCATACAATTACATCCATACAATTTCAGGCTGAGATAAAATGTAAAGTTACCTAGAGTATTATTGGTATTATTAGCACCATGCTCTGACCAGCTGAGTTGATGCTTCTCATTTGTGTCCGTGTGTATGCATATACTAATATGTGCCTCTAAATTAAAGACAACTTTCTGTTATAAACAAAAAGAAACTCATTCACAAACTTTTCTGGAATCTCTGGACAGCTCTTTTTAAATCAGGTAAAAGTTTTCTGGATTAAATAATGTTCATGACACAGGCAAACACGAGCTCAGCTGCCTGTCACAATAGAGAATAAGCAGATGGGCAATGCTGATGTACTCAAGTGGAGAGGTCCCTGCACACCCTGACGTGTTCAGTGGAACAGCAAGTGAGTGAAAGCACTGTTAGTCCCAGGAAGGGGCAATTCACAGTCACTCAGGTCTGGAATGATTCCTCCTACTTACAAGGTTTCAAACTAGAAGTTACACAATTGCCCAAGACTGGGCAATTGCAATGATCTCTCTCCAGCATTACAAACTATAATTAGATGAGGTACTCAGCACTCTGTTCAAGTTGCCTACTTTTTCTCTTAATTCCTTTTGATCTTTTTCTTTAATCTGCTACAACCAGTTGTTCAAAGCTCAAACACATACATATCTCTATGCCATTATATTTATAGCTTATGTTTTTCTTTCCATCCAATACCAATCTGATGCTATTTTTTTTTCTTTAGCTTTGATTTGTCAGATCACATTCCGTTTTAGGTGTATTTTTTATGTAAGAACATGAACAAAGTTGTCTCTTTATCTACCTTTCATCATTTAAGCCATGCTTAGACTATAAGCTTTCCATAAAACAAAAGCTGAAGTTCAGTAACTTTGAATCAAATGTTCCATTACCACAGGGCCTAAGAGGTTGAAGTCCTTCTAAATGCAGTACAAAGCTGTCTTGAGTAATTTTCACTTCTGCAAAAATTATTTCACTGTTTCTACCATTAGGTTTTCAAATCCCCATTGCTGTTCCCCTGTGTGATTAAAGTAAAGCAATGTTTCAATGATTTCTTATACCAGACTTGGAGTGCTCTCAGAACTAAAAAAAAATTCTGGAAAGGACAGGGAGTATTTTCTGAATTTTTAAACTCAATGATAGACATAGATTAAAAAAAGAAGAAACCCAACAAGAACAAAAACAAAAAACAACCAACCAAGAACACTCCCCCAAAAAACTTCAGCAAAACACCCAAACCACCCAACACTGGTGGGAAGACTGCCTGCATATCTAATAGAGCAAATGTAGACAAAATCTGCAATCTAAAAAACTATCAGGGGAGGTAAACACCCATTAAGCAGCATTGCAGCGCTGTCTGGTTTTTGCTGTGTCTAGTTCTAAGAGAAATAAGCAGTTGCCTAAGGCTGACAAGATATTCTGGTATCATCAGTCCTTGCTCCCACAAGCTCCACATTTTCTTCTCCTTCTGCCAACACTAAAGCAGGTACTAGTGATGTAAGGCAATGGCTGCTACTGAAATTACTCTGTGCAATTTTTGTGTGCTGTGCACATGTGCATATATGAGAGAAGAAATAATTAAGCATTCTAATGCCTTTATGAAAATTACAGCTTTTAAGCTTTTCTGACTAAAAACTGTCTTTAAAAAGAATAAAATACTTTCAGAGCCATACACTACTGTTTTCATCATCCTCTGCTTCTCACTAATGTCCACTAACCTCAAAAAATTAATAATACAAAGTATACACAACCAGGGGCCAGACTGTAAGAGCTTTCATGCACTGCAAGGTAGAAAGAATTAAAGAAGCAATTAAAAATAGCCTTTCTACAGAGATACAAGTTGTGGGACAGTCGACCTCGTTTTGAGCCAGTTAAACAGAGTTGTATTGAAATGCAAATATGTTGATACTACAAGTGTTTCTGTGGATACCTGTTAAAGAAATTTCCTTCAAAAGCTATTAAAGAGTACATTGGTTTTGCATCAAACCATACATGAGAACACAATAGGCTCTATTAAATAAAGATAAAGGAGAGGAATAACCTTGTTAAAGGCATGACTGTTTGAAACAAGGTTGTGCATTTACTACTATTTGACCGTAATTATGACTTGCAGAAAAACAGTGTTTTCCTTGGGAATTAATACAGTGGCTTCTAAATTCTTTTATACTTAAACCACTGATCATTTTGGTTTTAACCATTTTTATTTCTATTTCAGTGTTTTGGAGGGCTTTATTTAATATACAGCAACATAAGTTCAGTAAGCACATGCCAGCAAGAAGGAAATAACCACAGTAGGTGTATTATTTGAACTCTGGCTGTAAAGGCTCACTGGGCCTTTGTGGCCAATGGACAGCAGTGAACAATGGAGATTTGCAGGTACTTGGAAGCATATCCAAGACATTTTTGGAACTTCATTTAAATACAGTTTGCATAATCACTTCAACAAAGACAAATAACAAAACAGGAAGAGCCTGAATTTCCACTGAGGCACAGTCTAACTTTGCTATTCATAGTGGTGCCATGAAAAAATAACCAGAGCTACAATTAAGATGAGGTCAGAAAACAAGCAGCTTATCAATACAGCGATAGGAGAGAAGACTGGGCAACAGAGTGACAGAACTCTGCCAAATTGGGGCAGTTGCAGAATTTATTTATCTCTAGATTTTTTAACTCCTTCACCAAAATTCAGCCAGATACACTGAATATGATAATTAACATGAGCAATTGAAAACCTCTAGACAGTAGATCCATTTACAAAGAATCCTCTCCCTTTACATAATCCACTCTGTTGTTAATTAAATTGTGCTGACTGGCAAGACCATTAGCTGCAAGTTTCTTAGCCCACTAGGTCTCCTATGAGATGTTAACTGCTTTGCTTCCATGGGAGACTAAGGCTGCCATTGGAGTATCCTAACCGGGCTCTCTAAGTTTCCGTAGGACATGCATTTTTTGGGGGAGAGGCTCCTTCTTCTTAAACTTTTTTTCTTAGGTTCTGAAGTCTTGATAGTAGGTGAGGCCTACAGATAGTTCTGAAAAATAATTATTGCCCTGGTTTAAGTTCCCAGTACCATTTAGTCCCAGGAAATGAGTTTTGCACAGTGTGTTTCAAATGCATCCTTGCTCCTTTTACAACAAATGATTAAAATAATTAATTAATTAATAAATATTGAGTATAGAAAAAATTCCCAGCAAGAGTTTACAAAGATTTATGGTATAAATTAAGGTTTTTGAGTCCCTGACCTCCAGTTTAGTTGCTGTAATATTTATATTGATGAAAACCAATGTTTATCACTATCTATATTTAAATGATATCACATTCCTTTTTCTGATACAAATTAAAGTCAGAGTTTTTAGTTTCAAACCATTCTGAAAAGCCTGAGGATGTATTTGTTGCCATAAGACACAAGGCATCAGTTTTTCACCTTTTCCAGGCTGTTACTTAGAGAAATACCACTAGAAGGAATTGTCTAAACGACTTTAAAATGTAGATTGTGATCAAAATAAGCAATGCAAGACACTAAATCCTTTCAGTTTCGGAAACAGATATAGATCTCCTTAGCTCTTGACATTTCTGTTTTCAAAATACAAGACACAAACTCAGCTAACCTCTCTCAGCAGCTCTTTTACCCCAGTGGCTTCACAGCCATCTGTTTCTAGTGTCAGCAGTGTACTAGAATTGAAATTCCGACTCCATCCTGAACAAGGAGATGAGGCTTTTGAATAAACACCATCATCCAAAATATGTCCCACATCTCCAGAGCAATAATAGCAGGGAAGAAAAGAGTGGTGAGCTCTGAAAATGGGCCATTCCTCCAGTTGCAATGATTCACGGTTTTGTCTTGAATACATTGCTCACATCTGACACTGTCTTTGGACTGGCCTTGAATCTCAGTGCCTACAAAATATAAATTGCTTGTACATGTTCTGTTTACTCTGGAGCAAATTGCTATGGTTATAGTACAATCTAGAAGTACAGAAAAAGCTACCACATGGTCACAGAAAAAGTAATGATCAAAGAAAAGGAGGATCACTAACAAGAAGAAAGGGGTTGTTTCATTTCAGTAGCTACTGAGGCTGAAACTGCTACATTTACAGATCTCTGTACACAAATTAAGCACTGTTTCCAACAGTATAATCAAGAACCACTCTGCGCTTTATAGCCTCGAGAGGAGCATAACTAGAAATGTACAGAGGGCAAAATGGCAGTTTCACTAAAAAAGTGAGATTTAAAACCACACATTCATTCATACTGTAAGTGAAGACTGAAGTCTTCAGAATTCTTGAAGCACTAAAAAACTCTGTGTTTACATGGGATTGTTAATATCTAGTACCAAAAATAAAGAACATAAAAATACATTTCAATATGTTAAAATAAAGTAGAGAATGTTGATGTTGTTTGAACGTTCAAATATTCATCCTAAGCGGAAGTTTAACAGAATCAGCTTTGGGTTGTTGTTTGGTTTTTTTTGTGCTGGTGATGGAATACTGCCCTCATCAAGACTCACTACATAGTTTGGCTGAAGGGCTAGAAGTGTTAATTTAAAACTAAATTATTTTGTCACATGGCATTCTCTTT
Organism: Peucedramus taeniatus; assembly: GCA_013400575.1. Lineage (NCBI taxonomy): Eukaryota > Metazoa > Chordata > Aves > Passeriformes > Fringillidae > Peucedramus > Peucedramus taeniatus. The sequence goes on from WBNO01013934.1 coordinate 90,055, forward strand.
ACATGGCTTTTAGCAAAAAGAACACCTGTAAGTCAATTGATTTGTGTGATAGAAGATAATCACCTCAAAAGGTCCCTTCCAACCCAAACTATTCTATGAATCCATGATCGTGGAGACTCTGAACAAGAATTATACAGAATGCAGTACTGGATTGCAGGTGTACATACAATAGTGAAAACCATGTAACATATCCTTGGCTCACGCAACACTTAAATGATGCTTTTCTCAGTAATCAATGTCCTGCTCAGATTACTATTTACTTATTTACTCTTCTCCATAATGTCTGAGGAGATGTTGTAGCTCATGGAAACTTGCGGCTGTGATAGTTAGCTGACATTGATCACATTTTTATAAAGAAGAAAATTTGGGCAATTGTATTTTTGTCAGTATTTGTTGCTTTGACAAAGGGTAAATTCTTCCTATATCAACTGCAATTGCAGTATGAGGGTTGGGTTGCAATCTTGAGTAAGTATTTTGAGCTATGTTCTCTTGCATTACAATTTTAGGATGTATTATCTACCTCGGCTTTTAATACCTACTGTAACTCCTGCTGCAATCATGTATATATTCTGTGAACTCTAGTGGATTTACTTGATAAAGATAAGCTACTTTGTATAGAAAAGACTTTATAATGAACCCAGTGTTGGGCAGTGATGCATAGAGACCCACTGCACTAAATTTCCTGGAAGTTGATTAAGATGGCCTTTGGTCCCCACAGGTTTGCTGTATTAAAAAAAAAAATCTAAATCAAAGTAATAAAGATTGATCCTTTCCTCCTGGATTTTCAATGTAATTTATACTAAAATAATGATCAGAAGCCAAAGCCAACAGCCCACCTGTACATATATACAAGTTTGTAATAGAAAAAGACAAAGGACATACTGTAAAATCCATTTTACAGGGTAAGAAAGAGGAAGAAAGATATCAGCAGCTTTACCTAAAGTAAAACAAGAAATACACAGCAATAATAGTGACTGGCCTCCAGAAGCCAGAAAGTTATCATTCCTGCTAGAATGTGTGAATCTTCTTTGGTACCGTAATCAAGTCTCTGCCAATGATATACACGCTGCTGCAAAATGCCAGCCATGAAGGAAAAGGAAAAAGTACTTACCTTGTTGGAGCAAGGTTCATTATTCCCTCTTCTGACAGGAGTGGAGATAGCAGTTTTCTTTAATACCAAGGTACTTCAATTACTTTTGCAGAACAAATACATTTCTCTTATTTTCTGCTTCTTTGGCTATAGAGAAAAGAAAGGATGGCTGTCCTGGATTGTAGAGACCATGACTGCTTTGCTCTCCACAATTTGGAGCCTATGTCTTTGCAGGTGCAATTTTTCTGTCTTCAACCAAAACACTGCAAATTACTTTCATCAAGCCCTGTAATAATTTTAGCTATAACATTGTCATGAGTGTTGAATGTACTTAGCCCTGTGCTAAACATGAGAAGTTTGCTCACTTCTGTGGACTACTGACACTGCAAATAACACCTAAATTCTACTCTAGGTAGTGCAGTAAAGGCTTGGAGATAAAAAAAAACACAGAAATGGAATCTCTGTTCATCTATATATATCCTTTAAAGTGTTCACTTCAGGTAAGCTAGAAAGAAAGAAATGTTCTCATGATTTCTACTTGCTCTTTCCTATTTACCATTTAGCTTTTACATAAAAACAAACTTGTAAAACAAAAGTGCAAAGTTAACTTGACCAAGCATTTAAATACCCTTGTGTACTTTTGCTAAACCAAAGGTGATTTAAGAGGAATCCTACTTAGGGGTAAGAAAAAAAACCCCTTTGACTCTTTGATATCACCATAACACATATGTCGGAACACATGGCTAAGATTCAGTTTTGAATCTTTTACAAAATATCCCTAAAAAGCAGACACAGTAAATATAGAACCGAGAGCAAATGTCCTTTCCAACAGAAAATACAATGTTCATTAATTCATATAAGTAAAAGAATGCAGCATAATTCATCTTATCAACAGTTTATTATGTGAGCATAGTGCAAGACTTGAAGTGCCCTAACACACTGTAAAATATAAATTAATATAACAGACCAAACTGGGAACTATGTTACGTAAGAGTTAGCATAATAGGTATGAAGGGAGTCATATATATGTATTTATTATCAAGCACACACAGAACTACTTAGATCTATCCTTGATTTTTCAATATGGTACTGGTTCCATTAAGGGCAGAAAGATGAACTGTGCCAAGAGACAGACAAACATGGGCAAGTGCATGATAAAACTATGACAGGGTGAAAATTTCCAAAGCATTCACATTTGTCTTTTAACATCTGAATTTCTATTTTCAACACCAATGTTTCCATCCACCCACAGCTGAGAACTAACCAAAAGCTTTCAAAACACTTACTGTAAATATTTCTTTTCAACTGCATAGTATGTGAGTGCTCCCATGGTCCACCTTTGACAAATGTCCTGAATAACATTGCAATGACAGAAGTACAAAAGTAAACAGCATGAGTGACTCATACTACACAAAACCATCTGGGAGAACATTTGCCCCACATACTTCATATTAAAGCAAAAGAGAATCATCAACTGGATTAAATAATTGAGAAATTACAGACTTCTGAAACAAAGAAGCAAGCCTGAAAAGAATTATTGAAGCAGAAACATTTGTGAGAGAGGGGAGACCTGGAGGTTGACACAGAGGTAGCCAAAACATGTTTTGATGGTACCACAGGTGGTCACACAAGCAGCACAGCCTCTGCCAAGGCCTCACAGAGCATCTTCATCATCAGACATGATGATCAGTCACAATCCAACCAGGAGAGTGAGACCCTGGGGTGCATCAAATAGGCATCCAAACCTGGAGGGGCTACACATCACTCAGGGAGAGTGGGGGGCTCATGGGGGAAGGGGTCTGAGCCCATCACTGAGGGAAGGATTAGTTATGAATGGTGTTTTGAAATTTGTGGGGATTTTTTAACATTTTGTAAGTGTCTAGTTTTGTGGATTATCTGATATTGATTCTTTATATATAGTTCACATTGCTAATACATGTTGTTAAGTCTTCAATGAAGTGCTTTGAGCCTTATTTTGGTTTAGAATATGTGATCTGAGCTCTGTGAAGTACAGTTTCACATATCTCAATATTTTAATTCTTTTCTCCTTGACATATCAGCTGGACAAAGTTTATAGATATGAACTCCTACTAGTAAAAAGAAAAACAAGAAAAAAATTCAGATCAAAAGTTTTCAGCTGGTGGTAGTGGCATTTTTCTGTACATGATACTACACACTTCACAAGATTACTTTGAAACCTGAGAACAAGAAATCCCTAAATTCCATCTGTTACAGACAATCATATAACTAACTTTACACTTTTTTACAACTCCATAAAAATTATTTTGCTATTGCTCAAAACACTTCCAGGGAAAGTTAAATAACAGCAGTGTTAAGGAGCACTCTCCCTCTCTGACCATCCAGAAGCCACTCCTGCAGTCCCACTCCCACAACCTGAGCAGGGTCTGAGGCCCCTTTGCAGCTGCACCCCCACACTCCCACAGTCAGACCAGGTTTCCTTACTCTAGGTTTCCCATAGCAGAGTCTCAGACATCCAGATCCTTCAAATCTTGGTGGAATAATTAAATAACAAAACAGCTTGAGCTGGTGCCTCCAAGGAGGGACCCCAGAAAAGGAAGCCCTGAGCTTTTATCCCCTCACAGTCTAAGTGTGCTAAAGTCTGGTGCACTCAGCTCCTGCTGTGTCCCTGAGTGTCCCTCACCAGGTCGCCAAGCCCTTTGTGACTCAAAGGATCAGCAGTTCATGGATTCCTGTCTCAGGCTCCCATCACCCAGAGCTCAGCCTGCAGCTCCCATTGCAGCTACACCCTGAGCTGCCCACACCAAATGTGCTCCTCAAGTTAGTAACTCTATTTCCATGGACAAGTCAGAGTATTTAAGTGGAGACTATTCTAGGCTCTTGAATGGGAACTAGTTCTGGAGGCACGTTATGTAATCTTTCTGAGAAAAGTCTATCCCAGTTCAATTTTAGGGATTTCTGTGAACTAATTTAATTGCCATGATTTCAGTTTCCCCACCACTGAAGAGGACGCAGGAACACTTGCTTACCTTCAACTCCAAAGGTAGTACCCTTCAGCTGTCTTCTTCAATCCAGAACAGCCCATGAGTCAGCTGCTTCTCTCATTTAATGACTGAGTAGATTATTCAGCTCACAAAGCCTGTTAAAACTAGTTAAGAGAGAAGAATAATTGGGATAATTAGCTAAATCCTAGCTTTTGAAAATATCCAGGGCTCTGATTCATGGCTAAGGATAGCTTTCATTGAGGTGGCAATCCTGCAGTCCTGCTCCAGCTGACTATAGGGAAAGTGCAACTATTTTTGCAGCAGCGGTTGAATAACCACAAATTACAGCCTGATGTATTACAGAAGCCCAGAGGGTTGTCTCGGTTTACCTCAATACCCTGGGCTCTAAGACTGTGAAATTTCAACTTTTGCTTATAGAAATTCCCGAACAGCTCAGTGTATTCTGCTTCTGACACAGAGGGGAAGGAGCTGCTACATCGATCTTCTATTATGTGACTCGCACTTTTTGCGACTGTTACTGCAAATAACAATTTAAGTGCATGAAAATTTCTAATATTTATAGGGCTACTTATTTTTAATTGATCGATTGATTTCAAATTAATAGAATTTATTTCTAGTTTCCTTCAGGTTATTTATTCATCAATTGCAGATTTGTCATATGCTGGCCCTTTGTTTTTTTATACTACATATCTAGCATTTCCCGAGTCAGATGATTATTTTAATTGCAGTAATATACTACTAATACATACTACTCTAAAACAGTTTTCAAAGCTGAAAATTATTCCATCTATGGCGAGTTATCAGTCACAATTGCTTCTCACACTACATCTTTTAATACAATTCTCATGAAATTAAAATGGGATTTACTACTAGGATTTTCCCACACATTCAAAAGTGTACTTCTTAATCCTACAATTACAACCCAAAATATCACATTTGATTATCACTGAAGACAGGACAGGCTTAATTATAACAGGTTTGATAAACTCAATGTGCTCTTCGAGAATTATCTCTCACACTGACAAAATTTTCACACAATTGTCAGGGGTAAAGGCTGATACAAATCACATAGATGTCTCCCATGTCTACCTTCTTAAACAAAGCAGAGGGAGGGGCCTGGAAACCTAAATAGCTGTGTGCAACTGCTCAGTCTCAGCTATTTGTACACTCCTGTTTATGCTGATCCCATTCTTACAGGAGAGCTTTTGGAAGACAGCGTTTCCAAGATGAATATAAAATTAATAGAACAGGTATTGTGAATCTAAGGTAGTTTAGGAGTGCATGGCAACTGTAGTGTAGAATAGATCTATTTAACAGCAGCTGCAAATCACCATCCACAAGTATTTATTCTCACAGCTCTGCAATGCAGTGCTGTGAGAAGGAAGCCTAGTGATTCCCTCCGTTTGGGAGCTCCATTAACAGCGTATCAACAGGCTCAAACAACGTGCAATACTCTAGTCAAACTCACCCAAGCAAGTTTTGAAAATGAAGCCTAGAAATTTTTTCTTCTGACTCTAGCACATCCTAGTGTGATCTTCAACACAATTTTCAGTCTAAATTCTGTGAGTTAAAACTGAGTTTGACCAAGACTGCAGTAGAGAGAGCAAGCACAATACTGTTAGAAACTAAAGTTTACAGTACTCACTTCTGGAGACAAAATGGGGGGTTCAAAGTAATGGGGTGGGGGGATGTCTGGGTTGGGTTGTTTGTTTTTTTTCTTTTGTTTCGTAATGGTTTTTTTGTTGGGTTTTTTTGGGGGAGGTGGGGTTTTTTTTTGTGGGTTGTTTTTTATTGGCAGAGGAAGCAACAGAAAGTTTTTAGAGGTTTTTAGCCACACTTTGTAGATCCCACTGCTCTGAGTATTTAGTATTCAGGCAGAACATAATTTTAGATCTAAATTATATGACAGCTAAAAGAAGGCACAGCAAATTTGAAATACCACTGGTCTTAGTTCTAATCCATTCTGTGTCTTGAAGTTCATGATGTATCCTAGAAGTTTCTGGGTGCTGCTTCACAATTCAAATCAAAAAGTGAAAGCAATGCACATTCTACATCTGAAAACTCAATCTTTTTTCAAAACCTACTATCTTTACTGAAGAAAATTATGAATCAGGTGCAAAAATGTACTATGTTAAGATACCATAAAGTAATGCAAAAAATTAGTTTGAATGAAAAACGCTTGCATTGGACTGATTACGATTAGCTTTGCAAAGCATAATCTGCAGTGGAAAACTGGAAGGAAAAAAATTAATATCTCATCATATTTCTTTCTCAAAGATAATCTCAAAGCTGCTCAATACAAACAGATTTTGAAAAAGTACAAAAACAACAGAGGTAGAGGCAAGGCTATCTGTAATTCATTATTCAGCTCTTCAGCAATGTCTCCGAGAAGAAACAACAGTTGCTACTTGATCACTTCAAATTATCACTGACTGACTCACTCCATGTCTTCACCAGAAAATGGACAATAACTGATTTAAACCTAATCTGTAAAGACCTGTACTTCTCCTTACTGGCAGAGAAAGCAAATAAAAATGAAACTTTTCTTCCTTCCTGTTTTGCATGTAATAATTATGGCAGTGGAAGACATTATGATCTCAAGGAACATCCTGAACCGTGTAAGGATTGCCACCTGATAATATCACTATAGTTATTATAACATATGGATTTTTAGACATATATTAACTTCGTGTCCTAGTGGTCCCTTCCACAATTTCTATTTAAATGGGATTTTTGCAAGGTTACTGAAGGTACTGGAATGTTCCCACAGGTCACCAAGGACCAATATAAGCACATAAGTGATGCTGCTGAGGACTCAGTGTGGTATTCATCCCATGACATTGCATTTGGCTGATGATCTATGACTGCAGGGATCCTTTGCCCCCACTTATAGCTCATTCCAGTATTCCTCCTTTCTTCCTGCTCTGCAAATGAAGCACAGTGAATTGCTGCTTCATCATCCTGACACCTTGCACCAGCTCACTGCATTGTCTGCCACAGCTACCCAAATTTGAAATATACTTCTGCTGCCTTGGGGCTCCATCAATACACATCAAGGGAAAAGGAAAGGAAGGAATAAGATTTTTTCACACATAGGTAATACATTGATTCTATGAACATAAATTCCATTTGTAAAACTGCTGTATTTGCTTCCAGGTTTTTTCCGAAGGATTGCCACCAAAAGGATTGCCAAGCACCACTGACCTTTTAAAACCCCACCTGAAGTTCATTATGGTCTGTAAATGAATGTCACACCTCCCTGAGAATTTCCACTGTACATCAGTCTCACTGCAGCTACAAATATTCTGCCAGAAATTATTTTAATGGTTTTCCTCCTCTACATAAACATTTCCTTCTCACAAATTGTGTTTCTCATATAAATATCTGATTTGAGAAATATTCTGGTTTAGTCCAGGAAAATAAACAATAAACTTCTTAAATCTCAATGCAATATTAAGAGGTGTGACATTTTTGGCTTATTCTAGGTATCATAGTTAATTTGAAACAAAAGGCTTTTCGAATCAATACCTTTAGCACTGAAAACCATACATGGCATTGTAGATGTGATAAGCAAAGATTAAGTCAATGCAAGAAAGCACCTGAACTTTGAGAAGGCAGCAGAGGTTATTTCTCCACAAGTAGGTACATGTTGTCACTCTAGGATTAAAAAATTACAAACTTTGAGCTAATGAATGTCTCTTCTTAAAGAGTGTGATAAATTAGAATCAGTGATTTCTTTTGCACATTAAATAAACTCTTTTTTGCACATTAAATATCATTTTCGTTTATGCCACTTGCCACATTCTCTTATTTAACACTTAATTACCTCAGCAATGTTTATTTTCCTCCTTCTCAGCAATGAAATTTGGTTATTTAAAAGGAAATTTACTGAATTTCACCCTTTCACTGATGTCTATGCCCTGTTTTTTCATTCAGTTCAGAGTTCATTTTTCTTTTTGGATAAAAAAAGCATCTGAAGGATCAAAGTGTGGGAAACCAGGACATCCCTCTTGCTGCTTTGGATGGGCTGGGACCCTGGCAGGGGGCTCGGAGAGCTTGGCACAGAGCCCAAGACCCCTCTGCCCTCGATCCTGAGCCATGGAAACAGTTACCAGCTTTATGTGAAGAGTTACAAACCAGGGAAAGTAGAATAAAATGAGTAGCTTATTACTGAGTCGAGAAATAGAATGTTAGGATTCATATGAGAAGTGTACAGGGGGGTCAAGATGGAGGAATCTGGGCGTGTACTGCCCTCCTTCCTTCTTCTTCCTGGCCTCCATCTTCTTGGTGATGGTGGCACTTTTGGATTGGTTTAGAGTAGAAACTGACTGTCTAACATAGGTGATAGGTATTGGGGAATAATGGTAAACAATGTCCACGTAGTTTATAGTATAAAAAGATACCACAGCCCCGGGGGCGGGCAGTGTGCCTTGAGCTGACCTGCTGAGAGCATTTCAGCTGGGCAGGGAGAACTTGTTATAGATAAGAGAAAATAAACAACCTTGAGAACCAAAGCCAAGCAGCTCTGACTCTTTCTTCGATCACTTGGCTGTGAAAAAGGACTCTCGGGGTCATCTCAGGCAGGGGATCCCAAAATCAGAGGTATAAGGACCAGTTAAGTTTGGTATATTCATATATCCACATTTTAGAATACTCTGAGGGAACAAAGATGTATAAATTTTTTAAAATGAAAAGTTATGTCAACACGTTCAACTCCTTTTCACCCTGGTGAACTCTGCCTTTTTGACCTGGCTGGGAAATGACTACCAACATAGGAAGTTCTTTTATGGTCTCAGTGGATCTCAAAAATACATTTGAAATCAAACAGGTACCATTGGTTTGACTGACATGGAGATTTGTTCGTTGTTCAAAGCTTGAAACACATGAATTTACAAATAGATATCACTCTAGAACCTGATGACAATCTCTTCATTATACATGCTCCTTTGGTGATTTGGCTGCTGTGTATTTTCACTAATGTATTCAGAGACACAGTTCATCTGCAAATGAGATGCCCTTTTCAATTACATTTCTGGGGAAAAAGAGTTGTCTAGAAAACTTTCTTACAGTACTTGGGAAAAAGTGAAAATAATAAATTCTTTAAAAAGTGAAAGAAGTCTCTTTCAGGAGGGTTTTTGGGTTATTTTTCTTCCTGCTGGCTAATTTAATTTTGGGTTAGTACGTAAATACTCTTCCCCCATACTCCGTTCCTTCAGTAAAAACTACTTGAATGATTTTGTAATTGACTGCCACAATGCTTATAGCTGTATAGGCAAAATTTACTGTGATTAAATCCAAATTAATTATTTCCACCCAAATACTAGTAGAGTAGAATTTGCTTGGGGGGAAAAAATGCTTTACGTTCCCTCAGCTGTCTCAAAAGGAAAACTCATAACCCCTCCCAGAGAAAGGGTTTTTAAAAAGCAGACTGCAATGCAAAGAATTGAACCAACAATTTCTTCATGGCTTAATCAGAATTTTGAATTAGGTATGACAGGTCGTATCTGGTAAATTCAGCAGCTCTGGACCAGGATCCGAGGGAGGTTTCAAAGCAAATCTCTGTAACACGTGATCCATGAATGACCAGCGATCTCAGTGGGCACCTCTCTCAAATTACATCAAGGTCAGATGGTAGAGAAAACCATAAGGCCACAGTTTCAGCCAGAGAGAAGCATTAGGGACTCCAATTCCTTTTCTCCTGGGGCAGGGATCACACCACTCTCTCCCAGGATCATGCCACAACACCCTTCTGCTTTGGTAGTGTGGTAGAGGAGCTGGAGAGCAGCCATGGGTTGCTGTTGCTTCTGCACATATGTCATGTCTTGCAAGGACATTTCTGCCTTCTAAGGAAAGAATTAGTTTGGATTAGTGGCTACCACAATTTCACAGTGGGCATTTTAACTGTCAGAAATTTCCATCAGCAAAACCAAGTCCTTTCTTGAAACCATGACCAGGAAGCAGATCAAGGTGTACAGTCTGGGTTCTAGCTGGAAGACAATCACCATGGTGTTCTTTAAAGTTTTCCAAAGCAAAACCTTGTGGTTGGAAAAGGCTGGTTCTGGAGAAGGACTCAAAAGTTCTCCCTTGTAATTTGTGCTTGGTAAGAGACATTTTTGTCACCATCTTTACAAGTGTCTGCATAGGTAAGCATAAAGAATTAATTTTGCAATGAGAGTTCTTACAACAGAATCTGAGTCTGACATTGTTAAGGCATGTTAGAGGATTCAGAAGTAGAAGCAGGCCAGCTGCGCTTTCTAAATAAATGAATAATGTAAAAACAATTCTTGCTTTTCACAGAATAGTATAACACAGAATATTTATTTTTTCAGATTGCAATGTGGATTTTTATGTTTACAATGGCACTTTTCTCTAGGGAAGTGACAGTTATGAAAACTGAGGACAATATCCAGAATGTGCTTCACAATTATTGTACTACAATGGCAAAAAAGAGGAGACATCAATGAAGCCAATTAAACTACATTAACTGCAGTGCCCCAGTCCAAACATAGCTTTCCCTCTGTATCCAAGCTTAGAATCCACAGTCAAGGCTCAAGTATTTGAGTATCAAACCAAAACAAGCAACAGTGGTGCTGTTCATACCACTGACAGGAATAATCCCACTCGCTAAAATCTGCTCTCTTTAATCTCTTATTGATGCAGTTGGTAAAAGAGCTTTTTTGAAATTCAATTTGGCTGATTTGAAAACAGGATTCTGAGAGGAAGCATTTTCAGTGGCCTGCCAGAGTAATTGGCAAAATGTAAATACATAACCAATTACAAACTTCTTTCCTTCCTGTGAAGCTTTCTTAGTGTAAATGTAACTGGAGGGAGTAGAGGAAGGCATTTCCCTGAAAGTGTAAGGTGGGTCATTCCTTATTCAAGAAGAAGGTTGATTTTGATGCAAGTGCTCTTTCTACTGGGTAAAAGCATTTTTATGCTAAATTCAAACACAGAGAAGCAAAATAAAAAACAAAACTAAAACAAAAAATATTGCCCTATGCACATTAGGAAGTCATATTCTGTAAACACAAATAATGCAGCTCAACTAAATCAGGTCTTAAGGTCATAACAAGTCAGGTTTGTTCTGTATTACATCTTTACTGAAAAGTTTGATCTATGACATTTTCAGAACATCTGAAAAAGACATCAGGGATGTTAGGCACAGGGAAGCAGTGAAAAGGTTACATACTAACAGCACATAAAAATGCAATTTCCCAGCATTTAGCAGATTGATAAGCAGACATTTTCTAGTCAATGTTTCAGCAAAAGGCACAATAAATAATTAGGAAACCTTTTGCCCTCTTAAGCCTTGCGTTAAATTTAGTGATGTCACCACATAAAAGAAGTTCAAGGTATTTTTTGTGGATCCGAGGGAAAGTCATTCATATCACATGAAATGAAAGTGTGTGATAACTGTCAAAGAGTGAAACAGATTACAGCTCAGGCTAGGACACTCCGAGTGGGAAATATGCTTGGATATAAACAGAAGTTGAGTGATACAAAAAAGAGTAAAGTATGAAGACGTGCAAACACAATGAAGTATTTCTGAAGCCCATTTCAGACAGCATTTTGGATCTTCTTATGCTCTGCTGTTTCCAAAACCTCCAAACTGATTCATAAGAAAGGATAAAAAGCTCCTGACATGAAGAAGTGGTGGGAGCAAAATATAGAATCTAATGTAAAAATGGGGTAAAAAAAAAATAGTTTTTTCCCATGGATATATAAAGAGGGTGTTATTAGCTGCTCTTACTAGAACTGTTTTCCATTCCATGAAATCCAATTTCTAGATCAAAGAATTAAGTCTGAAACAAGTCTGTTTTTCTTTTAAAACAAATACATCATTTTACTGAATGCCTACTCTACAAATTCTTCTCAAGTGTTATGCTAGAATTTTATACAGGAAGAAAAAGATCAAGCGAATGAAATTATAGAATGCAACAAAATTTCAAGTTTTGTGATATCTTTTATGGCCCAAACACATGGCAGGTTTTGAATGGCATTCCTTTGTGCCCAAGTAGTTGAGAAGTGACACATGTGAACTTAGTCGTGCTATAAGAACAGACAATGACAAAATCCAATGACTGATAATGCAATACTATTACCATGAAACAGTACTAATGTTAATTCTGTGCTACTCCTGAAAGATGATAATCCTTTTCTGCAGTAACGTCCTGTTCACAGTCATTCTGCCCATGACAGTCCTCTTGCTGGTGATACTCCCTGAAAGCAGGAAGCCATCTGAGACTTCATGGACCTCTCTTATATCCTCTCCCTTGTCTACAGAGAGATCTTTCTGTCTACTCTGAGCTATGGATGAATAGAATGTTGATAATATGAATGGCCCATGGCTGTAAAAGGCATAATTCAGTGCACTGTTTCCTTCACTGAGTTTTCTGAAAAATTCTAAAATCCATTCCACCCTGTTTGACTCCTAACTATTGAGTGAGAACTCTGTAAATCTACTAAACTCATTGTAGTAATGCTAGTATTGAGTTGAAGGCCAATAAAGTCTTAGCTAATCCACTAATACCTCTCTCAACCAACTCTCGTGAGACAGATCTAGACAGCAAACATTTCCCTGAATGCAGTAAGATTTCATCTAAAGTAGTGTAAATACATCATTACAAATTAAATCTTGGCCCTCTTGATCAGCCATAAGTAAGTTAAGAAAGACTTGATTCTAGCTAAGGATTTGAAATACTTCTCCCTCCTCCCAGGCCTTTATGTTTAAAAATTAATACAAAAATGAACACTAATACTTTTGTATCGCTCTGCATTTTCCCACTAGTGAGGGATGAGATAACACACCATGAGGTATTATCTGATTTCTCTAATGGTGATAATAATGGTTTCAAGACAGGAAAGATATTTCCAAGTAAACTGTGGTACAGAAGAATGCAGACAACCCACTAGTCTCCTAGAATGTGATACAATTATTGATTTCACCTTTCTAAGTAAAAATATCTTAAATCATCTCAGTCCAAGATTTTATCTGGTTGAATAAAATTAGTTTCTAGTAATTATAATTAATTTTTAATTATCATTTATGAATAGAAGATTGAAGTGTGAGATGAAAGGGCTGAGGCTGAGGGCAGAATGGGAATTTCTTTGTCTCTCCACATTTACATATGTCAAGTCCACCCTTTGAACATTTCACAGACAACTCATTTCCAAAGTGCTCACTACTTTAAATCATAGGAAAGCTATGCTTGTTACCTTCTTTATGTGTATGATTCTTATGTCCTGCTCCTCTATATGCTGCTATTGCTAGTAGACAAAGTGCCTAAATATATGTTAGATACTCATTCCACAGGGGTTGTGTAAGTTAAAATTACAGCCACACACAGAGCTTTATTTGACATGGACTTAACAGCAGGTGTGTCAGCAATGCTAAAGCTCAAATCAGACTTGGGATATTTATTCATCTCATGTTAGAAAAGATCCATTTTTATCTCTTGGTCAATTATTCTATATTGCGTGAGCCTTTCGTCCTAATGTTGTAACTTGCCTTTTAAAATGGAAAAAAACGTGCCAACTGAAAGGGAGTTTAGAAAATTTAATTTAGAACACTTTGGGAGATTAGAGAATTAAATTTAGAATATTTTCAATAGCTTCATCTTCAGAAGCAAGAAGTGTGACTCCATATTTCATTGTATTCTCAGAAAAGGATTTAATTTATTATGGGGAAACATTGAAGTTCTAGACATACAATTTTATAAGTTCATAAGTGTATGTGTTTAAATTTACACTATAAACATAAATTAGCAGCACAAGGTCTCCAAACATATTGAGGACAATATAAAACTCTCTCCCCCACGAGACTGAAATGGTTTCTCTTCACTCATAAGAGTCTGCTGGAAGGTCTGCTGGAGCCCACTTATCAACCTCAGAAATTGAGCAGGTTGTTAGGCAAGCAGTTCAAAGCAATTCAAAGGCTCTAATTGCATTCTCCCCACCCCTACATATAAAGCCCTCGCTGCAGCACTCCACCATGCCAGGCACCTTCAACTCCTACCCACTTCACACCCTGTCACAGCCAGCCCGGTAAGAAGGGCTCCGGTGCCCCGGGTGTCACAGCCAGTCCGGTAAGAAGTGTCCTCTGGTACATTTGAGGTCTGTGGTACATCTGTGGTAGCAGGCCCCCAGCTGGGTAATAATTAGCATTGACTCCATGATGCAGAAGGCTGAATCATCGCTTTATTCTTCTATACCATATACTATATTATACTATATTCTTAAGAAACCCGTAACCCCTTCCAGACAGTCTGATACAGCTTTGACCCCATTGGTCAACCAGCCAAACACCATCCAGTGTCCAATTAAGAAACCACCCTTTGGTAAACAAATCTCCAGAACACATTCCACATGTGCCCAGCAACAGATGCAGAAAGTGATGATAAGAATTGTTTTAACTCTTTCTCTGAGCTTTCTCACAGCTTCCCCAGGAAAATACCTGGGAAAGTCTGTGCCTGCTCTCTGTGGCCAGAGAGCTGCTGCCACAGTGCCCCACTGTCCCAGAGACCCTGGGTATCACAGCCAGCCCCGCTGTGCTCTCACATCAGCAGCTCCACAAGGGGCTCTGCAGAAGGGCAGCTCCTAAACCCCCAGCAGAAAGCCTGGTGGTGAGTGAGATGCTTCAAATGCAGTGGGAAGCAACAGCAGAAATAAATTACTCAGAGAACCAACTTTTGGGAGACAGGACACAGAGGATACAATTATTGGGAGATTAAATCAACTCCCAGGTAAGGACAGCTTGGCAAGTAACCTGAAATTAATCCCTCATCGCTTGCTGGAAGCCACTCCGCAGCAGCAAAAATGATTTGGTTTGGGTTTTTTTTCAGCTGAATTAATTCAGAAACAGTTATTCTCAGGAGGCTGAGGTGGGATAGGAAGTGAGCTTAAAATCTGAATACTCTGGAAAAAAATTGCTGAAAAAAAGAACAGATCAATAATAATGTTTTTTAAATCTATAATATAAAGAAAATTAAGTCCTGAATAATTTGAGAAATCTGAATCTAGGCTTTCCCATGGATATATCCCGGCCTAGAAAAATTAGCATATCTCCAAAGAAACAGGGACAGAAAAAAACAGCAGGATCTGGGCCCTAGAAACCTGCTTTATGTCAGTCCTGGGGAGAAAAAAATAGTTGCTAAGATCACCTTTCTCAAAACAAGTACTGACAAGTTAAACAAAACATTTGGTTTCCACAGTTCCTTCCCAACAAAAGAAGTGCTCACATAAACACCCATACATTAAAAAGGCAAATAATCAAATCTGTGCCAGTTCTTTATGTTTCTGACATTTCTTGTCTGACAAACACGGACAGTAATGCCACAGACCACTGAAAATTTTTCAAACTTCAATGGGAAATTTAAGAGAGTCCTCCAAAATCTACTTTTTTTCCTCATTTTCTCACACATGCAAGTGTGCCACCTCTTTCTCTCCTTCCTCAACAAAATCATTAATTTTCAAGTAAGATGATTTTCATAGCTCTCTGAAGTTATGATGGAACAGAGTGAGCTGCTGCTTCATTTTCTGCACATCCTCTGTGTGGACTCAGCATTTTGAGAGAAGGAAATGAGAAATGAACAGTGACAGTCAGGGCCTGCCTCCTTGCCCTTGAAGGGTGGTACTGTACAGACCTAATGCAACATGACCTTTCATAGTTTTGTGCCTGCCTTGCTTGATGTCAGAGAGGAGTGCCTGGTTTTGTCCAGTCCCTCCTGCATTCTTGTGTGACACCGTGTCAGACCCTTATCCAGATCCTGCAATGGTTTGTTTGCCTTGATCTTTGAAGCATGTGATAAGTTTAAAAAAAACATAAAGCTATGCTTCAGGGTGACAGAGCACTCTCTAGAATACTAAAGGGTTTTAAAATATGAACAAAATAAATAGAAATGTGATTTTTTTTTTGTTTGTTTGTTTGGGGTTTTTTTGGGTTTTGTGGTGTTTTTTTTTGTTTTTGTTTTTGTTTTGTTTTGTTTTGTTTTTTTTGGTTTTGTTTTGTTTTTTGTTGTTAAAAAACATTTCAAATGTTTGGGCCCACTATGATTTATCTAAGAGAACAGCAGCACCTCTGCAGATATACCATAAATATTGCTAGCTGTCACACAGAAATAAGGAAGTGAGTTATTGGTCCTCAATCCCTTAACAAAGACATATAACATAGACTACGCACTCTGGCTTCAAGGAAGTTAATATAGTACTTTTTGTTCTTGAAGTTTATATAGTGTTCTTTTTGTTCTTGAAAACAAGAAATACAAAGCTGTGTGAGGTTCTTTCAGGGTTATTTTTCTTTTCTTGTTGGGAAATGTTTGCTTACACTAATGCTACAGGGTAGCAATAATTGTTCATGATTTAGCAGCAAACACATGATTTCACAGCTATGCAGTATAAATAAATATTTTCTTCAAATTATCCCACACAAGTTAAATACTGGTGTTAATGGTCTTCTAGAGCTACTGTCGTCAAGAGTCTTGGTGGCACCTGAAGATAAGAAAATGCCTTTATAACACGTTTTAATGATATAAAGGTGGACATTTATGATTTTTGACAGGTTATCACATAATTATAGTGGAACTCTGCATTGTATTTAATTGAATACCTGAAGAGTTTGATAGTGTTGAAATTACCACAGTGATTCCATAGAAAACAGTTGGTCTGGTCTTCTATTACTTAAGTATCTCAAGCTGATTTACACCAGTAAAGAGAAGGAGAAGCAGACAGCACCTGGACAGGTGAACACACACTACTAAATCTTGAAATTTTACCAACTCTCATCCATATTCTTACACTCCTTGAGCCTTTTTTCAGACTAGTTGTCACTCCTTTCATTTTCTGTATCCTTGACTAAAAGTAAAAAGTACTAATTATGAATAGAGACCTTTTATACCATTAAGTTCAATGCCACTTAGTCTGAGTAGAATGGAATGTTGTGAAATACAGCTTTTTACCAATGATATCATCTTCTCTTCCACACAATTAATCTATAAATAATTAACATGAGTCATCACCCCATTTAGAGGCTGGCATTGCTGAACTTCCATTCCTACAGAATACATTTAGAAAAGGATAAGCCTTCAAAACATGTCCCTTCTGCTACAGTAAAAAGGGCAAAAACATTTGGAGAAAGGCATTAAAGCCTGACAAAATTACACATTATGTACTCCACTACAAAGCAAAGAGAAGCTGGCAGGTGGTCAGTTTGTCACCCATTAGAGGTTTGGTCACTTAAATGGCATAGGGCAGGCTATTACAGTGAGAAGCTTTAATATTCTGTGACCAGTTAAAGGAGTAATTTTGATCCTTAAGCCACTGGAGTATGGGAAGAGGATCAATCTGTAGGAATCTGACACAGTGACAGGAAACCTAAACAGTGCCTAGCAGGTAGAAGCCAACCTTTAACACCTCTCGTTCTAGGCTATGAAAAACTGCAGGGTTTCTTTGCTTCTCCTATATCAGATATCCCACAAACAAAGCAACCAGAAGCTTTTGAGGAGACTTCCCACACATATTCAAGGAAGTTTTTTACTAATGTAACTGGTGTTATTATTAGATTAATAAAAACCACAACAAGGGAAAGTTAATGTCTGGATCCTGTCACAGTATTCTAATGAAGGAGCTCAATAGTTGTGTATTTCTTATAAGTTACTTCAGCTGTCACTCAGCATTATCTGTTATGAAAACAAATTCTGTCTTTCACACCTGTCCTGGTAGATTACTAGCACTAGAACATCTTTGCATAATCATTTAAAACTCTGCACCTCAATTTATGCTTCAATAAAGCTACTCTTTTGTCACATGAGTAAGTCAAGAAATCACAAATTTGAGACAATCCATGACTCTTCTCTTTAGTCTAAGGAGAAGCTGTGGTTGATTACCAGAAACACAAGTCATGCATGGAGAACAGCAGACACTGGAAGGTGTCTGTTTTCCCAAACACAGTTCTTACAATGCAATAATATTGCATACAATAAACTTTATACCATCTTGTAAAAAATATGTAAAAACATTATTTTTTTTACCTTTTCAGCGGAAAAAACATGTTAAAAGTCATAATAACTTACATTTTGTAGCTTTAGCCATCAATAAATTCACTTGAAAAAATGTATCTAGGTGAACTTTGTTCCCAAGGGATGGACAACAAAGCTGGTTCTGTCATCACAAACTCTCCAAGAATCTTAAAAAAAACTTGTTCAAAGCATTATTACAGATAAATATTAATCCTATTCTTCTTGAAATTTTGGGGATTTAAGCTTTAATGGCACGAAGGACAATTATTTCAAATGGCATGTAGTTTTTTTTTAATTAAGAGAAAAAATAAAAGAGAGAGAGATATTAAGAGAAAAAAAATAAAAGTATGAAATTATTTATACTGCTAGATGTTATTCTTCTAAATGACAAATGCATAGATTGCTTGGCTTTTTTTCCTTAAATTTAGATCTTTCTAAATTTCTCTACTGGAGAAATTCTCTACTGGATGGGTTATTTCTTTGAAGTGCCACCTAAACAATTATGAAGAGTATAAAAACATATCTTTGGTTTTAACCACTAGACCTCTCTTTCTAGATAATGAGTTTATTTTTCTATCAAATAAATCAAAACTTTGTTGCTGTATTTAAGCACATCAATATAAATGGTTGTAGCTTGGTACTAAAATATTTGTCCTTCTCTTCAGTTTCCTCTAGGGTAACAGACTGAGGTAATAGCTTTTGAGTAAAGGTCCAGACTAATACAATTTGGGTAGATTAAAAAAGAAGCCTCATAAATCAGTTTTCCAGTGATGTTTATTTTCCTCATTGTTCCTGATACTTGTCATGCAAACATTAGTCTTGTAGGATGTGTCAGCCTTTGCTAAAGCCTTGATTTATTTTACATAAGAGAAAGAAACCTGTCATTGCATTAAAGGTTAATGGAGTCTTAAAAAAATAGCTTTAGTTTGGTACGCAGTTTTCTAAAATTCAGGCCAGTAAGGGCCCAAATAACCCTAGGTCTGTATTGCATTAGCATCTTAAATATATATATATAATTATATTCTCCAATAATTCATAGTTTTTTCTGTGTTGTTTCAAAGAGCTCAGATTAAACTAAAAAAAGTGGTTGGAAGGAAACTTGAAGGTGACACTGAATGTGCCTACCCCATGGATGAGGGACTAAGAAATGGAGAAAAAAGGCTGGGTTTCACTGAGCTATGGGTGGCAGCAGAAAAATCTCTCAAGAGCCAAGCTTCTGGGTGACTGATCCAGCATCTAGTCTAAAATTCACTTAGCTCAGCTTAACAGGAGCAGAAGCAAGGTTCACTTCTCAAGGGCTGGAGGCAGGCAAACCTGATGGTGGGACCACTGGTACATGGTTTTCAGGAGTCTGTTCCTGGGTGAGAAGTGCCAGATGAACCGCTCCAGAACACTAGTTCTTCAGACATCTCGGGGCAGGTGTAGCATAAAAAGTGGAAGTATAATCTCCCTAAATGTGTTGGGCTTGAAATGGAACCACAGGGAAGTTTGGTCCTGTAAGTCTAATTGTTCTTGGACCAATTGTGCCTTGTTCTTGTGCAGTGTTGGATATCCTGACTTGGCAGTTTTTGCAGTGGTTCAGACAGCCACTTCTGCATGGCATTCTGCAAGGGAAACCTGTGCCCTCAAGAAGGGAGACCACTGATCCTCTAAAATGTGCATTTTTGGGGTACACCTAAAAAATCCCCATCATGACAAACGCACAAGACATATGAAAAAATTTATTTCTAGTCCATTTCTTCCTGCTGAAAGTATTATATCTCTAATACAAAAATTCCATACAAGATTAAGTGATTTAAGTGAAGTTACCATGCAAGGCTGTGTCAGAAATAGAAAAACTATGTCAAATTCTTAATTCCAGTTAACTGAATAAACTTCTAGATTACTATAATTTCAGGTTTCTAGTATGTTAGATAAACTTATTCAACATCTAGATAAGCACATCTTACCCTGAGGTACCAATATCAGATCACGTGTATGAGGGAGGAATGAATAAATTCAAAGTTACATTTTTCAGCAAAATTAGGTCTTACCTATTGTGTTTACTGTTCCCTCTAAATACTTGCATTAATCATTAGAAGTTCATAAGTCACTTCAGTAATAAATTTGAGGCCAACCATGCAAAAGGAATAATATTCAGAATGGTATGCGGCCTCCAAGACTAAGCATACCCCTTCTGCATCTGGCTGTACATGAATTGTTTGCAAAACCTGACTTAAGTCTGTATTATAGTCCTTGCAAGGTTCTCATGTCAAAATATTGATGTTATTCTAAAATGCCATTAACCTGAGGGTGTCCCTGAGGGTGCATAATGCAGAAGATTAAAAGGTCAATGGTGACTTCCCAGCAACACCATCAGCCTGATTCTCCAGGGCTGTTAAGTTTCTATGCCAGCCTTAATTTGAGCCCAGAGGATACAAAATGTTACAATGGGCACGAGTGAGTACAGATAACTCTGGCTGGGTCAGGGACCATGAGCTCTTTTCTGGGTGAATTACAGATCCTTTGCATGCAAGTGCCCCAAGTGAAAGCCCTATTGTCTCTGATGAAACAATTACAATGTGCTCACAATATTTCATTTTGCTTTTCATCAATGTCCAATTGCACTCTTTAGCCTTAGAAAGTAGTAATTGACCAGCTGTCTGATTACCATGTTCGACTTGGACTCACACACCTGGGAAGCCCCAAAGAATATAAGGCCACTAATTCTGAAAGTTCAAAGGCTTCCTCCATAATGAAAAAGCAAACACAAGAGTAATTCCACTGGCTGTCATTCTTGTTGGATTACCTTATGCCTCGAAGCCTTGCATTACTCTGTTTAGACTGACAATGCAACTTGTGATTAGATAGTAAATTTACTGTTTGAACAGGATGAGCATCAGAACAGCAGAAAATGCCATTGACTGCAGTTTCAAATTCCAATAAAGTCTGGCACGCTTCACTGCCTATGAGCATCTCTGAAGTAAAGCACTGTAGTTAAGCTTTCACCTTGCATGCTGGTCTAGAATTCAAAGAAAGGAAAGAAATCACCATAAGAAGCCCCAGCTGTTGTTCAGATTGTAACTGCTTTACTCTTGGTGCGACAAAGTATTTAGATGCTTCTCAGTATTGACTTTTTCACTCAGTTTCCCTCTTCTGACCCCACTCTTTTAAAGGTATTATCTACTGTGCAGTCTATGAAACACAGTTCAGGATGGAAATTTGTTTGTGGAAGAAGTTCACTGTCTTCCAAGTGAAAGGAACATAGAGAAAACCAATCAGAGCATACAAAACACCTTTGTTGCAGCAGTTATAGAACAGTGAGACTCCCTAGATATAATTTAGGTGATTTATTATGCAGTGTTGGTAGTCACTGGAGAAGATAGTCATGTAAAAAGAAATATTTTATCGTGTTAAAATGCTAAATAAGCGTGCCTTTTTTTCTTCATATTTTCATATCTGCTGGCATGGCAGAGTCTCATGACCCTGTCTTGTCTTCAGACTAATAAACAGTGTCTGTCATTGTCCTCTGACTGAGACACAGAAACCTTACTTCAGTTTCTACGCATAAACAAACCAGGAAGGCAGCACTCATTCCCTCCAAATCTCAACCCATTGATATTTTAACTTTACTTAATTACAGTGTAGGCTGAAATGAGTGTAGGCTATACAAATTCACTGATCATTAGGGTCAAATGGAAATATATAATTTTCTCAATTATACAAAAGAGTTAACTGATGGAAACATCTTGCCTGGTGGTCAACTAATCAGGCTGACCTCTTTTGTCTCTTCATAAATAACAGACTCCGATTCATGCACTCTGTGATTTTTTTTTCTTTTTTGCACTGTCAGATTTTCAACCTTCTTTTGAAGAGCATGAGTACTGCAACTTCACCTGGAATTTCAGTATCACTCTTACCTGTGGCGAAGAGAGATCAAAGTCCTTCCCTTCTCACCAATCTCCACTGTAAACAACCAAGGACTCCCCTAAACCTCTTTCAATAGCTTTTTCTTGAAAGCTCATTTTTGTTTGTCCACCCTGATATCCGTGTTTCTTGTACAACACACCACTTTAGAGAAAATAGAAAGACACATATGGAGGTTCAATACTCACCATCCACACCTAATAAACTGATCAAATATTTTTTCTGATCAGGGACAGTAATTTAGGTGATTACCAATAAAAGGGCAGAAGTTGAAAGCTCTTAATAATCTCCAATAATTTCTCCTCAGCATCATAAAAATGCTCTTGGCAGCCATGTTTTACAAAAGTCAAAATGTTAATATGTCAGGGACAGGGAGAAATTAAGGAAATGCTTTGTCATGAGGCTGCCAAAGAAATTTTTCCTACTTAAACCTCTGCTTATGTGATTTCCTTTTTCATACTTTCTGGCCAAAACAGAGTTTAGTAGGTTTCTACAAAAAGAAGTGAGAACTGGGTTGTATTGAGCAGAAATGGTGTGCTACTAAAGAGGACTCACATGGGTGAAGAAAACCCCTTGAATGGCTTATTTCCTGTAGAATAAGGAGAAAAATTAATAACATATACTAACACCATAATTTCTTGATCTGTTGAAATAATCCAGAAAATTATCAGAGGTTAAAAAGCAACATCAACTATCTTTTTGTACATATTTCTTTTGTTCTGTATTCTAAAAACTAAAATAGCAAGAAAGTTTCAGTGTTCCAGTGTCTAAAAGGTCACGGGGGTGCCCCAAATCCATCACCTCTCTTACTTACTGTCTTTTAAATAAAGAAGCATAGCTGATCTCAACTTCATAACCTGTCACATGTTGGTGTCAGAGTGTCAAGAATTTAAACCTTAATTTGAATCCAAGGTGAAATCACTTAATGCTTAAGCAGACCTCACTAGTTCAGTACTATGAACCAGGGGAACCAGCAGGGAAACAGATTTCATGCACAGTGCATGAAGTATAGAGGTTAAAATGACTGGAGCATGACAGCAACCTGAGAAATATTCTCCCTCATCCTCTCTTTTTCTAAGAGCACTTATTCTAAGAACAACTTTAAGAAAACACCATTTCTGAGGCTGGCAAACATCTCAGCATGCACACACAACCTGCCAAATTCCTGAAGCATCGCACATACAAACATGTCCTAGCATGTTACTTCATCACAGACATTTCTGAAAAGAAGATTAAATAAATCACCGGTCCCCAAAAAATAAACCAACTGACAAAACAAATGGACAATACCATTTGTTTTGAATTACACTTTATACTTTTTAGAGTCCGTTTGCTAATTCACATGCAGCCAAAATAAAGATGCCAAAAAAGGGTGTTATCTGCTCGGGACTCCTGAAAACCAGAGAGCAAATACAGCCCTAAGCTCTGACAAAGCATAAGCAGGGCAGCTACTCTGCTAGAAGCCTGACTGAAGGGGAATTGTGATTAATCAAGCACTATGCTTACAAGGAGGATGTCTTGCAATTGCAAGGTCAGCAGGAGGCAAGTAAGAGCACAGGATGATCAAAACATACAGTTTGAGATATTTTCATCCCACATCCAGCAAGCTGGGCTTGCCACAGATCAGATGTAGTTTGCAACAACGGAAAGACAACTAGAAGAGGCTTGCTGCAATGACAGTCTCCACTAGTAAAGTAAGCAAACCACTACATTCTTTACATGCCTATAGCATCACAAAATTCTTATGTCCTTGCAACTATACACTGTAAGCTTGTCTGGGCAGGGAAGATGTTTTTATGTACATGTAGATAAAGACACCCTGAGTGACCTCCCCTCCGCAGCAAGGCTAATGTTTTTATAAAACTAAGAACAAAATAATTTGCATGCATCCAGATGGCAATGTCATGTAAGCAATTCTCCAGAGCAGAGACTAAGCTCCACAGGGTACAAGATACACAGCTGTGCATTATGAGAGTGCTGATGTTGTTCTATGCTGTGATGGGAAACAATTTTGTCTAGATGCATCATATGTCCTTTGAGCAGCAAAGGTTTGGAGACACATCCCTGAAACATGTCATGTTTCATACCTCTGGGCACCATCTCTGCAGTTTGGTTATTTCTTATTGGTCTTAAGAGAGGATAAATTCTGGCATTCTAGTAGCATCTCATCCATGATGAGCCATATCAGATGTTGCAGAAACATCTGTTCTAAAATGCCTTTTGAATCTCCAGTAAGATGGAATACCTGCCTGGAAAGCTATCTCAGAAGTGATGAGTAAAGAAGCACGCTCTTTTTTTTAAGGTGTAAAACCTAGACAGAAACTGATTTCTGGATGGTTTCTGAAGAAAATATCAAGATCCTTGCTAAAAGCAGCCAGTTATTCTAGCTGTTCATAAATTCATTTTTAAAGTACCATGCCCACATCCAAGTTTTCGAGCAGCTAAGGATAGACCACAGTCAGAATTGCATGGACGATGCCTCAGTCACTTTTCACTTCTTTCTTTCCTGTATAAAGTTGAGGAAACTGAACAGTTAGTATACAATGTGTTCTTGTTCCATATAATTGTGTATAGGAATACATCTGATTTCTTTTTAAAAAACAGATATTAAAAATAATGACTAAGACATCTCAGTATACAGAACCATGGAATTATTTACATTGAAAAAGACCTTGAAGATCCTTGAGTCCAACCATTAACCCAGCACTGCCACATCCACCACTAAACCATGTCCTTAAGTACCACGTCTTTCAAATATTTTATGGGTTGGTGACACAATCACTTCCCTAGGCAGCCTGTTCTAGTAGTTGCTCACTCTTTCAGTGAAGAAATTTCTTCTATTATCTAATCTAAACCTTCCCTCATGCAACTTGAGGCCATTTGCTCTCATCCTGCCCCTTGACACCTGGTAGGAGACTGACCCTCACATTGCCACAACAAAGGCCAATGGCACCTGGCCTGTATCAAGAATAGCACGGCCAGCAGGACCAGGACAGTGATCATCCCCCTGTTCTTGGCACTGACAAGGCCACACCTTGAGTTCAGTGTTCAGATTTGGGTCCCTCACTATGAGAACAACACTGAGGTCCTGGAGCAGGTGCAGAGAAGAGCAACGACGTTGGTTAAAGGTCTGGAGCACAAGAGCAGTGAGGAGTAGCTGAGGAAGCTAGATGTGTTTAGCCTGGAGATAAAGTGATTCAGGGGGGCAGCTTATTGCCCCCTACAACTTCTTGAAAGGGGTTTATGGTAAGGTGGGAATCAGTCTCCCCCAAAGTATCAAGTGACAGGATGAGACGAAATGACCTCAAGTTGCAGAAGGTTTAGATTGGGTATTAGAACACATCCAAGCCACAAGTAGCCAGCTTGTCCAGGAAAATGCTGTGGGAAACAGTATCAAAAGCCGTACTCAAGTCCAGGCAGACAACATCCACAACCATTCTCTCATCCACTAGACATGTCACTGTGTTGTAGATGAGGTTGATCAAGCAGGACCTGCCTTTCTTCAAACCAAGTTAGTTGGTGTGGTCCCCCAGGTGTCCTGCACATGCCACATGACGACACTCAAGAGAATCTATTCCACAATATTGCTCGGCACTGAGGTCAGGCTGAGGCCAGGTCTGTAGTTCCCTTCATGCTCCTTCCAACGCTTTTTGCAGATGGGCATCACATTTCCTGACTTCCAGCCAATTGGGGCTTCCCTGGTTAGCCAGGACTGCTAGTAAATGGCCAAAAGTGTCTCAGTGAGCACTTCCACCAGCTCCCTCAGGATCCCTGGATAGATCTCATCTGCCCCCATAGACTTGTATGTGTGTCCAAGTGGTTCAGCAGGACACTGACTATTTCCCCTGGATCATGGGCCTCATTCAGCTCTCCATCCCTTGTTGTATTGTGTTTTATATGCCTTTTTATAATTGTTCTGTACCTTGGTTTATCCCAGTTCTCCCCTATTTCAGTGGTTCTGCCCATCCTGCCTCCTCCCTCAACCCCTCCCTGGTATCCTGTCTGTCACTCAGCAGCCCATCCCTTCCCCCTAGAAACTTCTGTTAAGGGCGTTGAGTGACTGGTTCAGGAACCAGGGTTCCTCCCACAGGTTACCCCCGTTGGTCTCCCCAGAGACCCATCTTCCCAATGTCCATACCCCCATGTTTCCCTATTGGCTCCCTAGCTTTGTTCCCTCCTCCCTTTATAAGGTGCTCTTGGACCCAGGGCTTTGGTCTTCAGAGCGAGATCATGCTGGGCTCTGGGTCACTGCCCTGAATAAACCTGGACTGATCCCTCCATTCGAAGTCCACTCCTTCTTCCACCGCAGTCGTGTTCCTGCCTCACCCGCCAAGGCGAGAGCCTGAGCCCCCTCCTGACTCCCCTGGAGATTGGGAGAGGGCTCCCCACTGTTCGATATGCCACAGTCAGCCGCGGTGCTCCGAAGGGACTCTCGGAGAGGCGTTACGACAATCCCCGTCTTTCAGCTCAGGGGGATGGGTGTCCAAAGAATAAATCCTCATGCTATTAAAGACTGAGGCAAAGAACACATAACACACAGGAATAACTGGAACACATCTGTGTTGTGTTGTGTTATGGGAGAGTTTATCCCATACTGGATGTGATCAACATTTTAAAAAGAGTGGAAATAACCCCTTGGTGTGTTACACTGACACATTTAATTGTGTTGTTGAATCTATTTTTTACTTGTCAGCTGTTGACACATAAATGAGGAAGTATGAAAGATGCTATTATTTACCTGCTAAGAATACTAACATTCCAGTTGTAAGCATTTCTTAGTCAGAGTGTGTCTTCTTTCTTTTTCCTCTTGAGTCAATGTAGAATATCTCCTACAAACTACACTGAGGAAGGGTTTGCAGGGGTATTTATTCTTAGTTGTTATTCCTGATCCTTCTTATTCATTTTCTGTCATCGGTGCTTGCTCTTTTAAAGTAAAAAAAAAAGTACACAGCTCTGAATTAGCATACATTTAAATGGAAGAATGTAATTCAGACAGCAGCTATACACGAATGAATCAAGAATTGTTATCTCCTTTAAACCCAAACCTTGCTGTAATTCAAATCAACTTTAGCAGATTAGACCTTTATTATGTTCAGTTTTACATCAATGGCAGTCCTAAGATCTCATAGCTTGGGAAGCAGCAGGGATGAAATGTGAGCATTCACCATTGGAAACTGGTTTGACAGGTGCAGGGAAATTAAAAAATGCAGCTACAGTAACCACAATATTCCTATTCTCAAAAGTATTTCACACATTACTATTTGTGTGGGATGACACTGGCAGTATTAACAATAGGATGCTTGGTAGGCAATTCCCTACAAGACTGAGGCCAGCTTTCATAAAGAACCCCCCACAGGATTCATTTTGCATCTGGCACATAGGTCAGGATGCTGGGAGGACTGAACCATCCTAAATTCTGTCCATAGCTGTTTGCTGTGCCATCATATATTTTGCCAATATGCATGCAATTTCTTGCAACCAAGGAAGAAAATTAGTGTTTAAAAACATGATACAAGTAGGCACTACTCAGAACAGGTTTTACCGTGGTTGCAGAAATAAATGGACTTTCAGCAGGAACAAAGTGCAAAACCTTGTCCCTGTACAGGGTTTTTGCTGCCCTCTGCATTTAAAGTGCTACAACACCACCCTGTCATGACTTGCAGTTTGAGACACATGCAGAAGACATTACCATGATATTAAAAGAAAATAATTCATTAAAAAATGAGGGGGATGGAGAAGCCTGGTGTGGAAGCAGCTGTGCCAAGCTGATCAGCTCAAGAGTGCCATCTGCAGAGAACAGAACAGCTCCTTTGCACTCAGGGTGGGACCTCTCCCGGTCCTGCCTTGTCCCATGCACCCCAGCAAGGCTTCCTTCCTCTGGCCGTGTTTCATTCCCCTTTAGAGATGGACAAACACCATCAGGGACAGCGTCTGTCTGGGAGTTGTCTAAAAATCAGACTCAGCCTAAGTGCAAATGAACATTGATTAGAAGATTAATATTACCCATCTGTCTCTTCCTAAGATTACAACAGTGAATTTAAAGGATCCATCTTCAAATCTTTCCATATTTATTCTTAATATGGTCTCTTTCCTTAGCTTAATCAGACTTTTATCATCCTGTATTAATAAATGCTATTGGAGCTTTTTTCCTTTTTTACAGCTATTTTACAGTTATAGAGACAAGCTATTTCAGAGAGAGATAAAACCACACTGTGTATGAAGGAAGGAAAGGAAGCAGACAAAACATAGTTTCTACTGTCAAGCTCATAAAACAGAAGAAACTACAGGTCTTCTGTAAGTGAATGCTTGTATTTTCACATCAAAAATCTCATTGTGTCAACACTGCTCAGCTTCTACATCAGGTAACACAACCTTCCTATTAAACTTCAAAACAAAATTCTTACAAACGGAGTCAAGTAAAAAGAGCAAATATTGAGATGAGAAATCCTCTTTGGGACTGGATTTATTTCACCACTCAGAAATGGGGGGGTGGAAATGTATTCAAGCAGCTGAAAAGAGTCCAACCAACAGAAACCTTGCACCTCCAGGAGACTTGGACTGCTGCTGGTAAGGCATAGGCTGCTATCCCTCTGTGCATATACTCAGCATTACCATTCACATACAAGTCCTGAAACAGGGAAAATTCAGGAAACTGAAGCACACGAGTTTGCTTTTTCTTCTCTGCAACATCTCGTGGCAGAGTAAAATGAGGGGAAAAACCACAAACCACACATCATCTTCCAAAGTAATGGAAGCATCAAGAAGGAAAAGGCTACAGAGTGATCTGTTTCATGGTTTGTAAACTGTGTTTCCTAGTGCGGAAGTGAAGCCTACATGAATAACCTGTTAGCAGGTCTCATTCAGGGAGTGTTCTGAAGAGAAAAATAAAGTGCAGCTCTCAGAGTTTATAGTGCAAAGCCTCCAGAGGTACAGCAAGGAAGGATATCTTGGCCCACCCATTTTAAAGTGAAACTGGTACACTCAGTCAACTGCCAAGACCTATCGCATAAAACGCACCCATAGAAAGCGCCCAGTTTCCTCTGCACTGAAGTCAGTGTATCAGATCTAAGGACTATCCTTGAAGTCTTTTTAGGTATTTGAGGAAAACAAAATGAAGGACAGAAAGAGAGAGAAAATTCTGATGATTTAGGCTTGTCACTCATATTTCATTACAAAGAGTATTAATTGGACCCCATTAAAGAAATGTCATAATTTTAAATAATCATAAAACTAAAAAATTATGTTTATCTTGTTTTTCTGAATTTTCTGTTCTAATCCTCATGATCTGTGAGTAAATGAAAACTGAACACTGTGCCAAGCTTTCTCATAAAGGTGTTTCTGTGTAGTTGTGGTGGTTTTTTCTTTCAAATGCTGTGTTCCATGAAATCGTATCACCAAAACTGCTTGGTCCCCTTGCCCACCATGGCACTTTTAAATGGACATAGTTTACTCCCCCACTCAAAGCAGTTCTTTCACACAAATATTCAGTTCTGAAGCAGCAGTGATATCCATTGGTGATGCATGAGATTACAAGGTCCTACATGACTTAGCTATAGGAGGGTGCTCTAGACTTGGCAATCTCTTCACTTTTTAAAACCATCCAGGGGAGGGGGGATGGGGAAGGAAGAGAGAGAGTTCTATTTTTTTGCTATGATGAAAAATGAATTACAGTCTGAATAGCAAATAACAACAGTGTGTGAACTATTTATATCAACCCACGGGCAGAATACCATTGAGTATCACAGTATTATCCCAGTCTTCCTTCCATTTTTATTCCTTTGTGTAACTGTGACATGGACTTTCAGGGTACACACAGGAACTCATGGTATGTGAAAGCCTGCACATGTGACGTGCAGAACTATTTTCATAAGTATTTTGAATTTTATTGTCTATAGTAGGCCATACAAGACTTCCTGTTCTACAAGCAAATTCTTCCAAAGGAGAAAAAGGTCCTGTTTTTTCCTTGATTTCTTTCACCATATACTAGCAAATGCAATCCTATGTTGGAGAAAGATGAATGTATTTGTCAGGTGAATTTACTTAATTTTCCTAGACATGTTTCAATCTGCACTAATTCTACCCTGATGATTATTCTGTCAAAATATAATGTTCACTTTAGTTTCAAATGATGAGGATATTTTCTTATAGTTATAAGCAGGATGACAGTGTCAGTTGACTTTAATTTTGCTTGTGTAAAAGTGAATGTACAAGTACATATGGAAAATATGCATTGAAATGACCAGCTAGGCAGATAACCACTAATGCCAGTGGAGTAACTTCTGTAAAATGTTATCTTAAATAATAAACCAATATATCCATTCAGTTTCACACAGAAGAAACTAGAAAAAACTAGTGAATTCTATCCTGCATAAATTGTGTAGTGGGAAGGTAAAGGCAGAAGCAATTTCCTTGGTATTTAATACATATAACATGCTAGAATGTGTTAAAGTTTCCTGACATACATCCTACCTAAAAAAAAAACCAAAAACCCCTCAAATTCTAGCCTACACTTCAAGCCAGTGTTATTTTTTTGACAGTATTATTCAGCCAGAAATGAAGGAAAGGGAAAAGGGAGTCATATCCAAAACAATGAGGATAGAGCGAATAACCTCAGATAATCATATAAAATAACTCCTTAATAATCTTTTCTGTTCATGACCTTGTTTTTCTTTATACTTCTAAAGGGGACAATATCAATTTGTTTGAGTTCAAATTCATTATAACTTCAGAACTCATTAACTGCCAAAACAATATCAGAGCGAATGTTTTAAATCTCTCAGTTTTGGAAAGATGTTTCTGCTGAGGGGAATTTATGCAAAATTTTGCAAAGAAAAACCTCACTCATTTTTCAAGATAATTTTTTTCTGCCTCTGGATGGTATTGGCAGAAGGAATGAAAAGCTTCTCTCTATGGAATTTCAGTGCTCTGTCTTGGTGAGGCATGTGAGCAGCCTGATGCACAGTCAAGGGATGCCAGGGCTATCCACAGAACAACATCACAATGAAAAGCAGATAATGTTCTAATGCAGAGCATCATTCCCAGTCACAGCAGCAGCCAGGACTGTGCAGGGGTGGGCACCCAGAGCACACTCAGTATCACCTTCCTCGGCCTTTCACAACATGCACTGCCACCTGGTAGCTTTATTCCCACCCTACAAACACAGCCCAGCTGCAGAACCCTGGTAATCTGACAGAGGTACCAAACCTTTGGTAAGGCTGACCTTACTAAATAAGACTCCAGATAGATTTCATCGCCTCAGTTCCCACACAATGCCTGCGCAAAGAAAAGCAAACAAACCTGTAAAATATGTCTAGGTAGTAAAAATACCCATTTTGTTTGGTAATAAGAGTTTTCAAATGTGAGGTTTCCCTGTAGAACTTCAATAGAAACCTGTTTTTCTATTAAAATGCTGTTTGCCTTGTCCTTGGGATTTTATCTGAAACATTTATTCTTGTTGTAAGATTCTATATGAACCTTAATAAATTTTCTCTAAGACCTCAGGCACTTGCCTTACTGCTGTGTTTGATACAGCACAATCAATGTTGCAAGACTGTGTCACAGGAAAATTTCCTGAATCATATTAGACTAGAAAATAATTTTTAAAACCATGTTGGATAAATTAAATAATATTTGATTGGAAAAAGGCAGAATGCTCTCAGAAGAGCACATTAAGGATGGGAGCCTACACACTGTGTGTAGGAAATTGGCATGAATACTAATAAAGATGTGGAGAATGAGTGAGCCAGGATAAGAGCACCATGATCTGTAGCCAAGACGACTCAGTGCGTTTATTTATGCATTTACACCAACAGGACAAACAGTAATAAATTTCATTTCTTTCTAGACCAAGAGCTTCAATAGAACCTGACCAGGAATATGCACCCACTAGCAATTTCATGTGCATTCAACACACAACATTCCCCACAGCACTTCCCAGTCAAGTACTTCTGCTATAATCTGATTCCCCATGGACAATGCTTCCATGAATTCCACCTGTGCAATCTGTTCTTTTGGCAGACCTGCAATTTGCCCAAACTTGTGACTTGCCCAACAGGAGTCATTGCTCAACAACTTTGTCGTACAACTGCTTTAGCATCATGTGAAGGAGACATTGACCCTACCAGTGTTATGCTATGTCACACTAAAGCAGAAGATTATAGAACTCCTGCAAAGACTAGAAAGGAACTGGAAACAATTTGAAATCACAACTACAGACTGTGACAACTGTGCAGGCAGGGACACGAGGACCAAAGGTCACCATTACAAAGTGGATTGTCCTTCATATAACCAGATGTGAGAAAAAGTTCCATATATCAGAGACATTGAATACAGTACAAGGTTTCATCTTGCAAGCTATTGATGAGTCTGCATTTGGGATTTCTCCTTTTTTTTTATCTTTTTTGAGTTTTCCCATACTCAGTCTCATCATAGACCATCAGTTTTCCACACTTCTTTGGAAAGATGTTTTTCTTCTAAATTTGGAGTCAAAGCATTGTGAAGGTTTAGGCTTTTCCCCCATATATGGGTAATAGGTGTATTTTAATTTTCTGCCATATCTTTTTTAAAGATTGCCATTTTGTTCTTGTTGAATTGCTAAAATAAACAGCATTGTCTTACTGCTCTTCAGACTGGATTTTTCTGTGTGCCTACAAAACGTCTACTGAAGTACAGCACTGATTACCTAAAATGCACCAAAATTTACCTGATTTGCTTTCAGTTCTCCTGACCTCATTTTGCAGGGTGCCAACAGAAATTCTTGATGGTAATAGAAGTAGGCAGGAGATTGTAAGAATTCTCTATGGAAGGGCTCAGGGCAGCATGAAATCAGAAACACAGGACTCCCAGAGAATTGATTAAGAGTCTTGACCCTTAACCATGGGGTATCAGAGCCAGATGAAACAGAGAAAGCCAGTTTTATTACTCCACTCAAGCTCTAGTCACAGCAGAAGCAGCATGAAGCCCTCTCTCTGCATGGCAACTCTGACACTGTACTACGAACTTTGTAATAGTCCCTCGTAAGCGTGTGCTCCAAAAGCAGAATGGAAATACCCCGGTTCCACTGCACCTATTTCAAGTATCAACAGCTGCATGGCACTAGGAACTCCCCGGGAAGTTACAACTCATAATGACTTTAGTATATAACAAAAACAGGGTGATTCCTTAAGGTATATTTCTAAGTCATGCACAGTTTCATTCCAGGTTTTAATGTCAACTGAGCCAGCATAATTTATTTGCTTTCAGTAGTTTCAAGGTGCATCTCTACAGGTTCCAAATTTGTCAACCAAAAAATTAACCAAGGCATTCTTGAATATTATTAGTCTATAGGTATCATTCTGAATAAATGTTTAGCAAGGTGTAAGGAAATTATCTAGTCTTGTTGGACTAATTTAAAGCAGGGAACTTCTATTACTCTGAGGCCTGTTGCACATACATAATTTCCTTTCTGTATTAGCTACTAACACCTTTTTTGGATGTTATCCCCTATTTGATTTTGTGATTAAGAGACACCAGTTCTACTTTGAGGTTTACATAATGTACCTTCCTCTTCTAGAATATTAGAGACCTCAAACTGAGAACAAACATTATTAATAATTCCACATGTGTCTCAAACACATGCCATGGTTGTCACTGCTGATTATATATACATACATTCACATACATGTTGTGCAAGTATGTGCATGCATAAGTCTAGAAATAAAAAAACAAGTAGTAACAGAAAATCTTGGTGCTCCATCAAATCACTATGAATAGAGAGTTTATTTATCTAGCTAAATGTTCTCAATATTGTCCCCACTACCATAATGTTATTCCTTTTTAAGCTACTACTTCTGGTTTAAAGAAATTCAAAACTACAGCAAAAGGAAAAAGTTAATTTGCTTTAATGGAAAATTTGTAGACAATTTGCTACAAGATGGAAAATTTTATATAACTTTTTTTTATTTCTCCTTTTTTTTTACCATCTTCATCCCAGCTTCTTATAAAAAGCAAAGGCAATTTTTAATTTAAAAAAAATCACCCCACAAGGCTTTTGTTGAATGCATTTAATACCTTTGAGGACACAAGGCACCAATATTCATTTAGAGATAGATAGATTCATAATCATGAAAAATGAATGAATACCTCAAATGCTCATAAAAGTAACAGCACTTACAATGATATCATTAAGAATTTTCGAAGTCCTTTTATAGTCCCAGGCCATCAAATCAGGCCTTAAAACACACTGATAGCATATAATTGAAATTAATGAAAGGACTCTTGAGAATTTGGCTGATTCAGACATTGTAAAAAACCAGCACCAAAACTTTTCAGATCTCACTCTCCCTATTTTTATGAGGAAGAAACAAGTCAGGCTGTAAAGTTGAAGTCAGAAAGTTCCAGTAGGAACTTAGAAGGCAGTAGAAGCCATTAACAATGCATACAAGGCTTTCCGTCCCACATCTCCAAAGTGAAGGAGGTGCTTTAGAGAACATGGGGAAATTAATTATCATGTTGATCTACTATCACTAAAGCTGTGTCAATGCTTTATTAAACAGCAGTTTTTGACTTAGCTGAAAAAATGAACATATGCGACTTGTGACTCTCAATGTTACTAAAACAAAGCAAACAAAGGCATTTTGTCTTCACTACAAGTCTTGCTTTTATCGAGGCAAATCTTAGAAGCACATTCAGTTAACAAGAAGCTTTAATTTCAAGGCCTAATGAACATGATGAAGTCTCAAGCCATAAAATGTATCACAGACTGAATGTGTCATTCTTCCCTTTCAACACATAAAAAGATGTTTGCTTCTCAGCTGTCAGACACACGAACCCCCATGGGTCAGAAGAAACAGTTATTGCAACTGTAGGCATTTATTCTATTAAAGAATTTCTGAAATGTTGGAAAGACTTTTCTCAAAGTTAACAGTGTGATGAAAGACCACATATTGGGTGAGTGGAATCAGTTTTGGTGCTGGAGTTGAAAAATCACAGGCTTAGGAAAAAGATTAAATCCTCAAAACATTTTCTACTCACTACTAAAAGCAGAAATGGAGTCTTTGATGTAGAAATCTGTATTTACAATTAAAATAATTATCTTACTTTCCTTAATTCAATCCTTTTGACTTTTTTCTGAAAGAAAAATAACACTTTATCTGAACTACTACTGAAAGGCATGATTATCCACTGCTAAGTTTGCTTTAGTTGCTGCTTAATATTCATTAAGCTGTTTCATGTTTAAAAGACTTTCTCCCTGTAGTGCTAGAACTTAATTCCCAGATAAACTGTAGCTCCCAGAAAGGAAACCCGACATGCCAATTTTATCTTAGTGTTGATGCTTCTGTTGTTACAGCTCCATGGGAGAAAATAGCTGGCATACATGGCTACAGTTCAACTGATCCTATGGAAGCTGGGCAACCTGCACTGAAGTTTTTGATGTTTGATTATGAGAATTTGCAAAACTCTGTTCTGTTGTGAGATACAGAGCCCAGTTCGGAAGAGAGTATTGACTACTTCTAGCCGCCTTCCTCTAAGCTGTTAATCGATGACTAATTAGTCATTTAGATTTACCTCAAAATAAATCCTGCTTGAAGAGTATTTTCCCTGACCTCGTAGCAGTCTCAGCCTCCAACAAAGATTCTCACTGAAAGTGAGGCAGTTCCCAGGAATATCTCAGAAAATAACCCCACATGGACAAAGGTCTGCTACCTTCCCTTATAAACCAACATGTTTCACCTGCAAAATTCAAGCCACAAAGTTATCACCAGAGCTCATCAAGGGTACACACTCTCACCATTCTAACACAATAGCGCTCTTTGTAGTTTGAGCACATTAAAGAAAGCTCCTAAATTCAACTGGTTACTAAGTTGAACTTCATCAGCACACAGAAAAACCTCAGGAACAGCACTTTGACACCATTCAGCCAGGGTTGCCATCTCCACCAAGTGTAGTTCCTATGCAGGACCTCTATTTTGAAGTGTCCTTACATGGAAGTCAGAGATGTGCTTCATGTACCAGTGTCATACACTTAAAAGCTTAGCCCTGACAAACCCCAAGGACTTACCTATGCTCTAATCAATTTACCCAAACAATTGCAGCAGGCTAAAATATACTGAATTATTTTTTTTATGCCTTTGCTCTCACTTTATTTGCTTGCACTTGTCCAGTGACAATATCCAGGCTCTAACAGTGCACGAAATATTGTTTCAATTCTTAAATATATATTAGCAAATAACCACCCTGCAACAGTGTTGGTTCATTGTTAAACTGAAAATTATGGAGCAAAGAGAGCTTTTGCAACTTACACAATTCATACTTTATTATTTTGCTTCCATTTTCCACCATCTTGTTCAATTGGGGACTTTCTGTAACACGTATTTCACTAAAAACATCTGAATTTACCCACTGCCTTATAACTTACAATCAAAGTACATGCACATACAATGTGTGATAACTAATAAAAATACAGGCATGCCTGTGTCCTTGCCCTCTCCCGACCCCTCCATTATGGAACAGGCAATTTTTTTGATTTTGTAGGGATTGTGGGGTACGTATGCCAAATTCATTCCAAATTAATTTCTACAAAATGGCTTAGTTTTGCGTAATAGTAAACAAACCCTTCTAGAATTCAGGCTGGGACTATGGTTTTCCTGTACTAACACCTTTCAATATTGTCTCTATGTCCTAATTCAGAGAAGAAGCACTGCCTATCTGGTAGTCAGAGCCATAACTCACATTTTTCTAAGACATTTTCTTTGTAAGTTTAAAATGTGGAAATAAAGCAAATAATTATCCAGTGTTCAGTATTTTTCATGCACATCTATGTATAATGTGGGACCTTGGCAAGTACCACACCCATTTTTCAGCATAAAAATTAAATTCCATCTTTGAAAACATTCCTTTATGTACATTTTAATCCTAATAGTGATACTGTGAGATAGGTTTTCAAAAAACTGGATTGTTCTGTGGGCTCTAGCCTGCTTTTTCTGAACTCAGTTCTTTCATATAAAGACTTCTGGGAGTGCTTGAATACATGCATGCATGCAGAGTGTGACAGCAATGAAATGCAGTGAGCCTGCAAGATGAATAAAATCACAGCTGGAAGGAGCTCCCCCAGAAACACAGTACCTATACTTGTGTTTTGACATCAGAAACTGATCCTGATATGAAGGGAAAAGTATGACAGAGATTGCAAAAGCAGAGGGAGAAAAGCAAACCTATTTTTAAAAGTGTAAAAAGTACCTGAGAATTACAGATTACCCAGATGAATGAGGTATTTGGGAAGATCCTGGAAGACTTGCAGCATTCTTGCAGTGATAAGTAAATAAAATAATCTCCTCCATGATATAAACAAAACATCTCACTAGAGCAAGTGGATTTCCTTCTAGATGGCTTAGTGAGCAAGGTTAAGCAATAGATGGGCCACCTCTCAGATTTAGTGAGGCATTTGACACTGACATTACAATAAACTGGAAACATTTGGAAATGGCCTGTGAAATAATCTCAAAAATTAGCAGTCTATGATTTATCAGACTAGGAGACTAAGACCTTTCAGAAGTCTGCCCTGTGATTACCTTTTTTTTCTTTAACTATTCAAGCCACGATATCCATAAATTATTCGAGTAATTAACACAGAAAATTCACACATCACATTGTTCTGGGATAATTTAAAAGAATATTGAAGGAAAATACTAAGATTTAGAATAACCCTGGCAAGCCAGAAAAATGGTTTAGAGACAGTAAGATAAATTCAATTAGGACCAGAGCAAAGCACTGCCTATAGTAAAGAGAAATAAAGAGTGTAAATGCAAAGAAGGGAAACAAACCATCAGATTATACCAGGGAAAATTCTGGTTGTTAAGATTAAACCTGAATAAGACTCAACTTATTCTGAATTGTATTAGCAGGAATATTGTAAATCTGAAATGGAGAAAATTGCTCTGCTTTTCATCATCCCGGTGAGAAGCCAGCTAGAACCCTGACTGTAGTTTGGCCTGTCTGCTTAAGGCAGACAAACGCAAATTACCAAATCCTGAAGAGAACATTAAGAGTCAAAGGTTTAAAAATGTGAACTAAAAGGAAAGGCTGCCATGAATTCAGCAGGGTTAGTCTAGAGAAGAGGGATCTTACAGGTAACATGACAACAGTTTTATAATATGAAAGCTAGTAAAAGTGCTATAGCGATAAATTGTTCTCCAGTCTCATGGGGAGGAAGAAAAAGAGAAACAAACTTTGCCTGCTGAAGAGATTTCTGATGGAGCCTGGAAAAGAAATCTCTAATTCAATGTTTCTGTGTCTATCACTAGTGTCCAGGGAAGTTGTGTCACTGCTTAGACAGTAAGGGACAAAACATCTGTCATTAATGCCATCTCACTGAAAGGAGACAAGCTGAATAAAAAGGTCCCTTTCCAGTGCTACACTTCTAAGATTTGTAAGCATTCTTCTGCTAAAAGACACAAAACAAAATACTGAAAAATATTGTACAGTTCTGTTTTTTGCAGTTTCACAGTAAACATGTCAAGCTGGTTTTTCTCCATCTTAAAATAACTGAAAGCCCAGATGGTCCCTGAAGTGCTTAAATTGCATTGATCATCACCTGTTCTGCATAGTACATTCTTCTGCACATTCAAGCTGTGAGCACTATACACATTCGTACAGCTTTACAGCAAGAATGATAGGTAATAGTAACTTTTCCCAGGCTTATGTGTATGCCACCCCTGAATAGAAAATTTTACCATTAGTAGCTTGTTCATTTTTTAAGCTTATTGAAAGAGTTCAAGTAACAGCTAAGTTATTTTCTGCTATTCAAAACAAATACTTTAAATCTGCCTAGTGTTTCGCAGATAAATTGTGTAAAAGAGATATGAAGTATTCACAGTAGACACAGTGTTCATAGTATTCAGAGTGTTCTTTTGTAAATTGCAGTTCACAGTGTCCATTGCTATCATGTCTGAAGCTCATGGAATTTGTGCTGATGCTGTTTCTTCCCTTATTTAATTACTTGCTTTATGAGGACAACAATGCTGGTTTTAATGCTGATTTCTCAGGGAAATGTCAATACTGTATAATTTCTCTCTAATGATATTTGGGGGGAACAGTGCAATTTTTTAAATTAGTAAATGTGACTAATAATGCTGTATTCTTCAAGCCATTATGTCTGTAATTTAGCCTTGGCACCTCTGTGTTGTATTACAAGCATATTCCCAAAATTTAGGGCTCCTTAACAATCCTACTGTCTCTGCAAGTATTTGCTTAAGCTGTACTAAGAAGCAGGCAGACATTTACCTGCCTTGTCCTGACTGCTTGATGAGTCACTTCCATCACCCTCCATCCTCCACTTACTGCAGTGACCAACTTTGTGACCTAAGTTTTTCTCAGTTAGAAACCTCTTGCTCAAGCTGTGGGATAAAAAAACTCAGGAGAACACACGAAAACCTGAGAAACTCCCCCCATATACACACACTCCTTCCCCTCGAACAACAAATCTATTCCTGGTGTCTTCATCCAGTGTTGGTGGCACAGCCAGAAGGCTGTAAGGTACAATAAGATAAGTTGGTTACATAAATTCAGTTTCTCTGAATACTGAAGTAAAGAAAAGGAAGGGACAAACAGAGACAAACAGTCAAAAGCCTACAAATTATTTAAGCAGCAACCTAATGTAAGAGACTGACATTTGTTTTAAGCTGGCTCTCAGTGGTATCCATGGATATAAATATTTTTTGTAGTCATCACAGCTGTGAAACTCTGGGTAAACTTCTTTCACACTTTTAGTAAAATTTTAAAATACCATATTTAATTTGAGATATCAAAAGAAAAATCATAGTTTTAGTCCATCATGTTATTCATAAAAAATAAACCAAGTAAGTTTCCTAATAGCACTTACCTGGAGACCTTGAGAGCTCACACAGCTGGAAGGACAGTTCTTTGCAGTGATAATGTAGAAGAGAAGAAGCACCAGCAACAAATCATGAGAAAAGGACAGCCTGACTCCTAGATGAACTACTGTTAGGCACTTGCTAGCAGGGATTGATTTTCTTTTCATTTCATTTCAGTCTGTGAGGTTTTTTTTACCTTGCACTGAAGTTTCCCATGCATTCCCATCAAAGTGAAAAG
This sequence comes from Peucedramus taeniatus, assembly GCA_013400575.1. Lineage (NCBI taxonomy): Eukaryota > Metazoa > Chordata > Aves > Passeriformes > Fringillidae > Peucedramus > Peucedramus taeniatus. Next base: position 130,134 of record WBNO01013934.1, read on the forward strand.
AGAATGAGGGGATGTCCTAAGTTTACATGAACCCACGACAATCCCAATGGACTGGTGGGGCAGGAGAGCACTCACTTCTCATCACTCTCACCTGAGGGCCAGGGGCAGCTGCTGTCCTCCAGCTGCTCCACATCCACCTGAGCCTGAGTCAGCCAAAAGAGCTGAATTATTTCTTGATATTCCTCTACTTTGAGAGCAAACACATTTCTGTTCCTGCAGAAACAAACGCATCACTGGATGAGGAGCAGCATTTTGTGTTTTGGCAACACATCCTCACATCTTCTCAAAAAGATGGTTGTGGGACAGATAGGACCTAAACACTCTCTTAATCAGACTGGGTTGCAACATTGCATTTGTGTACTACATTTAACACACATAAAAAGTTTTCAGCAATTGAGCATTTTTGTTGATAGCCATATTCAGACCCTTAATTTTCTTAGAAGCTCTAATCAAGAACTGTTGAGAAAGATTTTATCAAATAACATTGAAAGAAAGATTGTTCAAAAACTACTGATTTTGGATGCCTCAACTTTTTGCCCAAGTTCATTTGCAGAGCACTAGCAAATTTAAAACCTTATAAAATGTCACTAACACAACGAGACAATGCAAAATTATTAATCATGTTTGAAAAGTTGGGCTGTGATATGTTCCCAATCAAGACTGTGTTTGAAACTGAGATACAAATATATGAACTGCAGAGTGCTGCCAAAATGATCAATCCTGTCTACTATATTTTTGGAAGAGTATGCAATCATCCTGGTCCATAAATGGCTACTGTTTCCACAAAACAAGTCAATTTTTGTCTTGCTCTCTGGCTTTAATTTTAAAGGCATAACTCCACATTCAAGCCAAAGAACCAAATGCTATTGAAATATTTATTTTTACAGAAGATGCTGTCTGCTTGTCTCCTAAGTAGAAGGGTGATGAGAAAGTGAATTCACTGACATTTCAGAACTCAGGCCTTTCGCAGTGACAGGGACACACTAGTTAAGGAGGATTTTATGCCTGTTCCAATTTTACTGTGATCTGAAACGTTTTAAATTGGCTGTATCTGCCAAATCCTGAGAAAGGTTTAATTGTGAATGTCCAGAAAAAAAAAGGAATGAAGCCTACTTGACTCCATGCCTGTCAAAACTACCCTCATAACACATATATGATGAGTTATGAACCCTTGTCAAATCCTGGCAGAATATTGCAGCAGGAGGTTCCCTATCTTATATGAAAAAAGGTTTTATTCTAATATAAATATATATATAACATATATTTAATTTAACGCCAATACAAGGAGATGCTACCAGTTACTAAAAGATCTCTTATTATACCTAGGACAAATGGGAAATAAATTGATCTGACTTTCCTCCTTCAACTTGGCCCATCAGGAGTTTCCTGACTCCAGCACTATGAGTTATAGTGATGATCATCCAGTGGAGCCCCCCCAAACTTGTGAGCTGGGCTTAACAACTGTGAGAGCTGAGTTCATATACATTCATTTGCTTCAGGGTTTGCAGCTTGCCTCAACACTGTGCTCACTGATTTCAGATCTCTGGGCACAAGAACACTTCTACGTCTGCTTGCAGCAGGAATATGCAAAGTAAAAGATTTCACTCACATCTGTGTGAATAACAGTATTTAGACTATATTCTCATTCTCAGATTCTGTACTGTAGGTTCAAAAGGAAATAAATTAGTTATTCTGAACCTCTGAGAGAGTCAGTTTTTCAAAGCCCTTCCCTTTAGAACAGTTTTAATGAGGTTTTAATTGCACTTTTCTTCCTTAGGCAGCACATACCTTTTCACAAACTGTTTGTGTAGCCTTAAATGTATATTCTCCCAGCAAGCAAATATTTGGTACCTAGCATTTTGCATAAAAGCATTTAGTGTTTGACTTGAAGTTCTTCCATCATTACCTTATTGCTATGGTGGTCTTCCACTGGAATTCAGCCTGTCACGTAGCAAACAATCTTTCCAATTATGTCTCCAGCCCACATGAAACTGCCTTGCTCTGTCCCACAGGTTGTGGAAACACTGTGTTCATGGTAAGGCAACAATCACAGTTTTCCCAGGATACCAATCACCCTACACAGATGATTGGAAGCTTCAAAACAGTACTTAAGATGTGCATTGGCTGTGCGCTGGTGTTCTGAATGGGGCTGAATTTTTCTCTAGTAGGACAAGAGGACTAGGCAATGCAAAGAGGAGAAAATAATCTAAAACATCATTCCCATGTGGGGAATGAATTGAAGCTGAGGATTATATTCTCTAAAATCAAAACACTCAGGGTATAGTTGAGACTATGGAAAAGGCTTGCATTTACTTACTTTTACCTCAGAGGACCTGTTGTGATGATCACCAAACATTAGAGCCCCATTTTTACATTTAAAAGCTCTACTGTCTACATCTTGAAGTGTGCTCAGATTATCCTCTGGAGCTTGCATGTTCCATCCTTTTGGATGGAGATAATCAAGTAAGTTCAGCCTTCTTTGTTTCCAGCTCAAGTGTTAGATGAGGAGTACCACTGCAATAATCTAGTCTGGACTCCTGGCAGAAAGCATTTTAAGATTCAGGTACACAATCCATTGTCAGCACTGTTGACTGCTCAATTATGAACCATCATTGAGAGATGAGAAGAAAAAAGAAACTGGAGAAAGACTCATAAAATACTTTCAGGAACCACAAGAAAAGCTGTGCAGGCAGTTCAGGCTTTAGTGAAATCAACCAGAAGTTTTTTTTTCCTTAACGAGTTATATTTTACAAGCTTCCTAATACTTCAGACACATTTGACTGGCCAGCACCTTGCAACCAGATACCTGGACTTGCCCTTGGGAGTCATTCATTCAAGGACAACTCAGTTCAGGCTGCTCACTTACAGATGCTAATGTAAGATGAGCTGTGTTGCATTAGTGGGTAAACAGGTACCTAAGTAGCAGTCAGAAAACCTCAGCAGGTAAGTCAAAAGTACAGAGCAAAATTCCAGCCATAAAATCTACAGAAACAAGATGAATTTGCAGTAACATGGTGCTGAATGCCCAGCACTGTGGTTAAACCAGCTTGCACTCTTCAGTCCAACACCAATGCCTATCACTGTGCTCACACTTTCTGCCTTCAACATCAACACATTTTCTCTGACAGTATAAAATTTTCATACTATTTCTCCACTGGCTTGTTTTTTTTCCTCTGCCTCTTATACAGGTCTAACTGTTCTGCCAATTAAGTCAATGGTATTTTTACAGTTGACCTACATTGAAGAAATACTGGCTTTAGTCCTATTGAGTTACAATTTCCACACAAGTAACACTAGAGAGGTGGTTTTTTCACTTCACACGTAATAAAAAGCTTTTAAGGAATATGAGTGAATGGATAAAGTAACTAAACACAAGTCAGAGATCAAAAACTTCAAAAATATTAATTAACATCCAAGCTTGTATTGTGAGCAATGCAGTTTCATAAACAATAATGACTCTTATCCAGAAAATAAATAGTATCTGAACACACACTGAAGGATTTTATATCTATTACAGTGATGAAAGATAATGACTTAAAAAACAACTTTGAGTGGTTTCATTTAAAAAACTATTAAAACCGAAGTCCTTTGTCCAGTAGGAGTTTCTAAAACCTTTAGTTCATCAGGCATGCAAAACCCCCAAAGATCCCTCTTGCATTAAACTGTATTTTGCTTGGTGCTGGTAGGACTGCCACAAGATAAAAGGCTTGTGAGAATATGGATTTGAAGTATTACAAATTAATTTTTAACTGAATATCAGTGCCATTTTATTGATAATAAGGGATTTCCTGACTCTTTACAACTGACATTTTGAGAAGTTGTTCTGTAACCCAAAATGATCTCCTATTCTACAGCAGTCATTTTTAAGCTAGGATCCAGAGGGAAAAAAGTAGGCATTTGGCACAATATGACATTTTGATGTGTTCTGAAGAGTTTTTAAAGGACTTGCCTCCAAATTAGCAGAATAGATTAAAAAATGCATAAGGACATTTTCATTAGAGATTAGCTCTTCTCAAGAAGTTCAGATGCTTTTATATGAAGCACAGGAGTTCAGACCCTCATCTGAAAGTGTTTCATGGACTTGAGGTCTTTGGGATGCATCAAGGTGGTCCTTTGAGACTTCCCATTCTTTATATAGTTTCTTGTAACAGACATTTAAGGAGTTGTAAAAGGAAGATAAAGGCAAACTTGTATGGAGTTTCAGGACTTTTGGATCAGGCAGGCACTCACAGAGCATCCTTTTAGCACTCAGATCAAAACTAGTAAGAACCAGGAACTTTATAAGGCCCTAAAGGGAGACTGGAAATAGAGGCACTGAACTATTCCTAACCTTCAAGAGAGTTCTGTTATAGTTACCTATAAAATCAGAATGAATTCAGTTTGCCTGGAATGGTTTTGTTTTCTTTAACTAAATGGTTTATCCAAGGTTTTCTTCTCTTACATTTCTAAAATAACTGCTCTGGTACCTTTGCCAAAGGAATGTATTATGCACAGTTTAATGGTGTACTGAAGTGACAGCTTACTGGCTAGATTGTAGATTGTAAAAACAAAAATTGTAAATTTTTTAGATTTAGATTGTAAAAAACAGAAAAAAAATAGGAGAAAAGAAAAGGCAGGAGGAGAGAATCAAGAAGGGAAGATGTCTATGTCTCTGAAAGAAGCAAAGTGGCAGCAGATCCTGGACCTGTAAAACTGAGCAACAAGAAAAAGGAAGTAAAAATAATGAAGAAATAGTGAGGCAGTTCACAGATTGAGTTGTGCTACAATTATTAGCTGTTTATTATCCTAGAAGACATGATCCATTTCTCTTATAGCCTTATGATTATATTGATAAAGAACTCATAATCTGTGTCTAAATACATTGACAGGAGCTGCCAGAAATTTCTGTGCCTCAACATAGCCCAAATTTTTTTTTTAATGACTATATTGAATCACCATTTTTCCAATATGTGAAACATACATTGTACATACACAGTTATGTAGAATATTTGAGACTTCTCAGTTTGTCCATTTCTATTGTGGTGCCAAAATGTGAATTTTGGAGCCTAACTCTGGACAGGCAACTAAGCCCTTTGGTTTTGGGTTGGGTTTTTAACACAGTGTTGTGTAATAATGTGCATAGTACTTTTGAAAGAGAAAGAATACAGGAAAACCAATAACCAAGTTGTTGATTTCCACCACAAATTCCCTGCCTGAGAGGAAAGCTCTCCATAAAGGAAGTGAATAACCCTGGTCTGCCTGCCTTCCTGAGACAGGACATCACTCAGATGCTGGTACAAATTCATTGTCTATACATGTATCTATTGCAATATTTATTCATTTTCCTGCTGTCAGCAGTGACAAATTGTTTCCTTGCATTCTTTGGTTAGAAATGGGCTGCTTTTTCTTTTTCTTATATATCTCCCAACACCCTAGTCACGTCCATAGCTGTTACAGAACTCAAAGAAAAGGCATTTTATTAGACATGCAGCAACAACAATCACTGTAAAATATCAAGCTTAAAGAAGAAATTTCATGAAGCCCTCAACAAATCCTCTCATATCCCATCACAGGTATTTTTTAAATAAAACAAAACCAGAACCAATGATAACAACCTCAACAAAACAACAAAATCAACAACTCTCCTATTGCTCTATGACTATACATAAAGAACTTTAATAATGCAAAAATAAAAGATGGGCAAAAAATTCCAGTTGTGGTATGTAAAATATTTTTCAGCCTTTTCAACAGAACTTTTTGCCCATATTCACACATAACAAAGTCCAGCATCTAAACTGCAGTTTAAAACTGAAAGTTTATTAAAAAAAAAAAAGAAAAGGGAGTATAGCAAAAGCTCTACTGAACAATGAGCTCTAGGAATGACAGCCTGAAAGACATCCATAAAATAAAAGGGCAGATCTGTTGGTTGGCCCAATAAATTAGACAGCTATGGTCCTCCAGAGGGTGCAGTGACAAGGAAAAAAATTAAAGTCCAGATGCTGAAAGATTAAAGAAAATTAAGTTAATTCCACACAAATCCAGGAGACACCATCTTAAAATTTTAGTACAAGCATGAATTCCAAAGGCCCCTTAAAGCCCCAAATTATTCTAAGATACCACAATTCATCCACACTGAGTCAAAAGCATTTTCCTTTCATATCTCAAAGGAGTTCTTTACCTGAGTTTTGTGCTGTGCAGAATGAGGGCAGGAGAGTCTTCACCTTTTATTTGCTGCTTCTCATCAACTACAGTTACAGTGCCATAAGTCCACATTTTATTTTCTCTATTGGACTCTTTCTTTTTTTTAAAAATAAACTACCTCACAAAATATTAAATAAGCATAAACATTTCAGTTGAACTACTTGAGAAAGCATTAACTTCGTTTAGATATTCTCTAGCTTTTTCTGTAGTAAAAGTATGCACAGAAATTACTGTAGACAAAGAAATAAAACCAGAATAATTTCATTGTGAAAACCAGGCAACATTGCATAATTGATAGCCATTTACATTCCTTTTTATACAAAAGCTTTATTGCATTACGTTTCTGAGCATTATTTCAGTATGTGTTAAACAGTTTTTGAAAGTTTATAGACTGTATCAAAGCACATCAAATCAACCAGAACATAGCTGTTTGCCACTCTACTCCCTAGCCCAATCCTATTTTGGACACTTCTTATTTTGACATTTCTAAGTCTTCAGACAGTTTTCCCTCTCCTGTATCTGAAATGGTGTTTAGTGCTGTCTGGAGAAAGATGGTAGTGATAATATTTAAATTTACAGTTTCAGAGAATGATACACTTTCATCAAATAGAAACAGTTCCATTAAGGGAAACACAAACTGCCCTGATAATGTGTGCCCCAGCTGTGACTGTGAAGGTAAGAAGGCAGATTTATTTTCTTTTGCATTCAAGGCTTGACCCAAGACCCATTGGAGTAATTGGAAAACATTCACACTTTCATAAACATCCTTGATACTTACACTGATACACTGATTTGTATTCAGTGGTTCATGGAGACCCAACATGCTGCAAATTTTTTCCTTTAGATTTGCTCTACATCAGACTCAAACTTTGGACTAGGTTAACAAATCGGGGCAGTGAACACTGACCCCCTTAGCAATCACTGTGGGTGATTTTGCTGTTTCAACAATCAGCTGGTACCTTTCCTGCATTCCATCACTGTTACACTGGTAATTCAGGGAAGCTAAGCCAAACTAGAACAAAAAAATGCATCTTACCTATTGGTCTGCCTCCATCATGTAAGTGTTACTGGAGAAGAGGGTTCCTTCCCTTGTCTTTGGGGACAAAAGGGCAGTTGCCTTCCTTGGGGCTTCCCATTTCTGTTGTCCAGCCACAAGGAGCACTAAATCCTCTTCAGCAGGTGAAGAGTCCTTAAACCAGGACAGAAACCTGGATAGTTTGGCATTTCCTGCCAGTTTCATCTTGTCGATCTGTAAATTATCTGCTCTGTTCAACCTGAGAGGAACCAACCCACGGGGCACGCTTTTATCACGCCTGTATTTCGGGAGCTGGCTTGGGTAGGGCTCGGGAAACTTTGGGCTGAGGAAAACTGCTGGGAAAGTTTCCTGGAGCAAAGCTGCGAGACTGTGGGCCCTCAGCCCCGAGCCCTCCCCGCGGAGCGCTGCCGTGTGGGGCCGCTCCATCCCGCACGCTCCTTCTCCACGGCTGCGGCCGAGCCACAGGGTGCGACCCGAGCCCTCAGAGGCCATGGGACGGGTCAGGCTGAAGGGCCCGCAGGGTGCAGGAGCGCATCCGGAAGGTTCCAGACCGCCCCGGCTGAGGGAGGCCCGCAGCCCCTCACAGCGCCCGGGTGGGCCGGGGCGCGGCCGCTCGGGACAGCAGCGGGACAAGGGCGGAGCGGGCCCGCACCGGTGACACACACAGCACAGCCAGGCACCGAATCCTGACCGCTTCAAGTGGGTTCAAAGCCATTTAGTGAATTTCACCCCAGGAAAAGCGAGATGTGCTGTTTGACTGATACTTGTCTCGAATATTCTCCACAGTGCCGCCCATCCCTGCTCACAGACCCGGCTCCGGGGCAGCTTTGCCCTTAGAGTGATGGGTGGGACAATTCTGACAACAATACAGTTCCCACTGCAGTTTTCAAGAAGGGAACTCAATTCATGACCTTGTACTTCCCTGTGCCTGGTTAATTACTGCATTACCTTAGAGATTTTTTAAGCATTACAGATTCTCCCTGAACCAACAGATCCAGGAGTTAAATGCATTCCCAACTACACTGCTGCAGCACTTGTAAGGATCTGGCCATCAGCTTCAAACCCCACATTTTCCCATTGTCTCTAACAGTACAGTAAAACCAAGTTCATTAGTGCCTTCAATCTTTATTACAGCTGATTACAAAGATGCCACCATTCTGCAGAAACAAAGTTGTCAAAGAAAAAAAAATCTGAAAAACTATTATCTGTTGAGCCTTTGAGAACTTCACTTGATATTAAAACAGGTAAAGCAACATAATTCAGTCTCAAGAAGGCTCTCTATTCCATTAAAATTTCATTGATTTGCTGCTGATAGAAAATGAACCACAAGAGACATTGATGAAAAAGCTTTATAAGGGAATATGACAAGTGATCATCAATTACTGAAGTGTAACTTGAATTGAACTTTAGCACCGCGGGCAGGTGCAGACCCAGGATTACAAACAGAGTATTAGCCAGCAGCCAGTTTTCTCCTTCGTTGTTCTGAATTTGTTTCATTATTAATAGGTCTAGGGGAGGAAGAGAGATTTAAAAAAAAAGAACCCTGATGCCTCTTAATTTATCACCTTTATCCATGGCCCAAAATAAAAGCATCCAAGATTTCTCAAAGTACCTCGAGTGTCTCCTTGGCAGACTGAGTATTTTTAGCCCACTGGATGTGAGCTGCTCCCAAGAACAGATGGGTTAGCACTCCAAGCACTTCATGACTGTATGTGCACTGCTGTAGAACAGAATGAATAAAAAATGGCCCGGCTGTGAAATCCTTATTCCCCACTTCCATCTCATTGACTTCAACAAATTGTCTACATGTCTCCTCACCAACAGGAAAACAATGTCTTCCAGTTTCACAATGTCTCCTTGTTTCCCCATTACAAACTGATTCTTATCTAGGGTGAGAAGGGGAAGTGGTTTGTTTTTTTTTCCCTTTCATAGTAATATTTCAAGGTTTCACAGGTTTTCTCACTCTCTCCTGATCCTGCCTCCTCAAATAATCAGTAGTCTGTGACAGAGGAGCTGATACAACACTGACCTGGAACTCTGAAGTGCCAGTTTCTAGTCCAGCCCAAGGAGAACAACTGGAATCCAAGCTACTCATTTTTGCTACACCACAACAGCTGTTCAGTGGGATGTTTCACCTTTGAAAGGAGCTGGTACATTGCAGATGTTTCCATTTGGTATTTGAATGTGTAGACTGAACTTTGTATTTCTTAATCACAAACTTTCATCGGGGAGGCGATTTCTATTGTGACTGATCACAATGACAGCTTGGAAAATTTGATCCTTTTTTCCTAGGCTTCATGAATAGGCTTGGTCTTTTACATAACTTTTACATAGAATTAGCCTTTTTCAGAGAAACTGGAGCAGTAGGTCTTTATGTTATTTATTATTCAGTTTTAATTAATTACTTTTTGATGCTCAGACTTTTTAGTAGTGTATAAATGTAAATCATACTCTAAGGATCCAAGTATGTAACACAATATATTCAAAATTATGGACAAGATGCATCCATTCTTTTTTGCTGAACTCACTTTCCTAGCTTGATTTTATTTTTTCTGGATAAAATTATCTGAGGTCGTATTTAAACCTTCACAAATTTATTTCAGTCATCAAATCAGATACTTAATGGGCTTGACATTTTGAGTAACTGCTCCCTGGGTATTTTCATTGTCCCTTAAAAAGAAACTAGCACTAAGGGAGAGAATGGATTCCTAATGAAATGTCTAAAACATTGAATATCTGCATTGAATTTGGAGCATAATGTAGCACATTTTCTTTTAGAGATTTATAAAAATATAAAATTTTTCTGTGTTAGATTTGAGCACATTTTTCATATTTTCTGCAATTAAAAATGTCCTTAGATTTTTTTTTTTTTTTCTTTTTACTATAAGGAATAGAAACAATTTTATGAAGCTTGGCATTTTGAAAACAGAACACTTCTCAATTATATAGTGTCAATGGAAGATTTTAGAGTAGCTCTGGGGAAAATGAAAAGTGATTTTAACAGGCAGCCCTGATAAAAAATTTTCATATTTATCAACTAAGGACTACCACATGAACTCCAGCAAATATTGTGGGAGCTCAGCTTTGGTGAATATTTTTTGTCCCACAGAACACTTTGCTTGCATACATCTCTCTCTACTGCTTTCTTATTTAAAAAATCAGATAGATTCCATTATAGCATATAGACCACTGAAATTCAAAATAAATGAAGTAGCATGATGCGAGTACAGCACATAATAGGTAATAAAATATTGTCTAGCAGGCAGACCAAGAAATTATGCATTGCTGTCAGAATTTTATTTTTTTTTCTGGGATTCCTTGAGAGAAAATGTCAACAGTAAAAATGATAATGAAACACATACCTTAACACTTCTTCCTTACATTGGATTTAAATGACTTCCTAAAAACATATTTCACATTAGCATCTGGCTATCATGAGCAAAAAGACTTTGAGAATCTTTGAGATTTTGAGACTCTTTTTGAGACTTTGAGACTTTTGAGAGTCTCTTTTGAGACTTTGAGAAAAAAATAGACATAGGTGCAACAGGCTGGCTGTCTTACTAATTGCAGTGCAGTGTTCACTGTACAGCTCTCAGAAACAGCTTGCTGTAGTCCATTATTAAGAATTAAATTCCTGGATGGGAAGATATTTTCTTGTTCACAATGCTGAAATTTTCTACAGAAGAGCAGAATAACCTGGGATACCTTTATTTTTTGCTGTTTTTAAGTACTGTGAAAATTAAACTGGAAAACTCCTCATACTTTACGTGGTAAGCAGTGAGTAGTTTCTACATTTGTAAATCCTGATATGCATTATACATTTTACAATTTTCTGCCCCAAATAACCTACAAGAATACTTAGTAACTTTTGTCTAAGACAGCTATGTCTGATTTTCCTCTCAGGCAATCCATGCTCTGCCAGCTGGTGGGATAGAGGGTGCATTACACTTGGCCACGTCTTCACATGCACTGGCCATCAATGACAAGAATCATGCCATTAAAAGAATTAACTCCTACCAAACAAGAATTTTCAATCACTCCCAGTCTACACAACCGTACACCAAACATGTCTTTGCTGTGTTCTTGGTCCACACTCCTTCTGTATCATTCCTGAGGCACTGTAATGTTACTTACTGAACAACTTCTGGGCTTTTTTCTCACCCACTAGGAATTTCTTCCTGTTGATGTTGTGTGAGGGAAAAGTAGTGACCACTCTAGTTTGAATGCTAAGCAGGAAAACCAGTGCATCTCAGGAAGTACTTAATCCAAGCTTTGCCTGCTTTTATTTGGAAATTTATATGGAATAAACCAGTCCTTCCTCCTCTCTTTTCTCTCCATGGCTTGTGAGTTTATGATCTTCTCCCACCAACAGTTCTCATTAAAAGTGAGAACAGGAGAGAAATGGCAGCTAAACCTTAAAGGAGACATTAACATGCCAAGTGCTTTCTTTGTACCTACATCACGAGGACAAAAATAAGACCAAACTAAATGTCTACTTTAAGTGGAAGTTATTTCTCTTCCATAAGGAAAGTCACTTGTTGTATACACTATTGTTGTGTAATAAAGGTACCATAAAATTTTACCTTCATTTAAAACTAATGGAAGAAATTCCAAGAGAGAAGAAACCAAACCCATTGAAGGCTCCAGCCTAGTAGAAAATTTGCATTAGCTACGGGCCATCATGTAAATATACAAGCTACAGGATTAATCACTAGCAGTAAACAAATATTTGAAGAGAAGCTTTCACACAGCACTTGCATGGCAAGAAATTAGCTATAAAAATCAATTATGCATCATTATCATCTGACAGTATGTATCCAGGAGATTCATCTCAGGAAACACAAAGCAAGCATCTGGTCAAGTGCAAACACCTCATTCTGCAATTGATAGCCTGGCCAGGGACACACTTCACAGAGGTCTCTTACTCCATCCACTTAGGAAGGGAAAAATTAATCTTAAAGAAAAGCCACAATAAGACAAGAAAGAAAGTCATTCATTGAAAATCACTGAAAAGAAGCTCTGAACTGTAAATTATTGAAAGAAATTTATTCATAGAAAGTGAAAAGCTTCTGCCACTGTAAACTACCACAGTCTACCTGAGACCAGGTTTGTGTTGTGATAAAGGGAAGAATTTAGACTGCAGTGAAATGTGGTGTAACTCCATTAATGTGCAATATTCAGGCTTCTGGTGTTTCCAGGGAAGACTGAGCAGAAGTGGATTCCTAGTTCATAAAAAACTGAAGTGTTTTACTGCAGCCAGTGTATTAATACTGCCTCACCTCAGCCAAGAAATAGGTTTGTTTAATTTGATTCAAGGTAACTGAAATCTAGTGGAAATTCTCCCTCAGAATCTGGGTTTTGGAAAGAGTTTCTACTCAGTTAGCCTGAAAATAAATCTCTGTTATAAAATCAATTTTTAGGTATCTCTTTCTTGACGGAGGTATTATTTTATTTAGTTTTGCATTTTTTCAGAACAATAGGGATTTAGTATTTAAAAGAATAATCCAGGACATCTATTATAAAACTAATATGCAAAAACTCATACGACATCATTATTCCATTAATTACAAGAGTTAGACTGGCATCTATGTTCTTTGAGTAGCCTTGGAAATCTCATCCATGATTGCTGTCAATTTCTTTGTTTGGTTTTTATTCTTTTTTAGATAAGAGGGCAGTATTAAATTGGAGATGTCTGTGTACAATAACAGATTAAAACAAAATTCAAAAGAACAGATGGATCTGTGGATCTATGAAGAAGCAAGACTAACTCCTCAAGAGAAGCTTTGTTTCAAAGACACCTGCAAATAAGGTGTGCCATATTTTATTGGTGTGAAACAGATATGAGAAAAGTTAATTTCTTTTAAAGTTTAAAATTTTACCTTACTGCTGTGGCATTTTTTCTTTATGAAACACAATTACCATAGCAGACTTCTCAGTGTATTCCTGGTGGTCTCATCAGCAAGAAATATTGACAGGGAATCTTATAAGGAAATTCCATAACATGCCCCTCTTATGACTCACCAATAGAGACCACTAGAAAAACAGGTCAGGAAGCAAGACTGGGAGGTCCCAGGGGGATAAGCTAAAGCTGCCCCCCAGAAAATGGCACCACAAGCATTTTTTCAGCCAGTGATGAACAGCTGCAGCCAGCACTACACAGAGAGGTAGGCAGAGGGAAGCGTTCAAGGCTGCAGCACAGACCAGCCCTGCTCTTACAGATTCAAGAGTGTCAAATCTACCTCCAAGGTAGATTTAGCTCAAAGCTGAAATCTTCCAGAGTTGCAGAGAAAAAAAAGAGGTATCAGTGCCTGGTCTTCCTCCCAGACCAGCAAAAATCTACAATGCTTTCAAAACAGCAGGACAAGCACATTTTGTCCTTTCTTATTTTCTTAATTTTCCATATTTACTCCTTCACTGCTTTATCTTCTATTCTTCCTAATAACTGGGCTACCTTTTCATAGTGCCCTTTTTGTCTTGTTGCCCCTTAGGCAACAAGAAGCACCTGTTAACTTAGAAAACAGCTCCACACTTGTACTTCACTCAAGTATATTGGCAACAGCTGCACATCTCTACCAAGGAAAGCTTCTGTTCTTCTGCTAGCTATGATCTCCTTTTGTTTCCTTCAAAACTTATCTTCAGCCAGGTGCACCGTATTTAATTGCAACTGCTTCTGGTTATATATTGTTTAGATTTCTTTCTTGGTAACTCTATGAATTGGCTGGCTACTTTTCATTATTTCTGTGGGGCTTAAGGGAGAAAAAACAAGCAATTCCTTTACTTGTGAATTCTGCCATTTATAAGGATAGTAAAACTCTCAGGAGAAATTGCAGTATTCCAAGTAATATCATTTGCAGGGGAACTTACAAGGGCTTTATTCTAAAGCTAGGTAAAACCTAGAGTGAGAAATGGATGGAATTCAGACAAAAAATTAGAAAATTACAATTATGAAATGTGCTCTGAAGTGAAAATAATGTTAATTACATCGCAAGAGGCCACATGAGCTAAAGAGCTATTATTGCCAGACCTTCTTAATGCTAAACAAAACACGAGCAGTTGCTGGGAACTGTGTCACTAGAAATAAATAGCTGTATTATTATCAGCTTCTGAATGTGAATTGCATGTGGAACAAGTTCTTTAATATTCTGTCTATAAACATTCACAGCATTGTGTTGAGTAATCTTCCAAAAACTTTGGAATTTGCATGTCTTCTAGCATGCCTAGCACCTTTTCCAGAGAAAAGGTAGCATTTAATGGGGCTTTTTTTTTGTTGGTATTCTTGGTTTTTTGGGGGCCTTTTCTTCACTGCATAAAGGCAAAAGACCGGTCCTTAAAGATACCTAGGTGTCTAATCCTGTACAGTCACCTACTGCTTTCTGACCTCAGAGGTAAGTCTGTGCATATTTACATTTTTTTTATCATTTTAAAAGTCCCTTTCCATTCTCCTTTAAGTGGAGGTCCAGTTGTTCCATGAAAAAACTGTGCAGCTGTGAATAACCTGAGGCTGAGGTGGTTCTTGGGATGCCTCTGAAGGAGGGAGAAAGTGCAGAGCTGGTTTCTCAGAGAAAGCAGATCTTTTTTGCTTGTTTGCTGTGTCCTGACTTGCTTTGTTCCGAGGTGCTAACAGTAACTATTTAAAACCTCCTGAGCCAGTGTGCCAAGTGATTAGTACAGAAACTGCCCAGCTGTCTCTGTTGGAAGTTCAATTGAATTTTCTTTTCATGGGCCCCAAATATTGATGGAATAAATCACACAAAACTCAGTGCTAACAGAAAAAAAAGGTTCCTGACCAAGAATGAAGCTTGTGTGCAAAAATCTGTACTTTAATATGAGTTAGCCATAAAATTAATTATAAAAAACCCTGCTATTCCTACTACAAGTATTTACTGCTGTAGCACCTGAAATGTTTAGTGTGCTTTATTGGCTTGGATAACACAAGTTTCTTTTCCTGGCTGATTTTACCATCTAGATCAGAGTACAGAAGGTAACAATGAGTCAAGAGTCAAAGTTTGAGGAGAAAGGGATTCGCAGGAGGGGTCTACCCCAGGATTTTGAAGAGAACCCCACAGGGCTCAGAGACTGCCCAAAGCTTATAGCTTTTAGAAATATTCTCAGTGTGCCTTTCCTATTTGATGAAATTTTATTTTTCTAGTCCAAGGACTAAGCAACTGCTCCACAGAGCAACTGCTTCCTGTCTATTTTCATGGGGTTAATATTAATAGTAAATGGATCAGGAACATACTGTGTGAATCTTGTTTTTACACATAACATAGCATGATGATAATGTAATTAGCTGTACCTTTTCTATGTATAAATATACCAGCCCCACCCTCTCTCATAACTCAGATAAGGAAAATAACCAGTCCTATAGCAAAGTAAAGCTAGCAATATCCACTGTGTCTCTTGCACATCTAAAAGTGGAAAGCATGACAAGGCCAGTGAGAGAATTGCAGCAAATCAAACAATTTCCCTTAGAATAAACTGACCACTTACTGTACACAAGTAAAGTTCCTTCCAAGGCTGTTGGGCTTCATGAAAATGTAAATAAAATGTGTATGACCTTATTCTGTCTCTGCTGTGAGGAACTTTGTAGGCCTGAATACAGAAGCATAATGGCAACTTTCAAGCTACACCTAATTACCTATATGCAATCACAAACTTCACAGGGGTGTTTGAAGGCTGCTGCTCTTGTCATCCAAGTGCGCCACTGGGTAATGAAATTGTCAACAGAAACTGTCAAACCTTGCTTTGGAGCACAGAATCTGTTCACCAACACTGATATTTCATACAGTACTCTGTGAATGGCTCCTGCCCATGCTTCTTGCAATATAAAACATGAGAAAATTAAGACAGGAACTCAGCATTCCGTGCAATTGGCTACAACCCCTTGAAAAATTTTTCGAAGTAGTCCTCTTTTGCAATTTGCTGGTAATTTCTCACCTTTCAAGTGCTAGCAATATGAACCATGATGATGATAATTCAGATGCAAACCAGAAATATTTTAGGCCTCCTAATGAGGATACTTTTTGGCCACAAGACCAGTGGCTTTGAAAGTGGGTTGACTACTTCCAATGTTTACTTTTGTAACTATCTATTACTACAGCTATGCTGAATGCATTCCTGTTGGTCCTGGATCAGTTAGTCAAATAAAGGGCTGTAGTCTGGTGGATTCTTCTGCTGTCCACATGGCTCCAGGAGTAGCTCCCCACCGGAGGACGTGATGATTTCTTCCTGGAATGATAAAACCAATTAAAATATCAAAGATCTAAGCCACACCTACCTTCTAAGAATAGCAATGAAGGCCATCACTCCTCTTTAACTGTCAAGCAACTATGAATAAACACTTGATAAAATAATTACAGACCATCAAAAGGATCTTATCGATTAATCATTTTCTTCATGCTTTGTTTATCACTTATTTATGCTGGTAGCAACTTGTGTTACTATCAAACAGTAAAATCAGTGCACACAGGAGACTCTGATTTGTACTACTTGGAAGTTGCTGCACTACTCAGGAAGTCCACTCCAGATGCTTATAGAGGGTGTTCTCATGGGTTAATTGAGCAGACAGATGCCAGTCTTACCATGCTGCTACCCCCAGGCAGACTGAGCAAGAGCTCAATGTTGAGTGTTCACCCACAGCAGTAATAGCTTTCTGACTGATGACAGCAAGGTGAAAGGCATTGCCCTTGCTAGGTAAAGGCAGTCTGTACTCACAGCATCTATTCTCATTAATTAAATATTTGCATGCCAAGCATGTCATTCCAGTGACTGATTACTAAGACACCTACTGAAAAAGTGGAGAACTGGGTCTTTGCATGTATTCCTACAGTAATGATAGTTCATTTTTGTTTTTGTAGAAGTTTAAGACTGATAGATGCGCCAAAATGAGCTGGAATCCAGAATTATATTGACTAAAATAGCAATCCTTTATCTGAAAGTTTAGATCCAAGATAAGGATCTATGTATGGACCTAATATTTTCAAAACCTATCCAGTTTCTGTTGAAATTCAATGCAAATTTGGTGCTTGATTTCTTCAGAACACATGCAGGCTCCCAGTTGTTCCCTTCCAATCACTACACCACACTGAGAATCAGTTCAGAAAGTTCAGAAAGTTCCTGCCCAAATTAAATTATTTTCAGAATCAAAGAATCACAGAATCATTTAGGTTGGAGGAGGCCTCTAAGATCATTGAGTTCAACCTTTGGCCAATCACCACCTTGTCAACTAGACAAGAGGGTTGTCAGGAAATAAAAACAAATATGTAGCAACGATCTCGGATATGTTGCTGCTGCTTTCCACACAGTATTTAAATGCAAATAATGAAAAAAGAAGATGCACACTCACACCCTATTCTGTAAGGTTTGTTCTTCCAACTAATGGTTACCACCCCCTTGTGTCTGCCAGCTGAGTTGCTTGAGTGACCTCTCAATTTTTTAATCAAAATGAAACAAAATTAAATCAATCGTTATAAGCAAGTAAAAAATTAGTTATGCCAGCCCTCCTCAGACCCTCAAAAAAAGTCCATGCAACCTTTAGGGTGGGGAAGTATACTCTTGCTAAAAATAGTCATGAGGAAAGCAGCACCTTCTCCAAAAAGTATAGCATTAGCTGCAAGGGAGAATGTGCCCACAGCACAACCGGTCACATACAGATTGCTTGGGGTTGCCAGGAGGCTTTGGGACCATTGGCAGTGTACTTCACCAGAGAGGGCAAGCAGAAAAGCCTCTAAAAAGGCCATGTGACAGACAGGATAAAATGCCTCCTGAGGTGATTGCCAAAGGTACCAGCTTTAATACAGCCATAAGCTAAACAGGGAAAGTAGAATTGTGTGTTGGCATTAAAGCTGAACTGGTTTCCCTGACAGGCTTACTACAGGGGCAGGTATTAACTCTTATCATGGGACACCTAAGCAAGCTTTTTTCCTTTTTTAAATGGCAGGAACTAAAAGCCATTCTGCTGACAAGTGCTCTACTGCTGCCTGTAAATAGATGTGTTCCTAATACAGTGATTGCCTGAGTTATGATCAAAATATAGGAACATAGCTGGAGCAGGAATCAGTTGCCATCACCAGGAGCAGAGGGGAAACTACATTAGCCAGAGGTTCTACATCCAACATCCGGTAATCTGCATTGGAGGTGCTGCATGTCTGCTTTTCCTTCCCTGACAAGGCCCTGTTAGACTCTTTCCAGGCGTACTGGGGCTGGCTGGGATGAAGCTTCACAGCTGCCTGTGCTCCATTTTGATATTGTGTTTTGAATTTGTGGCTAAAACAGTGTTGTTAACACACTACAGTGTTTGGCTATTGCTGATCAGTGCTTGTACAGCACAAAGGCTTTCTCTTTTCCCATTCAAGCCCTGCTGGCTGAGTAGGCTGGGAATGAGGGAGAACTAGGAGAGGACACAGCCTGGTTGGTTAACCCAAACTGGCCAAAAGGACATTCTGTACAAGAAGGGTGTCAGGGATTTGAACTTCCAAGGTGGCCACTGAGAAAGGCTTTATTTAAATTAGGGGAATACATATATTTTAGTCAAATGTTACACATACCATCTCCCAGTGTGGAAATATAATTTGTGGACATTTAATGTCATAATGATCTCTGAGGGGACACTAAGGCTACACTAAATAGATGCTGCAAAACAAGTGAGACAAAAGCAAGATTAAAAAGACAGGGAATTTAGAAAAAAAACAACCTGACACTGAATACTAAAAAAATTAAAAGCTGTGAAAAAAAGGAGCATAAAATTTATAAAATTACTCTGAGACAAGGGTGAGAAAAGGATAAAATAGGAAGGGGAAGCAGAAAAGAAAAGATGAAGAGGAACTATAAGGGTGGCTAAGAAAAAAACAGAATTAAAACTGATGAAGATAGGGAGAGATGCAAGATGAAAACAATTTATGCTTTCAGAAACAGTGTTGCTATTTAGTTACAGTCTGGCAAGAAACAGAACCTAGAGGTAAAGTAATTCAAACCCATCTACAGTTGAATAGTAAATTCCTCTTGCAAGATTGTTTTGGGTAATAAGGAGTGACCCTTAATACATCCCTAAAAGAGAGCCCCTCCATGTTCCCTTCTTTAGTGCAGGGTCACACTCTTGCTTTTGCACATTACAGCCCTTACATCAAAGGTAGAAAAATGCTGAAATTTCATTGAAAGACCTTTCTATGGTATTTCAAATCCAATTTTCCACAGCAAAAAGGCTCAGAAAGCATTACATCTGTCAGCCCTTATTAGACCATTTGTAGCCAAGGAGAGTATACACTGTATAAGGGGACACAAATACATACTGGAGCATTTGAAAGAAGGGGAAAAGCCTTCTGATTCACTGCAACACAAGTATGAATGTTACAGCTGGGCTCAGTGTACAATATTCTTTCCCACTATGGTCATTCCTATTTTCCAGTGTGGTTTCAAACTACATGGCTCCTCATTAAATTATTAATCCATTCCACTCAGCTATTGATCTCCACCTAGCAAGTGTTACCTTGTGAAAATCAATCAGATCTGTGAGCGTTGGGTGTCGGTTTGGATCCACCCCCAGGAAGCTGTAGAAATCCCCCGAAGCATCCACCAGGAAGTGCTTGAAGCCGTTTTGCTGGCGATAGGACAAGGCATAGCCCCAGATTTTCTCACTGACTCGCACCAGGAACGCACCTTCAGATTTATTCATCAGCAACTCCTCTGCTTCCTGACGGCTGATAATGCCTGGCAAGGAAAAACCCCATGGTTATGCGGGTAACAGGTCTGTCGGAGGCAATTAAATGCAGCAAACACTGAACAGAAGTGAAATCACAGTGGTCTAACTTCTGAAGACTGGAATGTTTCTAGGAGGAGTACAGGAGGAGATGGAGACAATGTTAATGCTGTTTGCTTCTGAAGGATAGCTGTAAGAGTTTTGATGGAGTCTCGTGGGACCTGCTTTTTGATTTGATTGTTAAGACTTGCTTTTTTCCCATCCTTACTTCTTTTTCAAAGGAAGTGCATAAATGCAACTGGCCTATCAAACCATTGAGTTCTGGACAAGCCATAATTTAAGCAGAGTGGCACAGCTTGGCATTGCAGCTTGAATTTGCAATGCATTGCTGATATTTGTAATTGTATTTCAGTTTTGTATGCTGTTGTCTTATACTGCTTTATAACTGCTTATAATTGCTTTTTTTCGGTCCTACAGAAGGAATGTAAAGCAAGTTCCAGGGGAAAAAGAATTTCTCTGCTTTTGTACATCCACATATACACATCCATAGATGCATATAGGTAAATTGGAGGAAAAGGTTTAATGGGAGTAGAGTTTCAAAAACTTTCCCATTTTATTCTTTTGTGTTGGAAAAATCTTCATCTCTCTTGTTCCTTCTGATTCTGGGGCACAGCACTGAAGTCACTGGTACTTCTGCTTGCATAGAGGTTATAACTGATAAAACCTATTCTGATCCCAACCCACAACAAAGGTGTGATCAGAATTGCACCTGGCACTGAACCAGGTCTTACCATCCACCTAGAGAGCCTGGTTCCAGTCTGTCTGGTCGGCCTAGAGGACAGTCAGCTCATGTCTCAATTATCTGTGAAACACCAGATGCTCACTCTGATCAGGAGCAGATGTTGAATTAGGCCATTCTGAATGTGAATGTGGCACATACGTCAGTAAATAATGTATGTACATGTTCCAAAGTTACTCTCTGTGGGGATAACTTTCTCCAGACAATACATGTAATATTTAATGGAACCACTTGTCATCGTAGAATCCTACACATGTCCTAGTGAGAGTTCCATGGAGTCCAAGTACTGAAAAGCCACATTGCTTTAGTGCAATAATTAACATATTTCAAGGATTACCAGTTTGCAGAGAGAAGGGTTTACCTGAAAGTTTGGAATGCTCTAATTAAGTCCTTAAGGAAAATTA
Organism: Peucedramus taeniatus; assembly: GCA_013400575.1. NCBI lineage: Eukaryota > Metazoa > Chordata > Aves > Passeriformes > Fringillidae > Peucedramus > Peucedramus taeniatus. The sequence goes on from WBNO01013934.1 coordinate 151,247, forward strand.
TGCATCTGGGAGACATAGGAGGGGACGGAGGAGGTCTGGGCACTAAAAGCAAGCACGGTGTGATATTAGAAAAACATCTCCTTCTTTCAGTTTTTTGTCTCTTTTGAGTATATTAATTTCTTTTAGTTTTACTTGGTGCAGTGATGAAGGGCTGAATCTCAATGGGGCTCAGAGGTCCCCTTGGAAATACCCTCAGTACTAAGAAGAAATGTACACATATACAATCTGTTGAATGACACACATTTCTCTTTTATGAAGGATATTGCATCATGTTTGCACCAGACATGAAAAACAGGCAGTGCAAACATAAGCATTTGTTTAGAAACAGCAAAAAAACTGCTCAGCAACAGTGTCAATTGATGCACTTTCCAAAATTAGAAATACTTTTATTGGAGGTATTCCAAGATGAATTATTAAAAAATTTTAGCTCTGTTCAAATAAAAAGACAGTACCAGTATGAATCCATATGATACAGCATATTATGAGAAGCTGCACCACCACATCTCAATACCAGGTACCCAAGAGTTACACAAAAACTGATTCTGAAATCAGAGTGTCTGTTAACCCAGTCTTCTCTCAAACTGGCCTAATTTAAATATACATGCAAAGTTTTATTCGTGATTATGATGGCTACATCCTTGGAAATAAATGTAGATGAGCCACACTACCAATCTCAGAGCATTTAATGACAGAAAAGGATAAACAGTGCCATCACCAGCAAATACTACATCGATTACAATAAATCAGGATTTATACTGTAGCTCTAGATTGAAGGCGTGCTGATAACTTTTGAGATAGCCAGTGGGTGTTGTTATAACTACCTCTTCTCTAAACAATGCCAGAACTGTTATGCAGCCCTGACAAGGAATGAGGTAGACTAGACAATTCAGCCTGGATGAATATAGAGGATTTATAAAACAAAGAGAGTTGTAAAAAAAGAGTGGTTGTATTATACAATGAACACTATTATGCTTTTTCTAGGGTTTGAATCACTATCAGGCATATAATATGAAATTCATTTAGCATTGATTAGTTTAATGGCAAACATTCTGTTCACCTACTCTCAACTCCCACCAGTGGAGCTAAACCACTGGAGGCTTCTACACGATGCCATCTTCTTTGCCAGACCTTAGTTTTGTTCTGGGCACTTCATGTCATTGAGTAGGTGAGAAATGCTGCATCACTCACAGCCAAGTTCTTTTTTTGTCTTAGTTCTCTTTTCTGCTAAAGGTGGTGTAATAAATTATCAGTCAGCCACTCTCTTCCCTTTTACTCTCCTGATTCTGTTAATAGCTCACAAGAAACCATCTCTCCCCACTGTCTTCTCCCTCTCTTTGCCTCCCAGTTGTTTTATTTTTCTCTGGTTCAATTCTTCAGAGGGTGGTTATTAGAGCAGTGAAAGTTACCCTTTAAAAAACATTATCCTGTTCTCAAGACAATTGGAAAAAGAGTGGCATTGTTTGCTCCTGAGATGACTGTAGAAAGATAGACAATATTTGTGAAACCCCTGCATTTAAAATTGTTTTAACTAAAATCAAGAAACTTTGGTTTCCCAAGGCTCCAGTAAGAGGTATAGAATCACAGATGCTCTTATTTGTGCTAGTTAAAATATTAATGACAAATATTATATTGAATAGAAATCACTGATGCTTTGAAAACTAATTTCCCCTCACTCTCATTCTTGCTAATCTCTTAAAAGATAAAAAAAAAGGAAAAAAAACAGTCCGGTTTTGTAATGCTTAAAGATATTAACAGCTTGGATTCTTAGCAAGAGAATAACATTTTCTAAAACAGTTATTTCAAATCATAGAACATTCATCATCAACTGACATGTTCCTAACTAACAGCTTCATTTTTAAAATACAGGGCCTGAAATGACAATTTTTAGATGATGATAGGCAAGTCTTAACATTTTTGTGGTAATTATGTTCTGTTTACTGCCACCAATCTTTCAAACAGAAAAAAGAACGTCCTAACATTTAGGGTATATTAAGCTCATGTGAGAAGTGGTGAGTTCATTATTAATTTAGTGGGTCCAGCTAAGAAATCCTAATGCCACCTTCCAAGTTTCCAGGAGCCTCAACAGCAGAAAGTGCAGTTCTGCAATGTTCTACAATGACACCACAGCTTCCCACTCTACTTTCAGGGTTATCCTACATACATCCTTGAGGGAAACCCAAGATGAAATACATATATATTTGTTACAAGAATGCCACATCAAGCATGAATCCAAGGCCGATAAATTTTGCCAACAAGGCAGACTATGTACTAGAAGTCTATATTTTTTCCCCATTATACAGATAAAGTTACATCATGTCCTTTGTTGTAACCTACCAAGGTTCTAAAGAACCAAATGTAATAGTCATGTCTATATAAAAAGATAATTCAGCCTTTAATGGTCAATATATTTTTAATACACACACACACACACACATATATATAAGAAATATTCTATATAATACAAGTATATTATAATATATTTGTGTATGCCAAGAGGCCAGCTAAGGTTAGGGGGAGAGCAGGTACAAACGCAGCCCAGAAGCTTTCATTTACCATTCTGCAATAGAAGCTATTTGCTCAGCTGATATTTTCTCTTTTCCATTAGCTTGATCTCAAACACTGCAGTGCATGAGGTCTTACTCAGAAAAAGTGTTACAAATACTGGCATGAATAAATGAGAACAATCTAATGAAAGAGTTCATGGCAAAAGTGCTTTCATGACCATTATGAAAAGCCTTCTATCGTGTGCAAAATTGATTTGATGAACAATTATGAATATTCACATGTAATAAATGCAGAAGAAAGAAGCCATCCTGTTAATACAACTCAAGACATCTAACCAGGGTGATGTAGGTCACTAATCAGGATCCAAAACAGAGAGAAGCCAATACCAGCATCTCCTTTGTTTTCAATAGGATCAAAGCCCAAATGAATACAAATATGCATGGCAGTCATTACAGGAATGATTCACATGCTAAAGGTCATAAAAACACATTACACTGAGAGCAAGTGTAAACAGTAAATAAATAAGTAAACACAAAGAATTATGAGGATTAGCAGATAACTCCTGAATAATGTGAAGGACTATATTTTTTCAATTATACACAGGTCTAATCAGGACTTTGAAAGATAGTGATAAAATGGCCATAAGAGGGAAGGAGCAGTTTGCCAAGCATCAACCAAACCCTTCCATTTTTTTGAACTGAAAAACTGAGCTAGGCAGACATACTACTCTAAATACAGCATTTAGAATAAAAAAAATTCACCATGGCAAACCAGCAAATTTCCCAAAAATTTCCAAATCAACTTCTTCTCTTCAAGACTTAATTTGAAAGCAAAAGTTGGATTACACCTCACAGTGAAAGAAAAAAAAAAAAAAGCTGAAGTAAATTTCAGGGGGAAAAACCACTACAGAAGCTTGAAAATAACTTAGTATAGATTTTAGGGTCTTTTTGAATCAAAAGTTGTGGTTTGGTGAGAGGAAGATACATCATAGGTTTTTCTCCTTACTTCATTATGATTTAAAAAAATCATTCAGTTGGAAGTAAAGATCAAACCTGCCTGGGGCCAAAATCTGAATGAAGGCAATCAGTTTTGAAAGAAATAATCAGACAAGTAAACAGAAATTCAGAAGGGATTGATCCAAGTGCAGCCAGTGTGGTTTCAGAGGAGCTGACAGGCTGTGTCACACAGCAGCATTAACACAAGCCACTGCCAGGAGGAGCAAGAACAACTTCTGAGAACTCTCTGTGAACTTCATGGAGGGGGCAGAGCTTCCAGAGCCCACAGAAGATTAAGATGCTCATGAGGAGCCAGTACAAGGTAAAATGAAAACTAAAGCTGGGAAACTAAAATTTAATATAGATCCGACCTTTTTGAGGTCCCACAATAAAGTGGGATAGTAAGGGCTTGAAACAAACACTCAAATGCATGACACTAGCAACCATCTCTGGTCTGGGAGAAGGTGAAAAATCCAGCTCCCTCAGCCACTCAGAAAGACAAAAAGGCAGGGAAGATGAAGTAATGGCTTCCCTGCAGTGGAAGAACTAGAGCAGCTGTGGTTTATACTCTCAAGGAAAAGCATCACTCAAAGCAAGTTTCCTCAAGCTGACTTTTCCAATTCTCTCCCACAGGTGCAAGTCTATACATGGGCTCTGAAGCTGACTGAATATAGTTCTGGTTGTTCATTGGGAAGGACACAATTAATCTACAGCAGGGTGATGTCTAGACTGAATACTTTATGTCATCCTTGAGACTGCCAGTGTCACACAGAATTTAAAGAACACTGCTATCAGTACAGTGGTTTATGGACTGTGCTGCAACTGAAACAGTCAAAAAATAACAAAGGGTCTAAAGTACCATATATAATAGTCATGTCTGTATAAAAAGATAATTCAGCCTGTAATGATAAATATATATAAATAGAAGTCATACATTGTCATTTCTCTGGTGTTTCCAGCAGGAGCAGAATGCACAACTAAATACATGTGCAAATATTTGCAGCAATAGGGTCTTACAGTGAACTGCTATTGAAGAGGTTTCACCCTCTCCTTCCTTTTAGTCACAATGCTTTTTTGAATAATGCCACAAGAAGAGATCAATAGTAGTGTGTGAGGAAAGCTATAGCTGAGAGGTAACAATAGCTCTGCCTCTGCTATTTCAGAATAGAAGCAATAAAGGCCAGAAAGCAAAGCAAGGGAGTAAATCAAAGACATCTGGTAATAGAAACAAAGCTGTTGAAGCTATTCACCATCTGCTGTTAAGGCAGAACAAACTCACATGGGACTAGATCTTCAAAAGAGTTCTGTTTCCATTTAGACATTGAAATAAGTGGCCAAGCTTAGTAAGAAAACCAACAAATAACAAAACAACAAAAATTCAGTAAAAAAAAAAAANAAAAAAACAAAAAAAAAAACAGCACAATGACTAGTAGATTTGTTGAGGTGTGGGGGGAGATTGGTTTTTTTTTTGTTATTTTGTTTGTTTTCCAAACTCTGGCTTGAAGTGTTATGGCAAGAACCCAAGAACCAAGGGGTCCTGAATTTCCTATGTAATGCTTTTGCTATTTACAGCTGGTAAGAATGCAGCTATTTCATGCTGTGCTGCAGGTTGGTAATCCAAGTCATAGTAATTAGTAATATTTATGGATACTGATCATAAAGAAAATACATGCAATAGGTCACAAAAAGCAAAACCTAAAATATGTGTAAATAAAACCTTCCTGTCTCCATAGAACTGCACTGGGAGACAAAGCTGGGTTGTATTTAGAAATCAAGAGGTAAAACACACATTTGAAATGCACTCACAGATGAGTTTTGTCAGTACTCAGGGGGCAGTATGGGGCCAGCCTTCTCTGAGCTACATAGGCAAAGCCAAGTGAGACTGCTTAGGGAGCCTCTGGAGAAAGTTTTCTTTGCTGCACACTCACTACCTCTTCTGCACAATTTCAGGAGTTGAGCCTGCAGTAACATACCTCAGATGGAGATAAATCTATGCTGGGGAAAGGTGAGCAGGAGCCCATTAGCCATTCTTCACCATTCCTCTCCTTTCTAACCATCCTGGCAGATTTTGGGCATATGCAGAATTGGGAAGCAACACCTCAGTGAGATTCAGCCATCTCTCCAGTGTGCCTTGCTCAGCATAGGAACTGTGCCCTGGGCTATGCACAGACATGTACAGCAAACCAAGGCCCAGAGGAATAACGTATTTCTGATGGCAAGAGGTCCCTTTAGGCAAGGATGAGGCACCTTGATAATCCATCATGTCCTAAATGAGCTCTCCTTGAAGACTACTTGATGCATAAGACTGTCTTGAGTCTCTATGCACAGGAGAAATTCAAGGAAAAGTGTCACAGGTAAAAATATATAGGACTGGTTTTGTTTGGATGGAGTTTTTGAAGGGTTTTATTTTATAATGTTTTTTTGATTGGTTGGTTTGGGCATTTTTTTCTCATGTGGATTCAGCTCTGTTTTGTCGGGGTACAACAGTTCTAAGAATAAAGCAAACTCAGTCCTCAGAAGATTTCTTAATTCCCTAAGAATAAGATTCTCTAAAGCAATTAAAAACCTACTGAAATTCTGAAAGGATTGCATGCCTTATTCCCCTGGGAATCTTTAAAAAAAAACCATCTAAATGAATAATGCAGTAATAAAGGGTATTTTTCTTCAGGTTTACAGAAAATCAGGTATGTAGCATCCATTGTTGCCAGTGCAGCTCACAGTTAATTCCCTATGCACTCTGCAGAAAATATACCTCTTAATTGTCTCCTTCAGAGTTCATTCTACATCCAGCTATCAAATACTGTAAAAATCCTTTATACCCACTGTCAAAACATTTACACCTTATTCACTAGCAAGCAGTGCAGCACATAGAAGACAGGTGTTGGCATTACTTGTCTGAATATACCACTGTATAATAGAGCTGTAAATTTTTCTGTTAATATCTCCTCAAAGCCTTGTGTTGGTTTCTTTTCTTCCTTCTTTTCAGAACAGCCTGTAGAATGCATTAGGTGGGAGGAAAACAATTTAACCTTTCTCTTCTCTTTTTACATTATTGTCATGTATCAGAAGAAAAAATATAGCACAAAATACCCTTAACCTTGTATCTCATATATATATTTTTTTTTTTTTGCTTTAGATAGAGGCTCTTCTGACCAGAAATCTCTGCATTAAATCTCTGCTGCTACCCTTTAATTTTTGTGAGTTTTCTCTTCTTGTCTAAATAGCTTCTGAATATAAGCTTATGCTAAAAGATGGAACAGTTAACCATTCCATTTTCAGTGGCTTCTCAATGTGTGTAGTTTACTATGTTTGATCAGTAAATTGTCAGAAATTATGAGTCAAGAATATTTCATTTTGTACTGTTTTCACTGTTGGAACACTGTTGTGTTGCAAAGTCAGAAGCCTCAAGGTTCTAGTGAACTCAATGGAAGATCAGCAGGAAGGTTGGGGTTTGGGTTTTGCTTTTGTTGGTTGGGCTTTTAAATCAGTAAATACTTCCAGGCCTATATAAACATTCTGGACTCTGTTGTAGATACCTGATATTTCCTGCCAGTAGCATGGAAAATAAATATATGCATGAGGATGTCCTAAAACTTGAGAAAATACCAGTACACCAATCCAAGTAAGGAATTTTGTTACAAATATTATTCCTGTAGGATGCATTCACCTCTTTACAATACAGATGAGATTGAATTTTTTTTTAATTTCTGTTATGTACAAGAAAGCTATAGCAAGCTATATAGACCATCAATAAACTTCTTTGATGGGTTCATGATGTGACACATGCAGCAGGTATGAAGGCCTTGCTGTACCTACTGAAACACGGAAAGTTGTTTAATCAGTAAAGAACACAAATATCTCACTAAAACCTGACAGGGCTAGAAATTGTACAGTGGAGTAAAAAACACAAAGCAAAGAAACAGATTTATGCTCTGACCCTGGCTCAAAAGACTGAAACACCTCTGTCCTGGTACAATAGTCACTGATACTGTTCTTTGTGTGCAAATTGAAGAGTGTGACAGTTTTTTAAAGGTTAGTGGGCAGTATTCATCATCCTTTCTCCAAGCAGACAGAATGTTTGCATTCATTCAGTCTTGGTCTTGCAAGCAAGAAATGGGAAATTCTAGTTTGTGGGCAATGCCAGCAAGCATTTCACTTGTTTGTATTACTCACCTTGTTACTGCTCATCTAAATTCTCAAAGTTTACTGAATTTGAAAATGAGAGAGAAAAACCTTCTAGTATGCAAATTAGATCTAAATCAAGGAAAAAGATGAGAAAGCTGATATGTGCAAGAAGAGGGGAGAAGAAAAGCCCTCCTGGGATCTATTTATGTTTTCATAACTCCAGCCATCATTAGGCTCTTGTTTCTCCTAAATACTTCTGAGGGAAACACAGACATGAACAAAGATGGAAGACTGAGCTTTTACCAAAGCAATTGCACAAAACAAAACAAAGCCCGCAGTGAGATTCTTGTTTAATTTGGATTTCTGCAAAAAGGCAAAGTAGAAGAATTAAAGTAGTCTTTTTGTAGACCCTTCCTGGCTTTGTACAGCTCATTCCAGGGAAACACTGCCAGGTGACTCTCCAGGGGGAGCACATGCACCAAAGGCAAGCAATGTTTTCATTATAAAAACAAAGAATGTTTAAGAATATTTTCCATACATGGAACAGCACTGCTCCTAAGGAGCCTTGGCTGGGATGACCTTCCTGCAGAGATCTCAAAGAGCCAAGAACTGGCTGATGGGCACTTGCTGTAGGGGGCATGGGAGGTACAGTTCTGAAAACACAGAGACTGAGGAAAGTTTGTGAAGCTGGGGGTGATTCTCTCTGGAATCAAAGGCTCCTTTAAAAAGTAATTTAAAGAAAAATATAAAAGCAGAAATTATTTGCAATTCAAAATCAGCAGTCGCTGAACACTTCACCCGCTGAAGGCAGCACAGTGAGAAGTGAGTGCCAGTTCCTGCCTTGCTGTGCAAGCTGCATTGGAACTCGAGCCACTGCTCACTCAGTACATGGAAATGTTACCATTTCCCACTGCCTGCAAGTGGAAGACAAGGGTGAAAAACTGCAAGCGTTAAAAGTACTGTCAGTCTCAGGGATTGTTTTGGAAAAAAACACATCTCTTTGGATTTTTATTTACTTGCAGCATCTTCCTTCTCTCAAGCTCATATGCACATTTAACCACCAGGACTTTCTTTTAAAAACAGTGTCAGAAGTACTTGTACTTGTACTTGCAAATGTATAGGTGTTTAATCTCAATAAGAAAGACAAGTCAAGCACAAAAATTCAACTGTGCAGTCTTTTAAAACAGCTACATATTTTATTATCTCCGAAAGTGAGATAATCATCATGAGTCACTCATTAGTGACTGAAGTGTGGAATACTTTACAGGACATGTAAATCCATAATCACTATTTTAAAAATTAAATGCTAATATATATACACATATATTTACTTATTTTAGCACCAGGTTCTGCTTCTGCAGTACACATTTAATACATTGATGTTTTTTAATAAGTAAGATGCTTCTTTTTGTCTTCAAATAATTTTGACATAAGGAAAATACTATATACTAACACCAAATATATATATTTTCACTACCAGTTTTTCAGTATCGATACATAAATTAGTTTTGATGTTTCTGAATTGTGAATACTTGGCTGCTGAGGCACACAAACATTTAAGTTTGCAATGCAGACTGGCTCCTTTGTGTAACCTGTCCTAAAAACACAGATACATTTAAGATGTATAGAAGACACAGTAAATAATGAACATTCATTTTAAAAGGCTGCTGTGGGCTAAGAAAAAATGAACTCCATCCCAGCCAAAAGCAGGACATTACCCCACCATTTGCATGCTTTATCATGAATATATCACTTGTAGAGGAAAATGGGATTTAATTCAGTGCCCATGGATTTCATAATATCTACACTGTGGTTGATATTATCCTGAATAAATTATATAATAAATCAGCATAAACTCTGGCAAAACAGCTAGGGCCTGATTAGACTATGCCTTGTATATTGTACAGCCATTTATTCTGAGGCAGTTTTTGACCCATTATACCCATTTTTCCATCATGTAATTAAGCATAGAAAATAAAGAAGAATTAAAAAATCAGTCCACACAGATTGGACTGAGACAATCAGCTGCCAAAAAGCTTTCTAATAATAATAGCAATAAATTACTTAGAATTGTAACATGCTCTGATTTTCTATCAAAATTAACAAGACAGCAACATTAGGTCCTAGGGCAGTTCCCTGTGTCACTATTGCCATAGCTGCAAATGGCTAGGAAAGAGAGTAACTGTATTTACTAAATGCAGAAAAGGAATTAATTGCTTAGGTAATGGGAAGCTACTGGCAAATTTCATCAAGCCAAGTGAAAAGCAGAAAAAATGGACAAGAATATTCTGAAATCATGGCGGCCGCATGACACAAACTATAAAAAGGAAAACAAAAGCAAAGCAGATGTGTCTATAACACTACATTTTATGGGTATCCCTGCCTTCATCAGATCATCTCCACAAAGCATTAAAAAAACCCACCAAAACAAAACAAAAACCCACCCACACAAACACACACAAAAAGCAAAAACAAAAAAACAACCAAAAACTGGAGGGAAAAACAGTGCATTCAGTGAGGCAAATTATAAAAAGCCTGCAATTTTTAGTGGTTAAAACTTAGAGAAAAACAACAGTGCCACTTTCTCAAGCTCATCTCTAGAAAAGCAGGAAAATAATTTTAGAAATAGGTAATTCTCAGGCATTCTTTCCTTCTTCACATTATTATAAAGCTTTTCAATATGTCTTCTATAAAAGCAATAGAATGTTTTCATTATAAAAACAAAGAATGTTTAAGAATATTTTCAATACATATTTCAGTTTTTCATGATTTTGTTGAATTAAGATAAATCCCAACACTTCAAATTTGGATTTAGAAACTGAACTCACTATCTTTATTAGAGGTTTCACATGTTTAACTTGGATGTAACAACACAACCAAAATATAGACTATAGCTTAAGGCAAACAGGAAATATATCCTAGTTCTATTTAGGAAAAAAATCTTTTAAAAATAAATGAGATGTGCTGAATGAAAGCACATTTTAGAACACTGAAAAAAAGTTATCATGCTAGTGTTTATAAAAAGAAAAACAACTGCATTGGCTTTAGACTAGCAGATGGATTCAAATAATTTTCTGTGTGATGCATCTCTGAATGAATACTTCAATTACTTTCCATAAAGGCAATTAATCTACAGCTCTACCTAAAACAAACAAGCTTCACAATGACTTCAATGGAAGAGTGAAGTAAAACATTGACATGAGTAATGACTCTCAGATATTCAAAATCTGCTTGTGTGTAAACTGAAACCCAAAGCTCTCCACAGATAAGACCCATGCTTAGTAAGGTTTATTCAAATGTCAAATTGCTGTGAACAAAATGTCTTGGATAGTGTGTAGGAAAGGTTTTGTAATTCTACTGGTTACTAAGAGAGAGATGATACCTAGGCTGGTCATGTTTTGAGCACTATGAATGTTCAGAGCCTTCTTTGGGAGCCTTTCTGCTACTTTGCTGGTTTAAATGGCCTTATTTATGCTAATATTGATTTGCTAGTCAGTACACAGGGAATGCATTATGAATAAAACCTCATTAATTCAGTGGTCTCACTGTAAAAGCATTTGCCCAATGAACAGACACTGAAATGTCTAGAAGATAATTGAGTTACATGGTAGTAAACAAAATATAAACAACTACAGCCTCTGACAAGCTGCTACCTTGCTAGTGTTGCTCGTGATTTCCACTGGCCTTTACATATTGATACTGATTTGTATTGATGTATCTGTTTTATCTATGTGGAAGTTAGGTTTTGGTTCTTCTTGCATCCAACAAGATCCTTTAGACCTCTAGTTTGACTTCCAGCAGCAAGGGTTGGCTTTTAGATCCTGGGGCCCTTTCTCCACATGCCTTAGGACACAGCTGAGGGCTGCTGCACACTCCCAGGTCAAACTCTTAATTTCAGGAAGAACCTAGACTAGTGCCACGGATTTGGCCCACAGTTTCTAGCCTCTCATGAATACCCTGAGTAGATACCAGCTGATAAAGGCAGCCACATGGTGCAACTGGCTCTGCAATCAGCACAGCACTGTCTGAATACAAGGCAAGGAAGCTTTACAGGAGGCTTTCCTGATAACCTTCTTGGCCATGAATTAGACAGAAGAAAAGCAGTGGAATGCATTCTCAGTTTGCTTTTACCTGATAAGGAAGCCCTCAGTTTTTAACAAAATATACAGCCCACAATAAAAAATTACTGATGAGCCCTTCTCATTTCTATAATTAAATTAATAGGTCCAAAAAGTACAAAAACCTTATATATAACCACATACACATGCTCACAGTGGTCTTTAAAAACATGTATATCTTACAGCCCACCTAGAGCACTATCATCTCAAGGGTGTTGAAGAAGCTGTCAAGAGACATTTTCTATAAACCTAAATGACATGTGTACTAGTAAATCACAGTGTCAGCAGAGCTCACTCAAAAGAGGAGAAAAACAAAAGCCACAGTTGACATGGAGCCCTGGAAAATTCAAATTTTACAGCTGAATGTTTCAACAGATAACTAGGCAGAAAATATACTGTGTTCTTTGCTTTTCATGCTTTTCTCTCAGGTGAAGGAAAATGGTTTTTTTCCTTAAATATATTCCCTTTGCGTAAAGTTTAAGAATGCATTTGTTTTTTAGGTACATTAGCAATCTGAAATCTATTTTGATCTGTAAGAAGCTTCTAGATGACATCACTGAGCTCATCAGAAATCATTCTGCATGGTTTTTTAATCAAGTAATTATTAGAACTTTTATTGCTGAAAGGGGTACAAATGTAAATCATGGTTTATCTGGAGTAATTTCCCATATTCAAATTAAAACAGCAAGTCCATATAGATTTCTACAAAGCATTTTCTGTAACTATTCAAGAAAATGTACTTCTTTATCCAGCTCAAAGTAAAACAAATCTAGGCATAATATTGATAACTAATTTTTCTTCTCACACACTTGGCTAGATTTGGGAACTTTAGGCTAGCTTTGTTAATTACAGTGCTTTCTAGCTGCTTGCAGCATTCTTGAACATTGATTTCTTGTACTGTTCCTCAGGGGGAAAAGTTACCTTTAATCACTCAATAAAGTGAGCCAAATACTGAAGCACTGTTGAAAGTCAAATGAGAACAACACTGGGATAGTAAAAACTTCACACCTAACGAGTGGCAGTGCAGCTCTGATGGTGACCCAGTTCTGGACATCCCCTGGGGTCTGACACAGTTCTCAGTTAAGCCACCAAAAACCAGGCACTAAATTGCCTCATTTCCTATCATCATTAGAACTAAGGTGGGTGAGTTAGCAGCTAGGCTCAAAATCACAGCAGGATAATCTGAATGAGGGGTTTGAAGCCACTTCTCAGAAACAGAAATAACTTCAATGGAGGAACCAATTTCATCTCAAGTTCCGAAAAAGTTATAAACAGAAGCAGGCACAAATTTTTACTTAATTTTTGAATACAAAGTCTGAAATTACCAGTCTTTCATTTATGCTAAATTTCATGAACAAAACATGATAAAAGGAACTGAACACATACAGCAACTGTGCAGAATAATTTGTTCCTCCCACCATCTTAGTTCTTAAAGCTTCTGTCCCCACCCTGTAGACAGTAATGTGGTTAAGAGAGAAAACAGGAGAGGGAGTTCTGTCCCATGACTGATGAACTACTACTTTCTTGTACTTTGGACTGAGTATCTGTAAATGTTTATAGCACACTTCAAGTTGAAAAGATTCCTTTTATCAAGCATATTGGAATGAATTTATAATAGCCACATGCATTCATGAAAGGTCCACGCTGTGTTTAATTGTGAGAAGCAGTGGTAACAGCAGTGGCAGAATGGTCCATGGAATTACATACAATTTACATCTCAGTCCTCTCCACCATGGATTAAGAACTCTTGTGTATTTTATTGTGGATGTTAATCTTGGATAGAGAGCTAGAGTTTGAAGCAGTCAGAGCCAATGCCAATCAGTGTGCCAACCTGTATGGCTCTTTTGGAGCTTTTCCCCTTCCAAAGAGTAGTAGTTGGTGATTTGACAATCCCATTCACTGAAAGGCCAGGAGGAACTGACCTTTCTGAAATTGAAAAGGGAAGGAAGCTGTCATTCCCTTAATGTTTGCAAGGGAAAGGCAAATTTGTGTCTCACTCACTCCACCCCATTCTGCCTCCATGGTGCAGTAACACACACAGGTTATTTGCCTGCAGCCACAGAAATCTCTTCCCTTTCTTTCTCTACCATCTCCTACTGTTTACCCCCTGCAGGGAAAGCAGTTCAAGTGTCATGATCTGCTTCTAACTGGGTGAACTGGAATTAACCTAAACCAGCAACATATTTTCACTCAGCCCCACGCTTTCCCCCCTGCATGGCTGCACACAATACCTGCTGGTACCCTGTTTGAGAGAGCTGTCTTTGCTTAGCAGGAAAATAGTATTACTTCAGAGGAGCTGTCAAACTAATAACTTGTAATCTTTTCCCTTGAGGCTGGATCAATAGGACTGCAGGTTCAATGCTTAGCAGAGCAAGAAGAAGGACCAATAAGGCATCCAGCTTCTGGGAAATCAGGGAAATTTACTGACCTCAGGTCTGCAAGTGTTTGCTGGGCTTTAAATAGATAAAATAATAAATATAACTCAGTCTGTCGTAAGCTGATGAAAAAATAAACAGAAGCCTGTGAAAGAGAAAGCACATTCTTGTAAGTGTGCAGGCAAAGGAACAAGAGCTGCAGGCATGGCTGATAGACACTCAGATGCAGACTAACAATAAGCAGGATATGAGCAATTCATCCAGGACTAACAAGGTTCTGCACAGGATGCCTGTGGTATGCTGCTAGAGGGGGTGATCAGGAGACAAACAGACACAGCACTTAAAGGTGCACAGTATGAGCTGAATGTCCTGTGCTGATAGTGGCTGATATCTAGAAGTGCCTTGTGCATGGATAAAGTCCAACTGACACATCCACAGTGCCACTGGAAGGAGAAAGAGTGGTTCAGCAGGTAAGGACCAAACTACAGTACATGTAAAGGGGTACCACTGCTCAGATTCATCTGCTGGACAGATGAATAAGATCCTCTGCATTTGCTTTGGTCACCACCAAATCATCATAATCCCTTCCAGTCTTACTATAAGCAACCTTTGTAGATGTCTGGGCTTTTTACTTGTGTGTAACACCCCTTATTTTGTGTAAAATATGGATTTTATGTCTTTACATATGATTTCTTCCAAATAACTCTTGCTCTTATATCACATGGTTTTTATAAATGATTCTTCATATCTAAGCACTAACAGCAGAGTTTTCTGTCCAGACACACCTCTCTTTGTTTTATGAAATGTGATAAAGCCTGAAGGAGCTGCAGTAACAGGGAAATGTACTCACACACAGACCAGTTCAAAATGGAGACAGAACTGTAGTGAAATAATACAGGTAAATACTGTAAGCTACCATCATGGCTAAGCAAAA
Organism: Peucedramus taeniatus; assembly: GCA_013400575.1. Lineage (NCBI taxonomy): Eukaryota > Metazoa > Chordata > Aves > Passeriformes > Fringillidae > Peucedramus > Peucedramus taeniatus. Next base: position 166,299 of record WBNO01013934.1, read on the forward strand.
TCAGAATTGCTCACAATGGCATGCTCTAACAGTAGCAGATGGAGAAAAAAATCTTAAAAGTGAAAGGGGAAGATGTCTTCAAAATAGAAAGGAATTTGATTTTCAATATTTTTTCTGTAAATTCACCTGGGAGTGAACTCTCCAAACAAGTTGCTCAATATTCTTCACTTATGCAAAGAACTGCCTGACACAAACTTCAAAAACCTCTTTTTTTAAAATTACTATTTTTAACTAACCCTGCACTGTCTGGGCTCTGTACCTGACCTGTTTGTGTCTGTGAAACTGTTGGCACACCACACTTGTTTCCTCTTTGTGCTCACGTGTTCTTTATTATCTCTCATTTTAAATGTCTACCATACCTGCTAAGAAAAATTGCTGCCTTCCATCTTCAGAACGTGCCAAATCTTTAGAATATAGCTTCCAGTTAAAAAGCAGTCAAGAAGGACAATGTATTGTAAAAGAATAAGAAAGCTCGTTTCACATTAGCAATTAGCCTATTTATATTAATTATTCAACTGCCTCATTCTACAATTTCCCTGCTGTTCTTTTGTGCTTCCTTTCTCCTTGCAGCGTGTTACAGCTCACATTACCTCACTTTGATACTTTTCTCCCTTCCAAGAGGAGCCATGAGTCTAAAACATTTATTTTGTTTGCTAATAACCTGTCTGTGTAGACACTTTGGAACTCTAATGGTGTAAGAAAAACAATTCCAAAGCCTTCAAATGAACTGACAGACTGAAACAATCATTATGACCTAAGTGGAATGAATTAGTGTGTGAAGGATCATCTTATTTCTCAGAAAATAGAAAAACATCTCTCCTTTCTTAAAAAATAAGCTGAGAGCTGAATTGAATCTGAGGAAGCATTTGGGCTTTTTCATGTTATGGGTCTGACTTAGGACAAAAATAATCATCTACCAGAATCTACCATAGGACCTCAACACTTAACTCCAAATACTGTGTGATCTTTGAAAAATACTATCAGAGCATCCAGTAAATGTTTGATAAGAATATGTTCAGGAAACACAGAAAAACAAGGAAGAGATTATCATGACTCTAATAACAGCTCTCATGCTCATATCCACCCATATAAAGAATATCTATAAAACTGCAAGGACAAATTGGTTCATGTCTGGTGCTGCATTTAAACCTCTATGTGTAGGTTATAAAAATTACTGCTTTATAATTATTTTTTAAGTAAAATTACAGTAGTGTTACTATTTAAAGGCAATGGTACAAACCTAACGTGAGCCTATCCTCAGTCCTTCAAATGCAAGACAGATTTTCCAGCCTCATGGAGGGTTTAGCAACCCCTCTAGAGGGATCTCATTCATCCTGCAGCACCACTGTGGCAAGAATATCATCACTCTGTGCCTCAATTCAGCAGTGGGGGAAAGCACAGGACTAAGCAGCCTTGGAAACTCCTGTGCTGTGTGTAACCACAGGATGGGATAACAGAGGTGATATCTGAGCATGCCTTCCCACTCAGGCCTAACTACTTCTCAACCCTTTTTCTAATGCAGCTTTATGTGATGAGAGTGTAATTTGATGCCCAAACTTATTTCATATCTGTTCTTCCTGCCAAGATTCCCAACAAAGGTAACACCCATTCCTACCTAAGTTTTCTGAGAAAACCACACAGGTTGGGGATGCTGATTGATACTAATTGACTGTGGCATTACTTGTTTTGCACAAAATCAACCAGGTGGCAATATCTGGCAGCCTGTGTTGACCTGGCTGTATCCCTGCAGCAGCCACAAGCCACAAACCTACAGATATTTGAACTACTGATCCCAACTGTGTCCTTCCTCTCTGAGAACTGACTGGCAGAGAACAGAGAACTCTACCTTTTTAATAAAGGAAGTAAGACATAATCTCTTCTAAGTCTATCATCTCAAAAGTATCCTTACTTCAACCTTTCCCAGAAAATGGTTCAAAATAATTTTTTATATTCTGTAACCCTTTTATTTAAATCTCGCTTTCCCTTCTTCATTACTTGCACAAAGGAGAGAACTGGATCTGTCCTGCAAATGTGTGCAACAGGCACCCTGACATTCACAATTTTCATTTGAGTCAGGTATTCTCTGATTCCATTCCAGCCACAGAACATTTTAGATACCAAGCCTTGCATATAGCTATTTTTTTCCATCCTTTAAGTCCTGTGGAAGACAGTGAAAAGCTCTCAGTGAATTCAGGAGATTTTTAACAAACTTTGTATCTTTTTATCATCAGCTACAATTCTAGAAGAGAAAAAAATCCCAGACCCCTAGGGATCAGTTTTCTTAGGCAGCTAGTCTGTATGCACACTTTCTCAAATAGATGTAAAACCTAGATAATGATAAAGCAGTGAATTAGAAAATAGATCATTAATATCAAGAAGGCTGTACTTCTGCTGGATTTACAATACTTGCTTTACATCTTCCTAAAACACATTTATTGAAAAACTGGAAGGTTCCTCTTCAAGAGCAGAAGAAAAAGCATGCTTTTGTGCTCAAAGCAGCGAACTTTATTCACTGTTAGATATTTTTCAAACAAACCACTGCCATTTCTGTGTCCTTTAAAAATATTATGATACAAGCTATATATTATATTTCCCACAGTTAAACTATATGAATATTCCCAATGCCCTTGCTGTTGTTCAAGGACTCATAATGAATAGACTTTCAGAAATATCTCCTTTACTGAGAACATCTGATTTTCAGAACCATTATCTCTCTTTCTGTGTGCTAGATTTTCCTCTTGAAAACAAGTTTCTTCCTGAAAACAGCTTTAGCCAACTGAGGTTAAACCTTGATCTGTAAACAATTGCAACATGTTCCTGACAAAATGAAAATTTTCTTCCTTGGCTCCCCTGACCTCAGAGATTATTCAGCTCTTGCCTCTCTCAGCATTCTTTCAATCCATCCTTCGATCTGCCCTGATCAGCTCCTGCACAGCTCCCCACTCCCTTAACTGCACCACCCCTCTGACTTCCCCTGGTGAAACAGTTCTCCACAATAGCACCCACGCTCCTGCAGTTACATTTTAAAGGTACAGCCTTTAGGGCAACTACCTCATGTTTCCAGATCTGTGATATCAGCCTCTGAACTTTCCTTTCAACCTGAAGGCAAGTGGAGATCTGATAGTGCAGCAGCAGATCCTTGGCAAGCAAGCACACAGCCACCCACAGACAGGCAATGAATAAATTCTGTACTGTGCTCACTACACACCTGAGAGATCCCTGTTCTACTGTGTATAAACAGCAACCATCATAAAACATTGCTCTCAACTAAAGCTGGGGAAATATTTCAGCTCCTGCTCAATCAACACTCTCTGGAAAGAACAGCACCCCTATATTCTGAATGGAAAATACCCAAATGCAGAAAAAAGTGTGTGAGGGTAGACAGCCTAACAGCTGAAGTTAAAAATATCAAAAATATCAAAAGTAACAGCTGACAAACTAATTGGAATGGACAAAAAAAGCTGCTGAAACAGACTGAAAGCACAAGAGAAAGGTTAATGGACAAATGAAAGAGCAAATATGGAAAAAATACACAGTTCAGCCACCAGCAACATTTTGTTAAATACTTAGGGGAAGAAGGGTCTTTAGTTTTGCTGCCATATGGAATTCTATCCCAAGTGTCTTATGCCTGCAATAAACTGAAAACTACAATTTTCTAATGTGTCTGATAGTTTGGCAAAACTCTCCAACCCATAGGGAAGACTGATAACTTTCCCTTTACTCAGCATGGGTCCCACAGGCTTTTGAAAAGAAAAATTCAGTTCAAGGCTAAACTTGGCAAAAACAAGGAATGTGTCCCCCTTTCCAGCCTGTTTGAATGACAGCTCTCCCATCCTAAACACCAATTTACTCCCCTGCTTTCAAAGCATATCAGCAGCTGGGATCTTGGCAAAGAATGCTCTTAATTCACATTAACAAAAAGCTTTCATACAACTTGATACAACATTAGGATGCCCATATAAGTTTGATTCATATGATTATACTCATCAATTAGCAGGTAGGAAATCAGAATACAATGATTAACTTTCTGGTTATCACACTGTGCAGAATTTACCTTTAATTAAATTTAGACCAATTTCTTAGTTTTCATAGTCAAAAAAATTAAATATTTCTTTTCACTCAAATCTAAGGCAACTCTTAGACAATACAAAAGAAATAGACACTGATTACATGAAATCCCAAGACAGTCCTGGTGACACCTGAATCACTGGCTCTGATTCTTCTTTGTTTTAACAGTTTGAGAATTGAGCATAATTGTACTGTGGCCACAAAGTGGGCATAAGTTGCTTTAAAAAAAGGTTCATTGCTTCACAACCCACATGAAGTAAAGATCATATGATAATTTTATGATTTAGGACAGGATTAAAGTTGGGTTTAATTTACAAAAAACATTTTAAAATAGATTTTTTTTTTTTTTGCAAACTTAAGAAAATCATTCTAGATTGGAAAAGCAAATGAACTGGGTTTTGGCAGGGATCTATTATTCAAACAGAGCAAAAAATAACTGAATTTACATCCAGAATTCAACTGTATGTTACAATTTGTATCCTTAACATGTCATTTTTTTTAATGAAACGAACAGTAAAGCCTATTTCAAATGAGCTAAAAACATCTGCTGGAATTTAGACAACTGATGATAATTTCAAGAGACAAATAGAGATGGATGAAGTTGAAGCTGATATTTATTTAAGAAGTAATTTTTGTGAATAAAGAAAGAAATGTTCTGATTTGAAAGAATTTTTTTTTACTACAGGTTTTACTGCCCTGCTTCAAATGAAACATTTTGAAGTGGTTCTTCAAATGAAGACAAAAGGAAAACTTCAGGTACATTAAGCATGCCATATGTTACTGTGTTTCATGTACCATGAAAATGCCCCAGACAATGTGTATTTTTAAACAGAATCCAGATTGGTTTGATGACTTAAAGTGGAAAATAAGCCAAATATATGAGGATAAAGACAGTTGCATTATGATTTGTACTTTGCTACTTTAGCTACACGCATCTGTCTCAAAGCCCCATCTCTGCATAACTAGAATAAGTTATATGTCCACAGTACAATTCAAAGACAGTGAATCAGCTAATGCTTACCTTCAGATAAAAAGCTGAACAGCATGACTGTCAAAGCACACAAGCCAGGCTCTACTAACCCTGGCAAAAACATGTAATTCTGTAATAAACTGCTATCTACTTTTTCAGTACTGCTGCAATAACTCTCTTAGTGCATTGCATTCAAAAAACACTTAATGTGAGGCAGAATATTAAACTCCCGTTTTATGGTCCGAAACTGAGATATAAGAAAATACAGAAGTTGCTCAAGGATGTGAAGGACCTGATTATACCTGTTGTGAGAGATGCTTGAGGTGACCCAGTGGCTTGAGCTGTCAGCTGTATTTCTGGGTTTTGCAGAATGGCTTTCATTTGTACTGCCAAATATATTCATTTGTACAAGTCAAATATATTCTGCTGTATATTTGCTCATAGACAAAAATCATTCATAATGTTTCCTGGTTCCCTGAATACAATACAAAATAACAGGAGGCCCAGGAGTCAGACTCGATAATCCTTGTGGGTCCCTTCCAACTCAGTATAATCTGTAATTCTGCTTGGTTTTCCTCAGAGTTTGTGTCCATTACAAACTGTAACACAGACACCAGATAACACTACCAAACACTAATTATTGCACCTGTAATAACCTCTTTAGATTCCTCCTCTGCAGAAGGGTTACAAGGCAGGTGAGTTGTTCACAATTTACAATTGTAACAATTAACCTGACAAGAGCTGCAGGAGCCAAAACAACTCATGCAGCAAATACAGCCTTCACATGTGTCCCTGCAAAGACAACCACTGAGCTTTAGGCTGGGAGTGTAACTTGATTGTCTTTGTCAGGCTCTTTGAGTGAGAGGAGGGAAAATGAGGTACTTTGCTCACTTTTATGAGTCACTGCATTCAGTTTCTCAAGATATGAAGCGCATGACCTGGGAAATCAAAGAATGATCACGAATGCCTCAATTCTTTCAGTGATTAACAAACTAATCCAAAAGCCACCAAAATTAGTAGAAAGACTGCACATGCATTGACTCAAGCCCAGATACCTCCCTAACTTTAAGCATGAATTGTTTGTTACTCCTCACTTGAACTTATATGGATGTGACCTTCCCACATGCAGGGAAAACATTTATCATTGAATCATACAGAAAGATCCTGGTTGGAAGCACATCTGGCAAATGTCCATAAATGAAATTTTAATCAGTTTGTCTCTCAGAAAGCAACCAGACCAAATGTATTCCCTAAGGAAACAAACAACACTGTCTGCATCACTGTTTGTAAGAAATGAAACTATTTAGAATTTACAAGCTATTCATGACTGACTTCAGTGTCTTTGACCAATTAAGCCAATGAAAACAGCAGCTTGTTGTATCTTTTACACATAAGGATTTGTGTATCATAAACAGAAATCTGAAATATATGAAACACTAAACTTATTTAGAAATCTTCCCTGCCTGGCTCACTTCAGAACACCCACACATCTTCATCTTAGGCTTAGAGAATCATGAATCAGATGAGGGTCAGCTTAATGCTTTGAAGAAAGCCATAGACTCATCAAAAGCAACAATGAAAATAAAAATGAGATTTAAGTTTAAAGTCTTGCTGGTCCCTCAATTATGTCAGCTATTAAACCAGAACTCTTTTTTTTTTTAAATGTCTAAGAGTAGTGAATATAAAGATCATTGCTAATCCGTATGAAAATAAGAATTCTTACCTATGAATTTGATATCACAGATTCAGCTGCATTGCAAATGCTATACATAGCAAAAGTCTCAGAGATGCTAGCAACTCCAGCAGATAAGACAGTAAATTTTGGATCTGCACAGGTCCCATTTCAGGAAAACTGCCTAAAATTATACACTCTCAATAATTTTTGAGGAAAAAAAATAATAATTTTTTTTTGCAAAAGAAAGCAAGAAATAAAAAATGTTCCCCCAGTTTGTAAAGTAAAACAACAATTAAAAAGATAAGAGTTCAAGTCATTCTTGCAAATCAGGTAAATCCAAAACTTGATCAGTCATCCACATACCACATCACTGTAGTATTTTCCAGTTAATTTTGGAGTTCTTCTCACCCAATCTTGGTCTCAGTATTCTTGCTTGACTTGCTATTTTGTGGCAAGTATATTTTGGCCAAAATATTCCTGAAAAAAGCTTTGATGATACTCTTTTCATATCACCAAAATATGGTGATATTTTGGTGATATGCCTACTTAGTTAGTAAAAACAAAATTAGTCTACTTAATTAGTAAAAAGGAAACAGGAAAATCGTATGCTAATAGCAGGAAAGATGCAAAAGTCTTGTTTTAACAGGCACTCGGTTTCACCATGTCAGTAGGCTTTGCGCTTTGGGATGGAAACTGGCAAGATTAATTTCCCGAGCAGATGCTCAGAGCTCTGTTACACACAAAATGAGAGATCAGGGGATTACCATGGAACCACTGAGCAATCCTGTTGGTGTTCCTCTCAAAGCCAGCCCGCCGAGGGATCTGCTCCTCCTTGAACCAGCGAATGATGACGTCTCGGGAGAAGGGCCGAGAAGGGCGCTCCCAGATGTGACTGCATGCAGAGCAGAGCATCAGCAGTGTAGGAAAACAAGGGACAGGAGAAATAATAGTCTCTCTCTACATATTTACAAAACATACAGCTGCAAAATGGTCAGCGAAACTTCTGTTCAGTACAGGTCACTGAACAACTTTAACTTTTTAAAATTTGTTAAGTTTAACTTTGTGTTTTTATGGAAACGACAGTGGTGTGATTTTTATATTTGCAATGGCACCTTAAACACTTTCTTACAGAACTTAAATTGAAAAAACAATTTACCACCATGGACATTTCAGTCAGCTTTCCTTTTCCACCTCATTTTTATTCCAATGTAAATATTGACAAGCAATTATTTTTTCTTGAGTATATTTCTTTTTACTGGCAAAAAACTCTAAATCAGTATCAGCTATGTCTCCAAACAGGAACCACTAAGCTCAATAGAGGGAATGTTTTGTTTAAACTTTTATGTTTCCTTTGCATTGACAGCCTGCCTTACTCTTTCTACTACTTTCTATGTGTTTTAGTTAGAAGGAATCGTCATCCAGTTTGGATTCTTCTCCTCTCCTGCAATTAATTGTGCTCCCTAAATTGTCAAATGAAATAGTAATAAATACCAAAGACACTTTGTTTTTGCCTGGGAAAAATCCACAAAAAGCTAAAAGTCTCTGAAACTGAGGACTGTTCTCTGTAAGGGGAAAAAAAAAAGAAAAAAAAAAGAATAAGAAAAGAAAAAAAAGAAAAAAAAAAGCTAAGCAGCAGGCAGTTTTAGGCTTGAGGCTAAGACTTGCCTATGAATTTGTCCATTTCACTTCAGCCTCGCATACTGATCTCATACTGTCTTCTCAAGGAGTCATCTCTGTGTGAATTCTAAGAAATCGGCCTGAAGATAAGTGGCATTTAGTTTACATTAAATTTGTTTTTTCTTTTCCTTTAAGCATTATTTTTTCTGATCATCAGGAAATAGCAAGGCTGAGGACTCCCAAAACCTGAAGAATAGCTTTTGAAATGGTAGAGATTGGAGAGGGAGCAGTCTGAGAGAAAACTGTTTCAAAACCACTCCAGCACAAACCAACCTGGACACTGCAGGAGACAGCAGAGGACTCGCACTGTTGTTGTTCAGTTTGATCTCCTGATCATTGCTCAGGTTTGTCCCCTGGAACAAATGACTCAGGCCAGCCACTCTTCCCTTCTGGATGGCGCGCAGGGACTGCCGTCGGTACTCGTCCCGCGCCCTGCGCGCTTTGTGGCTCCTCTCCTCGTCGGCAGCCTTGGAGCGGCGCACTGGGCAGAATGAACGCCAGGGAGGAGAGATTTAGAAATACTAACAACCATTTAGCCCTCTGCTTACAGAGCAGCTTAGTGCCCTCATTCCTGTATGAGCTGATTTTAAGAATGTATAAATTTGTGACACATTACCGAAGGCGGAAAACTGGATGACTTCCCTGATGCTTCAAGCACAGGCCCACCTCTAGAAGAAACCTCAAATTATCAATGACCTGACCACTACTGGCAATAACTGAGCCTCTACATATTGTGATTAAATCTGACACTTCTTTTGGCTGTAATAAGAGAAATTCTGCTTCGGGACATCTTTTCCCTGGAAGTGCACCAAGTTCTATGTTTCAAGAAAGGATTAATTACTGCTTTAAATTAAGTCTGTGTCTAACAGAGTTCTTGGCTACTATGAACATAACTAGAATTGAAGGGTCAACTCCCAAAATTTACCATTATAAAAACTGACATGTAGGTTGTACTTTGTCAGTGTTTTTGTCTTTCTGAAAAGCATATGCTATCTTTGTCATGGTACTTATAGTCATAGACATCTCCAACTTGAAATTCGCAGTCTAAAAATGGTTTTAGTAACAATGGATAAATTAAGAGCCATTGGAAAGGGCATGTTGATTCTACAGATGGGGCTGCCTCGCACTTCAGTCTCTGAAATTGTATATGGAGAACCAGAATTTGTACTGGAAGATTTAAAACACACCTAACAATGGCATTGACCAGGGAGTTACCCATTTCTGTAACCTGAAATGAGACTGCTGCTCTGGCCACTGCGGCTCAAGCATCTTTCACTAAAGCATCTTCATTTTAATGTTCCAACAATCTTGGCTTTAACATGGTATAATTTAATGCACCGAGAATTCTGCTGCAAATATTCATCATCTATCAGCTCTTTTCTGGTGCCTCAAGCCCCATTTGGATGATGTTTTTTGAGTCACAAATAACTGCAGGCAGGCAAATTATTCCAGTGCAAAACAAACCTTTAACAGGCAGTGAAGCAAATATTACAGAAGATAGCTATGGCCTCCAGTAGCAATTATCAATCCTGCCATGACTATCCTGGCTTAGATCATACCCAGTTCATAAAGTGAACACTCCACTTCCTACTCCCCTATGACTGTACCTGTGACTAGGAATGCATGATATAATACCAGACAGCTGCATTTCATTAGTCTGCTTGCATCCCTCTGGTTTACACTCCTGATTTAAAGCAAGCAGAAGTATAACTGGATTTAACTTCCAAATTTTAAGGTTTAATGGAATCAAGAAATAAAAGCACTCAAAGCCAAATGAAATGAAATAAAACCTTGTGGGCAAATGAGGGAAAGGGAAAAGACCTTTAAGCTTAGAATTATATAATATTATCATAAGCAGAAAGATATGCAGGACTAAAAGCTCATCAAGATAGCATAATAAACGAGTCATAGCTGTTTCACATGTATACAACTGGCAAGATTTCAGTTTCACTTAACTACATATCCTGCAGTTTTGGCTGAACACAGTAACAAACAAATGCACAGCAGAGGAAACACAAGTAACAGACTTCACTATTCATCTTAGACATCATAATTTTTCAGGGTAGATAATGTCATTTACACATACTGCTTCAATGTCTCCAGTATGCCTGTGATTTATCTCCTATAAAGCCACTCAGTAATGGTCACTTTAAAGATGAACTTTGTGCTTGCAGCACAAGGAGAGACTACAAGGAAGATGAGCGTGATGCAACTTTGCAAGACATCTAGAAACCCTCAACTGTTTGTCTCCATCACAATATTCAGATTGAGGACAGACTGGCTGGAGCTTTCTGGGACTCTTTTCTACTGATGCACAGACTGCCTGGAAATGAGAAAGGCAAGGTATCTTCATGCCCTCTTTCCTCAATCTTTTCAATAGTATTTCCTATTGTATTTTTGCTAGCCAACAAATCTGTACCATCAGAAGTCAGTGACCCAAACTGTATTTTCCCAAACTATCAAACTTTAATGCTTCTTATCATAAACATATGAGGTGAGGTGGCATAGTTTGCAACTGTTAAATATCAATATTCAGAAAACCTTTTGAAAGCAGGACATGCAGCCTTCTCTATGCAGACATATACATGTATGAATGTGTGTTTAAATTTATGTACATACCCATATGTGTGTGTATGTGTCTGTGTACACCTAAGGATAGGGAAGGCTGCATATATATTGAGATTTTATATAATCTCTTATATAAAGAGAATCTTTCATGTTATGAAGAATTTTTATTGAAATTTCCCAGTGGAGGTATCTGAATTGTATCACTGACCATAGGGATGCATAGGATCTCTTAATCCATTTTTTCTCATTACTGGACTCCTGATTTTCTCCCTATCTCCTTCCTTGTAGTTACTCCCAAAAACATCCCTCTCTTTCCTCTACCTTTAGAAGTTGTCTAGTACAGCTTCAACTGTGGACCTGTCTTCCTAGGTTATCCTAAGTTTCTTTTAATCTCTGATTGTTCAAGGGTCTTTTTGAGCAAATAATCAAAGTCACTGGCATTAATAACCATGTTTGGTGGCTGGAAATAGTATTGGGGATAAAGCCATCACAGTCAGGAATCTACAGAAAAGTTTTTCACTACACCCCAGACAAAATGATATATACCACATGAACCATCCTCTCATACTGACACTTCCCACAAATTTATCTATCTTGAGAAAGTCACTCAGAGTCTGAAGGTAAATCTGGATGTATTTTTGTAGAAGGTTTTTCTTACAATAGAATTTCATTACTATTCATATTTCTCTTTATGGCTTTGAACCATCTCACTAGGAGGGAGAACTTTATGTCTGGATCAAGTCTAGCACAATATTTTAAGATAGAATAAGCCAAAATTCTACATTACTTGTATTTCAAGACACATTGTAACCTTTCTGGTAACAAGAAAGCAAAAGTAGTCAGGACTTCTGGTACTGACTTAAGTAGAAACTGAAACAAAAATTACTTTTCTTAGCTGCCTGTCCTTTTACAGTAAATTTATTTCTGGCATGACCCCTGTGAAAAACACTAGTAGTGTAGTCAGTCAGTATTCTCAGTGGGGAGGTCAGATATCTGAAAAAAACCCTAAAAGCTCTGAATACCATAACACATCCATATGTCTAGCATAAAGAATTACTACAAATAACAATTTACAAACTCTTACATAATTTTTTGTTTCATGGAGTAATGTAAGGACTGACAAGATGGGGAAATTAGGACTTTTTCAAGCCCATGGGAGATCTACAGTTCAGCCAGGTTCTATAAGACCAGCTCCAAGACTGGTTTTCTCTCCTGGTGTTGGTGATACCAACAACAGGTACATCTTCCAGTGCTCATAAAATTAAGAAATATCTGCCCTTCTGGAACTGGAGCTGGTGTAAAAATGCCTGAGCTGCTCAGAGAGATGTGTACCACTGTGACTGCAGCCTCAGCACAGCAGGCCAAATATGGGTGATCATATTGGGAAAACCGTCCTGGAAAACTGGTAAATGCACCCAAGAGTGCTCCATGCTGCCATCATTGTCTGGCTGTCAGCACTAGAAATGAACAGTTTAAAGCCAGCTCAGACATGTCTCTGTGACATGCAGTGTGAACATCCCCAAAAACAAAGAGCAAACCACAAAGCTGGGTATGCAGGGGCTCCTTGGGTCCTACAGGGGTTGGCTTGGGTTCGCCTTCTTTTCCATGAAGAGTTTATGAGAATCTCTTCTTTCTCCATGCTAACCTAAGGTGCCTTTTGTCTTCTATATTTTCTTAGGATTGGGAAATCCCTATTAGCAGTCCTAGCAAAGTTCTAATACCAAATCTTTTGATATAGATGAGGATTAATTCATACTGCACTGCAGCTGAACTTGATCAAATAATTTGGGAAAGACCAAGACCTCTCCACTCTCTATAATCTATTTTTTGTGAAAGACTAAGACCTCTCAAATGTCTGTAATCTATTTTCTATATCAATCTATTTTTGATATACAGTCAGATATGTAAAAGCTGAAAAAAACCCAAACATATGCTATGAATATCCATTGTCATTTTAAATTATTTTGTTTAAGCTTTCCCCTTGTTAAATATTCTTGGAAGCTTGTTTATGAGCTATTCAAAATTACTAACTAATAGATAAATTTCAATCTTCAGATTTTCTGAGTGCACATACAAATCACTTGGTGTTTTTTTCCCTTTCCTAAGTGGAAAATATAACTTCCCACAAATACTCTGCAGTATGGCTTCAGTTCAGCAATCTTATCTGAAAGCATGTGAATAATCCCATTCCTAATCAACAATGCACTGTGAGACCTACTGGAGTTCAGAGGGCACATATATGTAATGTTGAGCACTTGCTTAATTAATGCATAGGTAAACTGGGGAGCACTCACTTTAAAATTCAGCATTTTTTCAAAGCTCGTACCAGTAAATTGCCTTGAATTTTTGAGGAACACAAATATCCAATTAATTCTTTTAAAATTCAGGCAAAAATAAATTCATAGACACATTTGTAGAACATAAAAATACAACAATATAAAAGAAGCTATAATGAGTCAGCCTTGTATCCTTCTTCCAAAGGAAGTAAGTGCTTGGGGAAAGGCAAAAGAATTGACTCACTCATCTCTGTCTTTATTTTTACTGGAATAATTTTTTTTCTGGAGATGAATAAAGCTGGTCAGATGGTATCTGAGCACTTCCCTGCCTGATGCAGTTTGCAGGGCTTTGTAAGTGTATTAACAGAATGCCTTTTACAATATTCAATCAGTTGAATATTTGTGCTACAGCTTTTCCTATCATGTTTCACAGATTCTTTTTTTTTTTTTGCTTTCTCAAAGAGAGGTCACACTTAAATAAACTAGAAACCTAAAAATGGGACAGGGCACAGAAATGTCCAAAACTAATGAGAATATGTATCCTCTGCTATCCAAGTTTGGTTTTGCTTTTCAGTTTCAAAAATAAGAGTTTTGAACAGTAGACTCTCTGAATAAGTCTTCCACTATTCATCTTTTCACTTGCCAACCAATATCCCTGCTCGACTTATCAACTTACAGCTGCCCTCTAAAATACCCCAATATGTACCCTTTATATGGAATCAAAGTGTGTAATTGCTTTTACAACACCATTTTTCACTTTTATCACCAATTTCCCAGGTTATTCTACATTTGTTATTTACTATACTAAAGGCCCTAAAATCATGTATTTCAGTTAACACAGTAGTTGTATGGGCCAATATTGTTCTTTGGCAAACAGCAGAAGCAAACTGAATGGAACAGCAGAAATTAATATTAGCACCACTTTGCTTATTGCCTTGGCAATAAACAGCTGAGGGATAATGTGATGAGGAGAGCTGAATCCCCATCACATTTTGAATTCTATCTGCTAAACAAATTAGTAGTGTCATCAATATCATTGCTACATTTCTCTCCCCAGTACCTGCTCTAGCACTACTTCTCCCCTGCAGCACTGAGCCCCAGATCTGTGGAACAGGGCAGGACTCACTTCAAGGAGGTAAGACCCAAAGGTGCCTGGCCTTGTTCCTGATAGGCAATATGGTCTGCACTGCAGGTTTGTAGTGGCAAAAACTGTAAATATTACATCTGTTTGTAATTCTCTTATGCATTCATGCATTTATTTATTACTTAGAAAAGCTGACTCGTGGACAGCTTTGCCCAACATCACTAAATTTCCTCTCAGTTCCCCACAGGAATACTTGCAGACAAAATGGAAAGATTACCATAAAAAGAAAAAAATAGCTGGAACTGAAATAAAAAATGAAAAATCTGGTGAACCTGAGGTACTAATTATTTTCATAGAAATTTCAGATGTTCCTGCTTCCAAATATTTCTTACTGACTATTTGCTGCACATTTTGGCTCCTGCTGTAAAGTTAAGGAGATGGAAAATGTTAATACACCTGAGGAAACTCAGTGCAAAGTTTGATAGCACAGTCTAAACCAGCCAGCAACTGGTCTCAGATAAGGCACTAAACACTGCATCTTCCTATCTTCAGTGTTACACCCATTTGCTAATGGAGCACGGTTCTGAGCCCTCAAATCAACGGGGATAAACTGAGCCCCTGAGATAAGCATAAGAGGATAAACAAGGATATGGTACACTCCAGTCATTAGTCTGCAGTTAGTTTAATGCTAAATCAATTACTGCTAACAGCATAACTCTGGCAGCACAGAATTTATAGCAGGCTGCAAACCCAGCAGCAGGAGGGAAGGTGCTGAGGCAGAGCAGCTGCTGGTGACCAGGCTCAGCAGCTCCGAGTCACCTGAGCTGCTCTTGGTCACCCTTTGGCTGAGGGGACAGGCCTGCAGGTATCACACAGACTGGAGGTGATAGAAAAATTCCTCCAAAGCATACAGAATACCTCAAAGCTTTCACAAGAAAAAGTAAGGGTGGCAGGCTATCCCCACCAGCATGTGATGGAGTGTTTTAACAAAAATGCCATTACAGAACTCCTGGTCAAAACCTTTCATAGCTTATTCTTTTTTCTCCCTCCCTTCTCCCATAATTATTCTATTGCATTTTTGATGTCTATTCCTGCACAAACAGCATTCCTCAAGAAAGCAGAGGCAACAATTTAAAAGACCGGTTACCTCATTAATGCAATAGTAAGAAAATGGTACCTGGTTTTAGTAGTATTTGTAGTATTTTGTTTTATTTTAGTGTAAAGGTAACCCAGACTATTTTTTTTTTCTTTTAACAATATGGTTGACATTTATTTTCTTTCCTTATATAGCATCAAAAAAATCCTAAAGTGCATAATACCATCGTCTATGCTGGGTTGCCAGCTGATGCTGATTTTCTGCAGAACTAAAGGGCTACTTTTTCCTCAACTCACCTTCCTCTCACATACCCAAAATACAGAAAGTTCCTTTTTCTTTCCATATAAACACATACACCTGGATTTAGATAATTCTCCAGAAAATAATTATTTTATCTTTATTGACAGTGTAATATATTGAGGTTTTATTGATCAAAGTTAACATACCCTGTTATGAGCTTGGAAAATGGCACCAGTGTATCATATAGATTTAATTCATCTTGTACAGAACAATTCATTACCAGATCAATTCCAGGTAATAGCACTTCAGTAATTAGTCCCCAGAAATTAATGAAGTGATGACTAAAGCTATAAAATAAACTAATTGTACATTTTTAAATTTATTTGTAATGTGGACCTTTACTTATCTACAGTATAAATGAATACATCTAGATTATAATATAGTTGTTCTGTTCCTTATATGCTTTTTTAAATCATCCCCAAAAAAATTGAAATTAATCATAATGATGATATTCATAAAAAATTTCAGGCTATCTATAAAGGAACAGTACTTCCATAGAATGAGATCATCATCACCATCAGGTAGTTTTTTTTAAAGAAACAATCTAAGTATGATTTACTGTAATCTTTTGGAATGAAGTGAGTTTCAGCATTGATATCATAGCTTCACCCCACTACCATATGGAAGCAATTAAAATACTGATGAAGACAGATTTTATCTCTTCAAAGATAGCTGAGGACAAGCTGTCAAAATAACTGTGTCCTGAGTTATTATTACTAAGCCAAAACTGTTAATTAAGTACATTAGACAGAATTTAATGATCTCAGTCACTGTACATAAAACTTTTCTATAAGGCATTGACACAGATTCAGGAAGAAATCCAAAAGTTCTTTTTATAATTTTAAGCTGGCAATTTCCACCAAAATAATACAGCACTTTGTATTGCTCCAGGTAGAAGAGATTTTTTTGGCCACACCTTCTCCATTCTGCAAGTGTCCTTTTATCTGCTTTCAGAAATACATGAATGCTGTGAAGGCAGCTTTACTCACACTGTTCTTCCCACTCCTGGTCCTCGTCGCTGTGCTGGCTGTGCTGCTGAGCTTGCTTGAGGCTCAGGTACAGCTCCTTTGCCCGGATCTCCTCCTGCTGCCTGATTAGTTCCTCACCTTTCTGTCTTTCCTCTTCTTCTCTTTTCTAGAGAAAATGAAGTAAGCCAGAAGTGACTAAAGAGGAATAATGTGCCAAAAGTTGAGACACTGCTTCGGTTGATTCCCGTCACAGAGAGGCTGCATGACCTTGGACAAATCACTATCTCTTCTAACTTTGGGCTTCTCACCTCTCACAACAGGCATCACTGAGTTTTCCTACCTCCTAGGAATTCCTGAGGAGGGTACATTTTGACACCACAGGTATCAAAGGAATGAGGAACATGTAAGCACCTAAGATCTGAAAACTGTACAGAAAACATTTTATCACGTGGCACCAAAGCCTGTGCTATTCTCCAGCCTGTAAGCAAAGCTTGGTTAAGTCCATGTGTACCCCCACTGAAGATACTACTACACACATCATCCACAGAACCTCAGAATTCAGGAAATGCTTTACTGCTGCTCTTGGTTTAGCAACTGTGTCAGTGTGTCATCATAACCAACACAGGGAACAATGTTTTCCAAAAATTAAGATCACTACATTCTGGAGGAAAAGGTAGATCCTTCAGCACACAACAGTCACTTTGCAAAATGAAGCTAGGAGTAACATGCCAGAAAAAGTTCCCTTCCAAGAAAGCCTTAAAAGAGATGGAAATCTGAGAAAGACTGCATCTGCAGTTGGCCTCCCTGATATTATCAATAACACAGGAGCTCAATCAATGCAGAACTAGGAATCTGCATCTCTTTTCCAATGAGTTTTCCCAAATCCCTTAGGTAGTGAAGAAGCAGATATAAATCATACAGTTTAATTGAAGCCCACAAAAAACTCAAAACTGAACTTCATTAGGTGTTATTCATATTATTGAAAGAACTTGAATTACAAATAAAACCAGGTTTTATTTAATTTTATAATGGAACCAACACTATACCCTTATGAGTAACAAACTTACAGGTAAGAATTTTTTTATAAATCCCTGAGTCCCTGAATTACTAATCCTAGTTACCTGACCTAAATTATAAGTACAGGAAACCCAAAGTAGATTGTTGCAAAATGTTAATCCTATGAAATTTCTAGGGTGAAGATTAAGGGTCCAGCCCTTCATGTCATATGATTCTATGAACAATACATTAGGCTGCTCTTATTATTTCTAAGAAAGAAAAGCCTAGTGTTGTTCTTCAGTCAATTCTAGTGCTACTATTTTGGATTATTTCTAGCATCATCCTTCCATTGTTATTTCCTGGCTCCTAAAAACATGAGCTGAGTGGACATTATTTTTGAAAAGTCAATGCTTTTAGAAAATGCTAATTTCAAAGCCAAGCAGCTTCCTCAGAAAAAAAAATTATTTTTTTAATATCTCTCTAGAATTAGGGAGTGCACATTTTAGCTGTGAGTAAATGGCTCTATTCTCTTCTTGAAAAAAATATGAGATCAACTGTTCTTTATTCTCATGAGGAGAATATTTATTCACTTAGATTCACTAGCTAAAAAAATTCAATACATCCAGTCTATCCTTCAGGAAGATGGACAGACACAGAAGCAATCCTGGGTTATCAGAATATTTTCTATTCAACATCTTGAATCACAAGGTAAACTTAAAATAGAGGAGGGGGGAAAAAAATCAGTCTCACTGAAGTTTCCCTGAATCACACATGAGTTTTGTTGTAGGTTTGAGCTTGTTTTTTTAATGTAACTGTTGTTGAAACATTTCTAGTAAAAAGACGAAAGGGCCTAAGAAAAACAAACAAAAAGCATCCCCGCACAAACCAAAAATTAGAATTCAGGTAGAGTTTGAGTTCTTAATGGAAGGAAACAGTGCCAACTAAGAAAATCCTACCTTTTTATCTGAGAAGGAGATTTAAGTCAAAGAAGACATGACAACAAATGCTTAATATGGGCACTTGATTCTGAATTCACCAAAACTTTTTCACATCATTTTCCTTTTTACAGAAAGAGGAGATTTAACTCCTATTTATTAAATTAGTTCATATATGTGCAGATATATTGCCCAACTCCTTCAAGGTGTGTGTGAGAAGAAACAATCCTTGCTGATATGACCCAGGAAGGAACAGTCATCCTTTTGACAAGTACAACTAAACAGTGTGTGCTTGTTTTTAAAATGAACAACAATTGAACTTTTCACGTTTACTCCACTGGAAGAATACAGCAAGCAGTTTGTCTGCATCTCCCCAGGAATCCAATCCTGCACATCAGAGCTGGGAGTGAAGAGCTGTAATACCTACAAACACCATCTTCTGCCTGACAGCTGAGAGAGATGGTACTCTGTGCCTGACCCTTTCAGCTCTGCCAAAATAATTAGGAAGTGACAATTCAGTACAGAGTTGCAAATTGTTGAGAAATACCAGGCTGCCGAAACAAATCACACTGGCAATTCAACAGGCAGCAGTAATCCTCTCCAGCCTTTACTCCACTGGAGAATTTGAATATGCTAAATTATCTTATCTATCCTCTGGCAGCTGAGAATTTACCACAAACTTGTTTCTGTCTATGTGTATCTCACCATGTTTGACAGCTTTACTATGAGCAGCTCTAAATAATATTTAATATTAGCCATGGTTAAGTTTTAATGTTTTAGTCCAAGGCAGATGAAAGGAAATTAGGTCATAATTTAGTTTTTGCTGCAGAAAGATTTAAAAGATACAGTGAGGAAAAGGCAAAATAGAGCAGTGGGGTTTTTTACAGAGGAAAACTGGGCTTCTGCCTGCCACAGCTCTTGGGGTCTTTCTGGGGAGTCTTAAGGGATACAGGGCAGCTGAATGACCACCCTCCTGCTCAGGGCAAAACCCACAGGGTGTACTTGTTACAACAGCCCTCTGAAGCAAATACTGCCTGGGATTCTCTCAGTGCCTCAGGCTGCCAGGAGGTGTCCTTGGCAGCTCTGAAAGCTGCAGCCAGCCAGCTGCACTACAGCTGCAGCAAACCTCCTGAGCCCACTCAGCAACCACCTGGGCCATTCAGGCCACCTAAGCACAGCTGAGAGCCCTCAGGGACTCCCTGCTCTGAGGAAGGAAATCTGGAAACCCCAGGGTCACTGCCTGCAGCACAGAGTAAAGGCAGAAGTATGTCCAACTCCTTCCCAGCCTTTTTCTGAGAAAATTCTCTCACTTGCATCAGAAAATTAAGTGTTTGCAGTGGCATTATTTTCTTCTCTACTACCAGTGTCTCCAAAGGAACACAGGCTTTGCATTGCTTCACTGTGCATGTATTTGCACAGAGACAAATATATGAAATGCACTCATGCTTTATGCAGAAGCTATAAGATTTCTGCCATGGGTGTGTCCCAGGACATGCTATTCACACGTCTCATATAAGGAGGTACCAACTTACTCTGATCACAAAGACCCTCTGTTCCACAAGCTGGAAAGGGAAGCTAAGGACTGTTCCTGGTTGGGAGAGATTTGACATTTACTGCACGTGCTAGAGCAGGCTCTGCTCGAGTAATTTGCCATAGATCCAGTGACCATCTACTTAAAGTTTCTCTCTGGACCTTAGAGACTCTTCACAGCTTGAATTCCTAACATGTAAGCTACCCTCATTCGTGGCTCAGATTTTACCATTTACCCATGGAAAACACCTGAGCTTTGCTAGTTTTTACCAGCAATCCAGACTGAAGACAGCGGCTTCAGAAGCTCAGTCATTACTGATGTCACCGAGGAAGAGATTTTTCTTTAAAATTAATATCAGTTACAAGTAGGATAGAGAAAACCTGAAGACCCAGCTCCCAACCAAAACTAACAGCTGTCTCATTTACAACATTGTTCAAGAGACAACAGCATAGGGAAAAGAAAATAATTACTGAACTGTGGACATCCAAAAGGAAACAAAATGAAACATTACTGAGGTATTATAATTGCCATTGAAATAACCCAACTTTCAGAATGAATTGGGTGCTGAGCCCCAGCAAGAAGGTGTTGTCATATTCCTAGATTCTAAATATGCTGTCTTTGGGAAAGAGTTCAATGTTTTCTTGGCACAGCAAAGCACAGAGCTGAACTTACAGCTTATTTGCACTTGGAGATAACAGTCCCACTCAAGTGCTTGACGTTTACTTGGAGACAAGAGTTTTTTTCAGATCAAGACAGAATGCTCACTGCTTTATCATAAGAAGCCCACAGTACTCCAAATGGCAAGGGTGACAGTTCATTGTATTCCTAAACTCTACATCTGGCAGTGATTTTCTGAAGAATCAGGTCCACAGCACTTGGGGGCACAGTAAAGCATTTAGGCATGTGCTGAAAGCTCATCCAAGCTCAATGGAAAGTGTATTCTTTCTACTGAGCATAAGGTTAATTAGGTATTTCCTGAACAGAAGCACTAATTGTTCTGTTCTCTGAACCTATCTTCTTTGATGAGACACATTTCATCTCCCAGGGAAATTTTAAGAAGCAATCTAGCTCTGCTGTCAACTGTGCTTATATTATTAAATTTGGCAGGTATCTGATGTTGTCATAAGGACAGTACTTTACCATTAATATTCTCTTGCTTTATGTAGATCACATGAAGACTGAACTGAGAGAAGATCTCTTTCATTTCTAAATGTAGCTGAAGGATACCCCCCCCCGGCTGGATGACACTGACATCTTCAATTTGCCTTAGCTCTGCACATTGTTCAGACTCTTAATGACAGCTACTGATAACGGTAGAAAATTATGCCTATGAGCTCATAGCCATTGTGAATTAGCAAGAAGATTAATGATAGTAATTGGCTCTCTTATTTGTCCTTTGCAATAGGTGCATAAAAGAATAGCTGTCCTTAAACTGCAAAAATGGAGTAGTCAACGTTTATATTCTAGCATCATAAATTAAAGGCAACTCTGCTTAAGAAACACCAAGGAAAGCAATACTTTTTGAATAGTGCTGGAAAAGGAAATAGGGATCATCATTCACTTTGATATGTAAGATATCATTTATCTAGTTCAGACAGCCCTAATGTCCCATGATAGGTCAAGAGGAATAAAAGCATCTTAAAAAGAAGTGTTTGTGACACAGTATGGTTAGAAATTAAACATGCCAGCAGAAAGGAGACAGTTTCAATTTCCCAAGTCAAACTGCTTCAAGAGGATGAAGCATTAGCAGAGACTGAACTTTCCATTCCTCAGTCTGGAGACCTCTCTAAACATGGTCTAGCCATCATCCTAGAAGGATGATTACCAGTGCATTAAATGTTTTGAATCTGCTGAAGTGAGCTTGCCCATGGATCTGCGTCAAATTCCACACCCTTTTCTTCATTCTGTCAATTACTTCTGTCATCCATCAGTAGATTCATTAATTCATCCTTTTCCCTGTGCCTTAGTTGTATTCCCTCCTTGCAGTTGGATGCCAGAAACACAACTTTCTTTCCCTGTCTAGTTACCATGCACAATGTACAAGATCTGATCTTTCAGGAGCCAGTAACAGATAAGCTGCTTTTCTGAGTGGCAAAGGAGTGGTGTCAAAGTACCAGGAATCAATCTTGCATTTGGATCTCTGCTGGTAGAACCCTGTGTCAGTCCAAGTCTGTCCTAACAGATCTCAGATTATAGACCTAATTGAGGAGCCAATGCAATGAAAGTAGAATTAGACTCTGTTGTTGGATTAATACAGGAAATGATGGGAAACACTTGATAAAGGGCATTTAAAGAAACAATCACTGCATCATATATTGTTTCCAAACTAATTCTTTAAGTCAGGAGTTCCTTTCTGCTGTGTCTTGTTTTGAAAACTTTGGTAGGTTTATTTAATTTTTTGCAAATTCTGTCTTCAAATGCTTGATTTAAGAGAAATCATTAGGAAAGAAAGGGTTTCTACTTCCTTAATAGAATAAATATGTTGGTGACTTTGGGAAGAGAGAGATATAGAAATCCTGGCTGAAGTTAAGTATTTGAAATTGAAAGTAGAAACTGAACCATAATCTCATCCCACTTCCAGCAGTGTTCCTACCAGGCACACAGCTGGATGGAGGACACCTGTTCATGTCCTGGGAAACAGTGAAAACACAGATCACAGTGACATTACCTTTCCATCAATACGAACATGAGCAGAATTTGCTGCCATTCCTTTTAATTGTATCAACAACTGAACAACCAGTTTTCCTTAATGGAAAGCTATTACTGGCCACTTAAAGTCTCAGAAGTTGCTCACTTTGCTCTTTGGAAAAGTCTCTTTGAAACAGTAACAGGGAGCTTGTGGACATTTTCCCCATCAAGTGTCCTGTGAGTCAGCCACATAGATGTAAGTGAACACTGTCAGCCTTTGTTCAAGAGGGCTTTACTTTCCAGAGAGCAGAGGAAAGAGTGTTTAATTAGTTGCTCTGCTCATTATTCATACATTAATAAAGCAGAAAGGTATACTTGCATTACTCATTGACATCAAATTTCAAAGGCCCCATTCTCTCCTGTGAATTCAAATCAATTGTGCAAAGGTAAATCAGCAGCTCTATGCAGCCCTCTCTGCAGGAACTGCCCTGGCCTTGTGCTCCACAACCACCTCAAATCCCAGGCCCACAGTCTGCAGAGTGACAAGAAATTTGCTATTTGCAATCAAACCACATGAATTTAACCCTAAGTTTTCAACATTCCTCCCATCACAAAGGGCCAATGGGGAAAGTCTATCCCCACTTTCCATACCTTAAATCACAGCAGCAGGAAAGCAAGAAGAGACATAGCAAGCTGTCAGCAGGGGAGAGGAGTGTGAATGGAAGTTACTGGATCCTCAGAGTCAGATTTTCTAAAGGCATTCTCCATGGAAACTCAGCCTCACCAGTCATGTGCAGTCCCAGAATGCACATCCCAGCCTCAGAGGACTGTCATGACTTCTCTGCACACTGAACCCATTATGTTTTGCTTTCTCATTTTTAAATAATTTTTTAACTTTATCAAGTAATATGAAAAGAGTGGACAGAGGTGTTTCCTATTTCGTTTTGAAATTGCTATTTTCAACTAGAAAATGTGAAAAAAATATTTCCGACAAACATTAAAATACTGTAACTGAGCTCATAAAAAGTTCATTGTGAAGTCAATAAAAACCAAGCAAATTAACTTCTCCTAGAAAAGCCAACTGGACTTTTCCCATATGTTGAGTAGGGGAAGGATCCACCCCTTATTATTTTGAAGGAAGTAGTGACACAGTTTTGAAGTTCATTATGTGAACAAGCTCGTCCAGAATACACAGAATACGTTTAAGGAAACTAACTTAAAATGAGATCTTTCCCAATTGTACATTTTTTTCCCCAGGATGATTCATCCAGCACAGCTGACTGAACAATTCTCTTAATGTGTGAGCTGAATAACCAGTTTGATTGTTCTGGCACTTCTGAATGAGACCTGTAATTTTTTCTCATCTCTCACCCAGCTGTTCTGCTGAACACCATGTAGCTATCTGTATATTCCAGAATGAAAAATTACAACTCTGGATTTTAAAGCTTATTAATAAGCATGCACTGAAGGTGACAAGAACGGTTAATCTGTATGAAAACACTATTTAAAAAAAAAAAAAAAACAACCTAAATTGCTCCATGCAAACCTTCAGTTCCTCCTGAATTTTTTCTTCCTCCAGTTTGGCTGCTTTCCGATCCTCCATTTCTATTTTCCATTTTTCTGCCACTATTCTGGCTTTTTCTTGAGCCATAGCATCACGGAATTTCTTTGTTATTTCAGCTTCTTTTTGCCTCCTTCAGAAAAGGATGTGAAAATAAAAATTTAATACACTAATTTTCTTAAATTGAGGATCAATACTTACTCACTGGTTGCAATAAATAATTAGCGTAAGACTTAATGGAAAGATGCAAGCAAAGAATTAAAATGTATTTAACAAGAGATCTACCACAAATCATATTTGAAGAAACCATCCAGAAAGCATAACATTTACAATTTTTGATCAGTTTCTAATTAAAATAGCATTTCTAAGTTAGACAAGTAATTCTTGGATATGTTTAAGTCATACCTTACATTTTTCTATTAATCTAGCAAAGCATGGTTGAGAATTTATTGTCTTTCAAACACCAGTACAAATGTCTCCCAAATTCCTATGCTGGATTGTTTATTAGAACTGACTAAAGAATTCAGAGCGCAGGTTGAAGGTTTCAATCCCTGCTTAAATATGCAAGCACTCAAAGCAAGAATAATCTCATATGAAAAAGGATGACATAGAATAACCTGATATTAAGCAGTCACTTTTCAGGGCTGCACTACAAAGGGAAGTGTGTGAGGCAGGTGGCCTAATTCCTAACAATATCAAGCATCAAAATGCTTTTGAATCTCCTCCAAACCTGGAAAAGGCCCTGCTAGAAACAGTCACATGGCACTTTGTATAATGAGTTTCTGAACTGCTGGAATAAAAATTAATACAAGCAAAATGCAAATAAAACCAATTTTCAAAAGGATTTTATGTACTAAACCCCCACTGTGGGCTCAGAACTGTAATATAACAAACATATCTAATTTAATCATCTCAAAACCAGACTGTTGCATTTTTCTTTATTTGCAGGCTGGTCAACGGTTTAGCTAAATTCCCAAGAGAGAAAAAAATTGGCACCACATTTTTTTGCAAACGAGGGTTTTTGGCTTTCAATATTCAATAAAAAACAAAATGACATTTTTACATGCCGAAAACCTGACAAAACAAGTGAAAGCAAACGTTCACAAAACATACTTACCAGTCTTACCCACCGTTACCTGCCACCTTTCTACAAGGTCACGCCTCCCATTATGCCAAGTGGACCCTGAGCTCTTAAATCCTCACCATAGCTCTTCTGCCTCCTTCTGTGCCTGCTGCCTGGCCCGCTCTGCTATGAGCTCCTCCGAGATCTGCTCGTAGGGTTTGTCCCCCGGGGCTTCTCCCATCACCCAGACCCAGACCTCACCGTCCTTGCCCCGCAGCCACTGCACGCGCTTGCCGTTACCTGCAACAGCCACCGAGAACACACCAAAACACTGTAAGCCCTGCCTCAAATCCTGCATAAACACACGTGAAAAGATGGGAAATCTGCAGTTCAGAAAACATTAAGCTTGCAATTTGAAATTCGGAAGAAAACATTGCTCAGAGGTCCAAAGAAAGCTTCAGATTTGACCGAATCGGGTCAAACGCCGGGGGAAAAAAATTTAAAGGTTTTCATGCTGCAGATTGCCCAATCTTTAAAGACTCACCGTCCCACAAAAATAAAAATTGTTATTCAGGTATGCATTTCCCAGAATTCCAGTATTATAATTCCTTTTTAATTGCTATATTTTCTCACTTCACTCGACAAGGGATGAATGAAGAGCATGAAAAAAGAGCTGGGGCAAAACCAGTAACCAGTGACTAAAAATGCTTTGTGCACAGAGAATGTTGAGTGTTGAACAGGTAGAGAAACTTCATGGGAACACCTTCAAAGAATCCAGGAATTTCCTGCTCTTGCTGTGTGAAGCAGGAGTTTCAGGGAGTGTGCATACTCAGAGCACAGCACTCAGTGCTGCAGAGCCTATTCTGCTCACATAGGCAATTGAAAAGGATTAAATTCCTGGTTCAGTTTTCATGACACAAACTACACAAAAATCTATGGTTACTGTGTTGACAGAGTGATTTTAAGAACAGCAAAGAAAGCCTGAGAGCTCTTTACAAAACAGACTGCAGTTGGTGAGCCATCAAGTACAGGAACCAGCTGTAGGACTACAAAGGGCACTAGATTAGATCCTACCTGAATACATTTCAATAGTTATTTACACTACCTAACTTAGTGTGGTTTGGTCTTTTCCTTCTGCTTTTATAAATACAACTGTCAAATATTATAAGCATTTTAGAGGTTCATAATAAGTAATTTGTAGAAACAACTCTTATGCGTGAATTTTTATGTTTTACTTCCTGCAAATTTCTCAAAACTGTGTTCCACAAAAGGAGATTCTGCCACAAAAACCATTGCCAAGATGAACAGTGGATTTATTTCAAAGAATTCAGACTACAAGGCCATAAAGGGTCAGCAGTTTGCATCATCCCCTGTATATTACAGTCCCCTAGTTTTTAATCCTCTCACCTCCTTTATCCTCTTCACTGATACGAGAAAATTGTGCATCACAATATATCTTCTAAAAGGAATCATGTCTCCTTTGAAAACATAAAGAAATGCACAGAGCACCATTTTCCCTAGCAGTTTTTATCCAGTGTTTCCATAAGAGTTAAAAGAAACCTGTCCTATTTGAACAGGCAGGCTTTGCTTCCACTTTTCCTTCATCTCTCTCTACCAGCATCAGCTTAGCCCTTCTCACCTTAAGCTACCACTTGTTCTGTGTGAGGACATACCCATTTAACTGGATTAAGTTTCCCAATAAAGTGTTTCTGACATCCCAGGCTGAAGGCAGAAAACTGCAGGAGGCAGTGGAGTGGGGCTGTTGACAGCAGCAGTGTCAGCACCAGCCCACACTCACAAGTGTTGACAATCCAGACTGAAGGCAATGCACGGATCAGATCTCCTCATGAAAGCTGATATTCTATATCAAATTTGAAAATGTAATTTATACGAATCCCCAGCGTTGGCCTAACAGTACTACGTTCAAAGAGGGGTGGAAATTTAAGCTAATAATGTTTTCCTTCAATAACCCTCAAAAGCATTTGCTCTTTCACAGTCTATCAGATTATGTCTCAGGTTATAAATGTGAATGTATTTCATTGTGGTTCTTATTCTGTACATTGTGTTCCTGTCAACACAACATTTATTTTGAACTTGTATTTTTTGGATGCAGCATTAGAATACCATCTGCTGAGACCTGACTGGCCATGTCATTACTTGCCTGCAAGGTTTTCTCCTACTGCATTTCCTGATAAAGTGTCTTGAGAAGTATGGAATGAGTAGTCCCAGGAGTACTAATTCCATAAAACCAAAGGTAGTTTTTGTTTTAAAAGCACAGCATGGCTTCTTTCTTGTGAGGAATCTGAATATCTCAGTTGCTCTTCTTTATTTAGTACTTTAAAGAAAAGATTGCAAACAACACACCTTGTATGAATGGATCTGTACCATAACTGGTGGATACAAAATACTGCTCCAGTTCTGAGACAATTTCACTATTTCTGTTCATTTATGAGCTTATCAGAGGGAACCAGGAAGGAAAAAAAAACCAAAAACTTTTCAGGTAAGCAGACAAATTTCATCTTTGCTTCTCTCAAGGTTTTCTGTGCCAAAGGTTTATTAATGTGTTTCTCAGAGGCACAACTTACCCATTGCAACCAAGCCCAATAAAATAAATAGCTGATTTGTAGACATGTCTTGAGAAATTGTTCTTCTTTTAAAACAATGGATCTTTTTTATGAAGTTCTAGCCAGTAGATGTATAAACACCTTTGAAACCATCAGTATTGTTGGTTCAGAACTACACACAGTACAGAACACTACTGTATATGCATAAAGTACATGTTCAAATAGTCAAAGCTGAAAGATTTGTGTATTAAACAATCTGGCAATTTTAACCTTCAGCATTAAACAGACAGACCCCCATATATATATAATTTTTACATCATTCAACTTGAGCACAGGTGCCTTAATTCAGATTTTTCTCTAGAAGAAAAGAAGGCCTTTTCACATCCAGCCACTGAATTTACCTCAAGAAATGGCTCCCATGCAAACCTTCCCTTAAACCTCTGCTCCTATAAAGCTGCAGCTGGGCTTTACTGTACAATCTGATCATAAAACTCAGTAGATTCTTAACACAAAATAACATCAAAAATGAGTGTGCAGAAAAAAAAGAAGAGCACCTCAGGGAGAAAATCTGGCACTGTGAAAGAAGAATTTCTGCCATACAAAAAGCCTCTGCAGCTTGCAGAATCATATTTACACTGAGAGGGTCAGGTCTTCTAGGCTAATGATATTTTAAACTGCAGAACCTATGGCAAGATCAAAAAAGTCCAGAAAATTATTTTCCTTATTACTTGTAGGAAACTAGTGTTGTCTGCTTTGCAAGCAGAGAATTACTATTATTTAGGGCTGATTATAACAAAATACTTCCTGCTTTAAAATGCCTCTCAAGTATTAATTTTTTTCTGCAAAATAAGGTATTTTGTTAATACACTTTATTTCCAAATGAAAGAGAAAGACACAAAAAAAGAAAAATTCAACTGACTATAAAAGGAAGAGACAGGTCCTGACTAAACAAATTTGAAATGTAGATGACAAGGAGGCAAGAGAGCCTCGTGTTTTCTGCTCAGCAGCAGGCTTCTGAGCCCAGCCACAAAGCCTAATGCAGAGTAGAAAACCGAATATTAAACCTCTTGAGCCCTGGTCTTGTGCCTTGACCTAAGTCTTGTGCCTTAAATAAAAGTAGTTTTTTCTTCTTAAAGAGACTGTGGCAGGCTGCAAATAATAACCCTTAGGAAGCATCAAATTTTGTCTGGATTGGAGAGTAGAAACAAGCACTGCTTTATCAGGAAAACTTACTGAATAATTTACTATGTCTTTGCCATTCCTACTCTTCCACCATTTTCCACCTAAAACAACTTAGTAGCACCAGAAGAAGACAACATAAACTTCTGAAGTTCTTTTTACCTGAAGCTTATCCATGAATTAGTATCTCCCACAGAGATCCTCTAAATCTACACCCATACTGCTTTGAGACCAATAAACTGGCTTCTGGCTCCTTACTCCAGACAAATGCCAGGTCAGAAAATGCAAAATCAGGTCTCTCAAATTTGCAGCACAAAAGGATCACAGCAAAAACTTTCTTGGAGGCCTAAAGCCAGAACCAACAGCAACTCAAGTTTGTACGTATAAAATCACACAATCCAAAATAAGACCAAATCATGTTTTCTATTTTTCTGTTATTTGCACAGTCAATTCTATAGCAGCAATGAGAGTGTAAAACAATGCCCTTGAGAGCAATTGGAAACTCGAGCTCTCACCTACAAGAATCACGAGGCTCTGCCAGCAGCATTCCTGATGTGACAGACAGAGTGCTGGAGTGCTACCACGAGCTGAGCCATGGGACACTGTGGCAGCAGCTCTGACCACAGAGAGCAGGCACAGACTTTCCCGGGATTTTCCTGGGAAGCTGTGAGAAGTTGTGAGAAAGTTCAGAGAAAGACTTACAACAATTTTTATTTTCACTTGCTGCACCTGTTGCTGGGTACATGAGGAATGTGTTCTGGAGATTTGTTTACCAAAGGGTGGTTTCTTAATTGGACACTGGTGAGGGTGTTTGGATTGATTGACCAATGGGGTCGAAGCTCTATCAGATTGTCTAGAAGGGTTATGGGTTTCTTGATAATATAGTCTGATATGGTATAGTGGAATAAAGCAATGGCTCAGCCTTCTGCATCATGGAGTCAATGCTAATTATTACCCGGCTGGGAGCCTGCTACCACAAAGCAGAGCTACCACAGGCTGCTCTGGCCTCTGAGCTGCCCCAGGGTCAGCAGGGCATTGTCACCTCGTCCCTGCCACAGCCAAACACTGCCTGGATACCTGGGGTACAGAGAGAAGCACCAGGATGGGGAATCCCAGCTCAGGCCACACTGGGTTCCAATCCCATGGGCTCAGACCTCCACGTTGTGTCTGAGGTTGGAACAAACAGAGACACACCAGGGAGACCAGGGCCTCACACTGCCTCTGCCAGCTGGAACAGAGGAGCTGAGCCACTCACTGGGTTTAGGAGTTTACAGGGTTCTTGGCTTCCTTTTTGACATCCCTAAATAAAAGTGCTTTGGAAATAATGGTAATTAGAGCAAGTAGAACACTGCTGGAGTCAGCTTCCTTTCTCCAAGCTTGGTCAACAGTTAGAGAATCCCCAGCAACCCCCATTTGTGATCCATTCCCAGTGTTTACATGGCAGCTATTCCAAGGAGCTAGAGGCCTGATTTGGTGTCAGGATTCCCAGCTGTGCCATCACCCAGTCTGGCTGCTTAAGCCCAGCAAAATGACAGAGAGCACCAAGCACCCTCCTGCATTTCTCTGGTAGGGAATACAACAGGGTGTAAATTCAGAAAATTATGTCATCACTGATTTATAATCTCAGAACCAAAGGACAGCATTCAAATTCTGCTGAATGGTGTACTAAAGAATCTGCTATTTCCATGAACAGCCTTGTTTCTCTGGGCTGCCCACCATAATTCTCCTTCTTGGAAGCTACAGATCTCTGCAATAGCAATTGACTGTCCTTCCTCACCCACTGGGAAGCTTTGCAGTCACACAAGAATCTTTTGACTCTCTACAGAAAACATCTCTATTCTTTTCTCTCTCTGGGCTAGGAAAAATTCATTATGCATTTGAAACAGGCTGTATGTGCATTAAAAGCTCATCAGTCTGATCTGCTTTTGCCATGGACAGCTAAACTGTAGCTCATGGAGTTTGCTGTGTTTGTAAGGTTGTGGTTTTTTGTTCTTCTGCAATTCAAATATCTGCTATATTCTGGTCTAAGCACAATGTCCTTTACTTGAGATTTCTTGGCTTTCCAAGCAAATTATTTTTATGGCTTCTTTAAGTAGAGGCTTGAATTTTGTTAGTCTGCAGAGTAGATGAGGTTCCATTGAGAGTTTCATTTAGCTAGAGGACGTGTTAGAAGCTCATTGATTAGGATGAAAATGAGGATGTGAGCTTTAGGCTGTTCTCAATTCCTTGAGCTTAGCCAACATAAGTATTGAATTATCTCCTTTTTTTTACAAACACACAAACAGAATTTCACTTCTTTCTAAGGAGAAAACCTATGAAATTACTGTGAAGGTCTTTGAGAGACTATTCAAAGGACAGAATGCACTTCTCAAAACATTATCTGCTGTAAATCCATTAAAATATACAGAGAATAACTAGATGGTAATGAGGAAAGCAGTGAAAATAACATCATCCCACAATAAACTGAAGATCTACAATTAGTTTGTGCCCTGCCCCTGCTAATAATCATGGGAGCATAGAATCCTTCTCTTCCCAAAATGTGTTCAAAAAACCCCTTCATTTCAATTCTTAAGAAGAATGTGGGAAAATTCTGCCCCTAACATTTCAATTTACACACCTTTGAATTTCAACACTGTGTTATATGCCTTTCTGTTTAGGGGAGGATTTGCAAAGGGAGAAAGAAATTCAGCTGATTACATTAATATATCAATAAGGATTGCAGGATTTCAGCATTGCTGAAAAATCGGCCTTTTATGGCTCTCCAGCTGCTTCCTGATCATATAACAAACTCAATCTTCTGTTTATGGAATTACAGCCTGTTACCATGGAAATAATTATGCTGCAATAAACCCCTGCAGGATCAAATAAAGGAAGAGTGACTGAAGAGAGCAAATATTAAGGGAGGAAACAGTTACTCAGATACAACTCTGGTAATTAACAAATGCAGCAGGGATAACTGTACACAACACTCAAAGGTAAGTGGGTTTGCATTAGGACATGGTATATGTGCAACATACACACAGAGGTCTGTATGTTAGAAACCAAAAAGAAGAAGAAAAAGGAAACATAGAAATAAAATACACCATTTAAGCTGCATCTATCCAGTATGTTCCAAAGAATTTTGCAGCTCCCTGGCCAAGGCACATTGTTACATGCAACAATTTTGTAATTGGCCCAATTTTAACCAGGAGATAACATTCAAAACTCTTCCTTAAAGACATTGTTCTAACTCCTTGTACAATCCAGAGGCAGCCTCTTGTCTATTCATTTTAATGGCTGACCCTTTCACTGTAAACAGCATTAAAATATAGGCAAATATCAGAGGAAAATTTAAGGTTTTAAAATAATTCCCATCAGTATTGCTCATTTGAGACTTTTTTCTTCATTAAAAAATGTCAAGATATTTTCTGATTCTTCATCCAAACTGAATCTTGAAAAATGTAAAAGCCATATACAGGGCTTGGTTTCTCACTCAGACCAATCACAAAGCTTCCAGGTTTTCCCTTTGAGAATAAAATAAAACCAAGTCTGCATGGCTGCTTCAGGGTCTGCTGGAAACTCAAAGCAGGAGGAAAAGGGTTCTGTGTCACAGAATGAACAGGGAGCTATGGATCATTTTCTGCACCAGGCTCTCTTGATTAATGCAGCATGCCAGGTTTGCACTGACTCCTTTTGTAAGGCACACAGAACCATGGAAGCAGGGAGAACTCTACCCTACAGTGAGGCTTTTAGCACCACAGCAAACAGGTGGACTCAAAGGTTATTGAACTGCCATCAGTGTCTGGCTAAATCCACTGCTGACTTGAACACACTGAGTTTTCCTGTACCTTCCAAATCCTGCTCTCAAAACCTGCTTCCTTTGTCCTTGAATGTTTTAGTCATTTATGTTAAAAAATGGCAAAATCAGCAAGAAAATATTGAATTAGCTTGGGCAAATCCCATTCTCCCCTTGGCCGCAGTTCTGCCCTCTTTCCATATCAAGTATTCATGAGTTTGCAGACAGTCACGAGCTCATATCATTACTGAGGCACAGCATGTGGGAGAAAGTCCAGCACTGCTGTGTCCAGACAGGCAGAGGAACAGGACACTGCAGAGAAACACAGCGATGCCCTCCGTGCCAGAGGCTCACTGACCCAGCAGCCTCTCCCAGAGAAAGGCTGATGCCAAATGTCTCAGGGAGCAGGAGCACTGAGGATTGCACGTGTGCAGGAGAAGGCCCCAGGTAGGCAGCAATATTCTGCTGTCACTTTTCTGCAAAACAGAGGGATCAGCTGCAGGACAAGATACAAAACCTAAAAGCACAGGCTTATGGCTGATCATAGGAGGTGAGAGAAATCCCTCTGGATTTTGTTGCATCTAGTGCATATCTAGGTCATCCAGCAGCTGGAGGTCTCTTGATAGCCCCAGGTTCAGAGAACTGAGCTCAGAAGCTGCTGCCTAACCCTACCTCAGCACTCAGCCACACCAGGCACGGGCCCTGAGCAGCTCAGTTCTGGCCCAAGGTACAGAGCATTAACAAAGCTGCAGCATATCTCAAGCTGCTCTACATTGTGAGTATTACATTAAAATTTATCCAATGACTTCAAATTAGGTGGCTCAGTCCCCTAACAAAAATTGTTTTTAATGTTCTTGCTCCTGTTCTCTTGTTACTTTTCCATCTGTATCTGAATTGGGAACAAAGGACAGGACTCTACAGAATTCAAGACCACAAAAAGCCAGAAATTTCAGAAATTCTGAGGTCTGATGTCTCTGGTTAGATCCATATCCAGTGATACAGAGAAAGAGACACTGAACACTGACAGGAGCTTGTCTCTATAGGAGATAAAATCTTAGTGAAGTATTACCAGGGTCTGTAGAGGCCTGAGCATAAATAAGGAATACATTTCCAAGTTCAAAGTCAGAAAAAATGTCACTGCATGTCCACCCACTGAAACACAGGCTCACTCACTGGCCTTCCTCTGACACTGATGTATTCTCCAACCACCCACTTGGTATATTTGAAATACTTGCTTCCAAATAGCATCATCTATTCTCTAATGATCTTTCTAACACAAATGTCATTTAGATAGATAAATTATTTCCTAGCCATGCTGTGAAAAGCCTACCCTATTTTCTCCCAGCTTCTCTTGTTAAGGACAGGTAAATAAGAGCATTTACAAATAGCTCCTGTCTAAGCACCACGAGCTGCAGTTCTCAATGAATAAATGGCAGAAATAACAGCAGCAGACCAGCATTGTCTGCCCTCCCACATGACTGTCCTTCAGCTACCTAATGCTCAGTAGTTTTTGAGATCTCATTTTGGGAATACTGACAGTTCTGGATATTGCATCAGTGTCAAAACTGAAATTGGCAAGGTCCTTTGCTTCCTCCCAGCTCAGCTGGAGTGGCTAAAGGGCTCCTGCCTAATCACATAAATATGTTTCTTTGCAAATTGCAAAGCTGCCTGTCAGTCAAATCCCAGAAAATCCCAAAGGATTCTTGAAATTTTGAGGAGACTTCTCTCAGTGATTTTAGCACAGTAGGAACAAGCAAAACTGTTTTATTACAATGAACACACGTTCCTGAAACATCTGCCCAGGAGCAATTTTTAAGTGAATTGAAGATGGACCTCCAAGAATTCAGCTCACCTGTGATGCTATTCCATCACCAGCCAGCAGTCATTATTCAATTAAAGCTACAAAAGATTTCCTTTATATTGAATAAGCTCACTAAATGCTGTCATTTTGGGAGGATCCACATGATGCCCAAATTCTACTAATAATTTTAGGCAAGGTAAAAGTAAAAAAAATTTGGGAACAGTTTGTTCAGTATCTTCTAACAGAAATACTTCATTCTGAAGTGATGTTTATACATTGCTTCCCTTTAGACATCAATCTGTGTTTTTTAATTGGCAAAGAAATTAAAACCATTGAATAATCTGAACACATTTCATTCACCCTCAAAGTGAAATAATTCCTTCAACATTGACTCATTCTGGTACTAATTTCAATTTTAACCTTTCCTCAAGACACATGGAACCAAACAATCCAAATACAGAAGCAGGCACCATTTAGCATTTACTGCAGGTGACTAATACCATTTTCTTTAGAAATTAAGAATAAGACTACACAGATGGGTACACTATTTGGCTTGCTAAACACACTCAACAACTTACATCTCATTTCATGGTTTGGACTTGTTTGTTTTCTAAACAGCAAATTTCATAGTACTGAATATGACATTTATGGACAACCTGCACTCAGTGGCACCGCTTTAAAAAGCGATGCAGATTCGGGAACTTTGGTAGTTAGTTTCCAAACAATTATAAAATTATCATGTTAATGAGCATTCCCTAAGTCTGCTGATGATTTTACCTCCAGCACAAGGCCTTTCTGACATGAATATGCCAGTCTTTTTGCCTCCAGCTCTGCACTTGTGGTTTCCATAGGACAGCACACTTAAAACACAAGTCACTGTAGGAAACCAAAATCGAACTCACAATCACTGCTTTGTTTTGAAAAATCCAAGCCTTTTCTGTGCTGTTGGATGCACACATCCCACTGTAGCTAAGCTCTTCAATCCATGGGGAATTGCAGCTGGGGTATGGAACTCTAGTTCAAGCAGAAGACACTTTTCACAGCACTTTTATTTAGAGAAGTGTCCATTGTCATTAACAGCTTTTATTCAATCTCACCATTTCGCATCCCAAAGAGATGGGAAGAAAAGTTTTCATATTGTGGCTATTCAAACTTGGAGGAAAACAGAAGGATTTGAAAGGCAGTACTATAAAGATAATTCCAGTTAAATTAGTATAAATTATTTTATACAAATGCTATGTTGTATTCACAAACAACATCCACATTTTCAGGAACTCAGCACAACATTAGCAATATTGACGTCTCACATCTATTCTACTCTTTCAGGCTACAAAGATATCTATAAACTCAGAGTAACTCCTGGTCTAAAAAAAACAGCATGAACATAAAACGTGTCATGCAGCAGAGTTAAAACAAAACCCACAGATGAAAAACCTCAGATCCCTCAGTTTCAAGGGAGTAAAGAACATGTAATTGGGGTAGCTTTGCATTTCTTGGTAGCCACTAATTTAAAACAGGAATAAAACCACTCTACATTCTACACTGTGTACCAAGGAAAGAAGGTCTGGTAATTAACATATATTAAGGGCAACTGAAAATTTAGCAGCTTCAAGGTCCAAAAAATGATGATGTCAATTGGCTTCTAGGAAAAAAAAATATTTTAAGATAAAAAAATATTATTGGCGTCTACTCTGACCCCTTGAGTCTATAGGCAAGGCCATTGCCCAGTAATTACTATTTTATACCCACAATTTGCAGTTGGCTTTTTTTATCTTTTCTGTTTTAAAAAAGAAGCCATTGTCACTGAGAGACCATTTAACATCACATTATGGAAACTGTGCAGTAGAAATCAATTACAAGTATCTGTACAGTTAATGATCAGCACACCTGAAAGAAGTTCTATTTTTTAACTCTGGTGCACATCAGTTCATGAAAGTAAAAAAAAAATATTTCCAGCAGAACCAGATGCCTGACTTGCAAATCTGATTCCAATAGTTCTTCACTACAGTTCTGAAGAAAGTAGAAATTTCCTAACAGTGGGCAAAAGTCAAACATAAGCAATACCTTTAATTGGCAATTTAAGAAGGTAAAATGGAAATGTGTTTTTGTGAAATTTAACTCAATGTGTATTTGTGACTACCTTTGTCAGAGCAAATATAATCTATAGGGTACTCTGCTGCTCTCCTTTCTCCTATTACTTATCAATCAGAAAATTACTTACCTAGAAAATGGTCTCCTGTAGTAGGAAGCTGAACGGGTATAATGTATAATTTATATATGGAAATTTAGGTGTCAACACTGTGACAATTCATCAGATAAATATTTTTGCAGTTAGAGTTTTCTGTATCTGCCTCCCTCAAAGAATGAGCATAATACAGATTATCTCAATGATATGATGTTGTTTTGGTGTGTGGAGCTGAACTGAATTTTTAATTTTTTCTCAGCTACAAATCAATCAAAATGAACAAGGCTTTTGTGTGGTATGAGAGAAGCTGTTCTGATGCCATCCCTCTCAAGAGGGCCATTCACAGTGAGAGCCCTAACATGAAGCAACTAAAAATTAAACAGAATGAGGTTTTCCAACATCCACCTTGCCATCTGTGAGGGATCATTTTCAGCTCCTACTGTGGCTGACCAGAGTGTTCTGGACATTCCCCTCTTGTTTTAAGGCTACCCTTGTAACTTAGTCCAGTCATTTCATGCAGGTCTGTGCTTCAAGCGAGTCTTGGAAAATAGTTTTGCTTTGAAGCACATTTCTAATCATAGTCTTTGAATTGATAACTATCTAAGGGGCACTTTGTAAGGTTCAGAAGCTCTAGATATTTCAAATCTGACAACTGAATCCAGCAATGTCTGTATTGGGGTGTTTCTACCATGGGTGTGCTCAAATAAGCAGCATTTGAAATGCTGATTGCAGTCCCATAACCATTACAGGGCTTTCTCAAAATCAGCTACCAAAAGTTATTAGAAACTTTGAATATTCAAGCTTTAATAGATTTAAAGATATGATAAGATCTTTGGCAGGGAAATGAGTGGTTTAGGTATCTCTGTGACATCTCCTTGGGGAGTGAGGAATCACTGTAGTTACATTTCCAAGATGAAAAAGTTTTCTATCTTACACCAGCCTAACAGCTTCATCCTATGAATGGGGGAAAGAGCTGGAAAGGTACTTACTCAGAGAAAAGAGCAAGAAATTAAGTATTTCTGTTTGTTTGAAACCACTTGGACCCAAGGCCAGTCAGTGGGAAAAGACATTTGGAGAAGTTATTTTCTGATGTTTCCTCCATTATTGTCCTATTCACTTTTCAAGCCAACACACACATTCAGCATTCCTAGCAGCCTCTGGGAGGAGCTCCATATTTTAACTACATATTGCATGCAAACACATTTCTGCTTTCTTCTCTTTGCTTTTGGTCGTTGTCTTGCCACACTCTTATTCTATTCCCTAAGCATAATCTCTTGGAGACTATTTACTAATACAGTTGGAAATTTATTCTCATATGGTAGGGCTCTTTCGGTGTTACATTTATTCACAAAGAGCCCTTCATAACAAGCTCAAATTCATAAAATTATTTCCTGCTCCAGCCAGATGGAAATATTTAATGCCAAGTCAAGAAACTGCAACAGCACAGGCTCTTGGCTGACCTAGAGCGAGGGGTGAGGATGGCAGGGGAAAAAAATAAAGCCTTAGGAATAGAGGAGAAAGTTGGTCATGATACATCAGTTACCACTGACAGAACATCAGCAGTGACTCCTGACTGAAACAGGCACTTCAAATCAACTCCCCTCACTCCATCACTAAGATACTCCCAAAAGAAAGGACCAGCCTGGAGATACAAGGAGCAGGAACATGTTGCTTTTGCAGTCCCAGACTGTCATTTTGCCATGGGGACAGCTGGCACTCATCCTTGCAATCTCTTCCAGATGCCTGC
This sequence comes from Peucedramus taeniatus, assembly GCA_013400575.1. Lineage (NCBI taxonomy): Eukaryota > Metazoa > Chordata > Aves > Passeriformes > Fringillidae > Peucedramus > Peucedramus taeniatus. The sequence goes on from WBNO01013934.1 coordinate 204,946, forward strand.
TGCACCACAGCTGGTTGCAAGCCCACCATCCCCAGCTCTGAAGGAGAGAAGGAGGTCAGAAATCTTACTCTGGTTGCGCCTTGCTGTCTTTCTCAGCACAGCCTCCTCCATTCGGGCTTTTTCTTCCCTTTCCCTCCAGCGCCTCAGCTGCTCTTCTCTCATCTTGTAGAACAAGATCTGCTTTTGCTCTTCATTCAGCTCTGCCAGGAGCTCAGGGTCAATATACATATCACGCAAAATTTGCTGCAGCATGATGACTCCAAAAAAATTAAAATAAAAAAGATAAGGAAAAACAAAAGAGAGAGAGAGAGACCTGCTTCCAATTATACCCACTGCAGTGACAAAAGCCCACTGATGGCACTCCAGAAAGCAAACTGCAGCAAAGGAGCTCTCCCACACCTGCCTGCCCAGGAGAGGTTTGATTCCTGCTCTGGCCCTTTTTGTGCAGGCATATTCTGCTCCTTGTCTTGACAGGGACAGAGTTCTTATCTCATCCTCCAAATGTAGGGACAGGTGTCACGTGAATGTAAGAAAAACTAACAGAAAAGGCTAGGGAAAAAACATGAAATGAAAAGGCTGGGAGAAAAAAGTAGAAGTCACTTGAGTGCTCCTGACTGCAAGCCAGTAAAAATCAGGGATTCTTGATTGAACCCAGCAGCTTTGCTCCCTTGAGCAGAAGGAAATTCAACATAGAGAGTCTCAGAGTTTCAGGTCAAGCAGTTCCCCTCAGCAGCAATGCACTCCCAAGGGTGTGAGCGTTGCCCAGGGGTTTAAAGTGATGTCATGGTTAAAGGTATCACCTACACCAACAATATCCATGTCACTTTGGGAACTGATCTCTCCTGATAAGAGAGGAGTTTGCATATTATTTCTCAGTCTAGCCTGTTAACCAGTCTCAACAGAGTAAGGCAGGTCACAGTTACCTGGTGTTGACAAATACTGTCATGCAGCAAATTGACTAAAATGTTTCTAAAATTAAAAGCAGATGTTACAAAAGCCACAAGAATCTTGTTAGCACTTTATAAATAAATTAATATGAATTAAACAAGAATAGGTTCTCAGCAATTCACACAGACTATGCAACCCCTGATGTTAATTCATTTTCCACTTGGTGACTGGAGAAATTTACAATGCTGCTCTTCCAGGAGATTATAGCTCTTTACTATGTAACAGTTTTATCAAAATCAGCAAAAATAATATTTCAGCACCAGGGCCAACAGCCACTTAATTTTGTAAAAAACCCAAACCAAACCAAAGCCCAACACACTAGAAAGCAAACTCTGGATTTGGGAGCCTGTTTTCACTGGGCAGGGGCTCAGCTCCTCTGGGGAGGGAGGGCACACTGTGGGAGGGGGCTGCTTTGTGAGACAAACCAAAGTGTGGCCACTCAGAGGCACAACAAAACACAGATCACATCAGCAGGCTGAGCCACATCCCACTGCTCGATTTTTACACAAGGAAGAGAAAGAGCAGGCTTATGTTTCCTCACGAGGAAGCTGCTTTTTAGATAAGGAGCTATCAAAGCCCTATGAGACTTCCATGACCTCATATTCAAAAACACCCTGCTAATGCACCTATTCATATGTCCTTCTTTTGAGGAATGTACAATATTATTGCCCTAATTTAGGTGGAAAATCGAACTGATATAAACCAAAGTTCTGGTGAAGATATTCTATCACCTGGAAACAATGCCAAAGGTGCTGGAATGATGCCTTCAGCTGAAGCAGGATTTCAGCACCCATCATGTATGGGCTGTAAAGAGTGTAGTCCACATGCCACTCTGCAATTCAGGATTGGTCTTATGTACAGATTTTGTCCCTGAAAAAAAAAAAAGCCTTTATTATTACTATTATTTTCTTAAGAAATACAGATTGGCAAGAAAAAATCTAAAGTAAGAAAGATTTTGTTATGCTTCTCCATTTTACTTAGTCAGGTATAGAAAGGGGAGACCCTGAGGGGGGTTGGCTTTTGTTTCTCTGCTTCTATTCAATTATATTAGAGCTGTGCCTCCACATTTTGGCACTAATTGAAAAAGACTCTCCTTTGCAAAGGCTTCAGGGTAAGCAGTTTCACCATTTTACTCATTTGTCATCATTCTTTATTTTATTTTGCTTGACTTCACAGACCAGAAATTAAATCCTGATCAGAAGCTATCACAGTGCAGTGAACAAACTCTTCATCACGGATTATGTGTATTTGAGCATGACAAGTAGCACCATTTCTGAACAGCATTCAGCTGCAGAAGCAGCTCAGGATGGAGATACAAGACACAAGACAGAATGCAAACAAATATTCAGGCAACTACTTGTAATGTTCAATGAGCAACCACACAAAATAAAACCAGCAAGAGCAAAGAGATGAAATGACACTTCACGAACAACCCATTGCCTGAAGATTTTTCACCGAAAATATTTGAGGATGATAAACAAATGATCAAGTGGAATTAATCTGTGTGGGAATTATTTTTTCTTTAAAAAAAATAAAAAAGTCACACGTGGAAGTGTTATCATCTAATCACAGCAGCAAATCCAATCAACTTCCTTGTCGTGGATTCTCTTTGGGTTGCAGCAATCCCAAAATAAACTGGAAATACAAAGGAGAAGTAAGAAAGATAAAGAAACATCCCACCTGATGTAAGCCAACATCCAACAGAAGTAGAAACAACATTCAGAAATTTTGCTATTAATTTTTAACCTGTTAGACACTGATTCTCATTGCAGTTCATGTTTCCACAAATATTCCAAACACATAGATAGAATTATCACAAAAAAATTATCACCATGATCTCTCCTGATTGCGCAGAAAATTAAGCAAATCTATGAGATCCAAAATAACCTTGAAGAAAACCAAACCTACTATAACAACTCTTGCTGTTTCTAGGATTAGCTCATCTTCTGTAAGGTGATGAGCTTTGCCACTCCAACCAACCTAGAGTCAAAAAACTGAGGGATAGGAAATAACTCAGGCAAAACAAAAAATAAAACTTTTATTGCAAAATAATTATCCTCTCTCTTCTCTCCCATTCCCAGGCCTAATTAACATATGGATAAATTAATGACTGAGAAGAGAAGGGAAATTTGTAGTAAGGATGCCTGTTTCCTGATTGTGGCCATCCATCATCTTTCCAGCTTTCCTGAGAAGTATTTTGAATAGTTTAGGAGGACAACAAACTCTCCATTGCTTTTCCACCTTTGTTAACCCTACTTCAAGAGTCCAAGCTAAGCTAAACTCATTACAGAAACATTATAACTCAACAGCCTATGCACAAAATAAAAGTGACTATTAATGGAGTTCTTTGTTGGCAGTCATTACCTTGCAATAATTGCCACACATCTTGATGCTCTAATTAGTAGCAGTCTCTGCAAGGGGCCCAGAGCTGTTTAAAATTTAAGCTTGGAGTTTCCTTTAATCTTAAATGGCATCTTCTGGGACTAGACACACTCTGCCCCACCTCTGGTGTAGCATCTTTCTGGCTAAGCACTCCTCAACACTGCCCTAGGATCCACCTGCTGGGGGAAGGGCAGGGAGGGAGGGAGAGGAAAAGACACAGAAAAACATTTTCATTTCATTTTTTAAGAAAGGGGAAGTCCTTTATTGGCTAAGGGCTGCAAATCTCTTCATCCATTTTCCTCTGAGCATGTGCATCTTCCAGTCCCTGAACTGAACAGGTCACTGGCAATGCTGATTATTGCTGAGCCAGGAGAACAGCATTTGCATTTTATGACACAGCCATATAATCTACTTTAGCCATGTAATTTACACAAAAATATCGTGCTATAACCTATACATTACAGGGGAAGAGAGGGCTGTAATGCATCTCTCTCCTTAAAGAAAGATTAATATGATTGAGAAAATATTAATTTAAAAAGATATTTTCTTAATATACTTACAAAAAAAAAAATCCGTAAAGAAAAAATGTGGCAATCATGATTTCTAGACTCTGAACTCCATGGTCTTAATCAATTTGTAGTGGTTTGTGTCTTCATATTTTTCATTTTTTAAGAGGAAGGAGCATGCAGTATCTTAATTTTTCAAGTCCTGCTGTGTCAGCATCTAAAGAAGAACAGTAGAACCTGGAACTGAATGGTGCAGGAGGGACCTGACCATGGAAAGGGGAAAGGTGAAATTAACATTTGGCCAAAACCCTACAAATCTGTCACTACAAAAGCAAATGTGCTTTGGCATTCCCCATGAACTAGCCTTATGTCTGATTTGAAGTTGCTGTTAATTAAAAGCTAGAAAAAAAACCAAAACCAATTGAGAACCATCCCTTCCCCACCTCCTCTATCACAGATGGGCACAACAAAACCTGCCTGGTTTTGCTCCATTTCCATTGTCAAGTCTGTGGCTCCCTCTAAGGGCTGAAATGAGTTTCTCAGCAGCACAATCTGCAGCTGGGTCAGAATGATTGTCTCCCTGGAGCTGCTATTCCATTACAAAGCACCACAAAAAAGCAAAAATGAGGCTGTTTTTTTCCAGACCTTCCTTTTCCACAGAGCTCCAGCATCAGTAAATCAGACCCCAGCATGTTTTGGAACATGGGCAGGCTCTGCATGCTCATCATCTTCCCTGTGCTCATTTAAGACTGCTATTTCTACAAGGCATTGTGTTAAATACAAAGAAAAGGGAGGGAAATTGAGTTATGTATAGCAAAATAAATAAATAGATAGATTAAAACCTCATCTTAATGAAATGAAATGCAGCAAGAGAGCTACAAACCAATCCATGAGAAAATGTGTCTTATACTGTCAGTCTAACAGCTGCAAGTGAAACTATGCTAGCTGGGGATTTTAATGGTGCAATGAAGATTTACAGTGGCAGGAGTCTCATCAGATAGATGGGTTTTGCTTGGTTTTATTTTAAATCAAATCTGTTACTCCTCAGTCCCACACAGAAATCAGACAATCACAATTACAGAGAGCACTGACAGTAGGGAAAGCAAAGGGATGGGAACTAACCTAGGAAAAGCAGTATTTGCAGTCCAGGGCTGCAGAGAGCAGAGCCATCTGTCATTACTCCAGTCTCCCAAGGTTAGTTTTGTACTCTGCAACACTACCTGCCCTTCAGAAGAAGTCCCATCAGTGATTATTTTTGCCTGGCACTGTGGCAATCCTACCCAGCAAGATTACTGATTACTTTAGGGCTATCCCTTTGTGTTCTGTGCCACAGCTGTCACACACACAATTACACTGGAGCCTGTGATGCCTTCAAGGTTCAGCACAATTTATTAGAGATTTGGGGACCTGAGTGGAAAGGACAGCCCTTCGATTTTTCTTCAAGCTGATAATAGATATTCCAAATTCTGACCTGCATTACAAAGGTCTGAGAAGTATGTAGAACAATCTATACTTGATGTTTATTGCTGCTAATACACTAACAATAGCAAGACACAGCAAAGAGCTGGCAGGTCCCATCATCATTTTTCAAATGGAGAATAAAGCATCCACTATTAAAATAATTCAGAGTGAAAGCGAGTAAAGTAAACCAAACAGAAAAAAAAAGCCAAGGTTCCTTGACAGAGTTCATCTGAGAAAACATGGTAAAAAGGGCTACAACCAGTGCTCCCTAAGCCAGCCACTGAAGAGACAGACTTTGCAGAGGAAGGACAGAAGATGATGACAGAACACTCCCATACACTGCAGTTAACTAGAACAGAGTTCTTGGTACTTCACCAACTCTCCCTGGGATTGTGCTGTCTAATTCAATTGGTGTCTATCTCATTTACAAAACAGTAATCAAGCTCTTCAGGCTGGGCTCTCAGCTACAAACGGGGTGTACTTGGCTGGCAGGCAGCAGGCTCTACTTGGGAAGCAATTACAGCTCACTGAGTGCCTGTAGGGCTCTAACCTTATCAGATGAAAAGGCACACTGGTGGCAGCCTCCAAGGACTTTTCTTTGTTCAAAAAGATATGCAGAATGCACTGCCTCCTGCTCTCCTATTTACAGCTCCTTGCTCACATCAGGACGTTGTATTGCACTGTATGAAACACAGCCTGTGCTTACACTGCAGGCCAGCTTTGTGCTGGGGAAGTACAAAATACATCAGTCCATCTGTTTCTCAGCAGAAATCTCCAGTGGAAACTGAAGGAGGCCATCCATGATCCTTCAAAGCAAAAATGGCTGCCTTTCAACTCTGGAGTGATAGGCTTTTCTTAAGGGTCTATACACCTTTTCTTTTTATTGATTTACCTCTATCTGATCTTTATAATGATCTGTTAAGCAAGGAGGAAACTAAGTGCAGACAGCTGCCTAAAGAATATTGCTGCAGTCTGCTCTTCTTCCCCTGCCCCTCAGCACACACCTTTCCAGACCCAGCTGTCTGCATAACAACAGGACACTTATCTTCAAGCAAGAATTCAGTATTCTCCTTCCTATGAATTACTTGCTTTGTATATCTGCAAAGCCCAAAGAGACCCTTGAATTCCATGACCTAATTGCTACATGAAATTATTCCAGCATTTGGTATGTTTTCAGTGAAGTTCATTACAATAAGCTACCCAAGAGATATCATGCTCTACATTATGCGAGTTTCTTCTCTCAGATATAATATTAACTTATGAAAATGCTCAGTAAGTTCAGTTTTTTCTATCTCACCATAAGTGCATATCATGTAAGAGCTAATTTTCTTTAATGTACTCCCTGGTACCATTCAGCTGCATTATACATAATGCAGCAGTGGTAGCATATCAACTTCACATCATATCAGACACTGCATTATGGCAGCTGAATTGATTACTTGTGTAATTGAAGGGCACCAATAGGAAAATTTTTAATCATTTAAGTGACTCATCAGCTTTATATACAAAATGCCTTGCTTTACTGGCACCATGCAAGTGACTTACTTTCAAGCCATAGCACTTTTGCCCACTTAAGCCACTTCTTATTCTTGTCATCTTTGTTGGCAGTACAATCCCACAGATTTACAAGAGGCAGAGCATAAACTAAATGTTTTCTATAAAGGATTTCTTTTGACTATCAGACTCCTTGTCTGATAGTCAATAGACCAAATAAAGTCCTTGTTTGCAAGATCAAATAAAATCCAGCTAGACAAAAGTAGTTTTGTTTCTGATGGGAGTTTTTGTGGGTCTGTTTTTTTTTTCCGTTATTCTTTTTTTTTTAATTGTAATATTTCACTCACCGTAAGAAGAAGGTCTTTTCTTTGTTTCCAAGGGTCAGATGGAAAAATCCACAAACACTTTTATATTGTTCTATTATATTGTTCTTTTATTTTCAGCTTCACTTGCTGCCCACTTCTTAAGGTAGCAAAACCTCTGCTGCAAAAAAGTGCCTAACTTGCTGCTGCAGATCACATTCAGCACTTTCCATGTCTTGACACGGAGATGCTGTTCAAAAGTTTAAAAAGCAGTACCTAAAGGATTTTGAAAATCCTTCCCTTTTACTTATTAATACCTTCTCCACTGCTGTCACATACCATGGAACAAAGAGGAGCTCAGGACATTCCTGAAACTTACTTGTTTTGTTTTTTTTTTTAACTCTAATCATCTTCCCAGTTTCAAACCACAAAACCTGGATTAAGCCTACTGGCTCATTTTCACAATACAAGCCTGCATAGCTTTGGTATTCATGTCTGTGCTCCATTCGCCTGACAGAAAATACCCTCTCCAAAGCTATTTGCAAAATTATGACAGATCTGAGTTTCACAATAGGGATGTGTCCCTATCAAACCCTTATGGCAGACTTATGAAGAACAGCTATATTTCATTCTCTCTCTCATATCCTCAACCATGAGAACCACCTCCTCATTCTTTTCCAACAGTGCCATGCACTGCACTTCTCCAGGGTTTTATCTTCTCCTAAGTTTCTTCTTTTGATATTTCTACTGTTGTTTCCTGCATTAATCCTCTGCCCACTGTCAGCAGCTCCTGCCTGAGAAGGATGACCAGCTCAAGCAATTCCATCTCTGCTCCTCTCATTGCAACAGAGGATTGCAGTGTTTTCATGGCATCCCAGCTTTCCCCTCTCCCAAGAGGAAGATGAGCCCCTCTACAATCCCCATGACCCAAATATGCAGAGGCAATATACTCCATTATATTAAATATATTATACAGTATGACCACAAAATGACTAAACACTCAGAGTTGATTGAGGAATTTCTTCCTACAGAAACTTTTGCTTTGCTGTAACTGACACCGTGCCATACAAGCTAGATCATGCAAAGAGACATTTCATTAATTGGGTAAATATTCAAGCCACTCCTGAGTAACAATGGATTCAGGCAGGTTATGACTACTGCTCCAGGTCTTTCTATCCCTTTAGCAAGTCATCTTAAGCCACTACCACGCCCTCAATTAAAAAAAAAAAAAAATCTAATTGCCAAACAAGCATCATGTCCATGTGCTCATCTTAGAATTCTATAAGCACCTCCTTATTTTACCATGGTGCAAAGAGTGAGCTGCCCAGGGGGCAGGTGATGAACCACTACCACTGTTTGGTGTTTTTCTACTCTCTCACTGCTACCCACATGGATCATCAGCAGTGGGGATCCTGCAAAACACTGGAAGACAGAACCTCAGAAATGTGGAGAGGGTTCAGATTCAGCCACCAAAGTACACTCCAAAGGCCTGTAATGGTTAGAGTTTCCAGCTGAAAGCCACTCCCAAGTGGCTGCAGCTGCCCATAGGTCCATTTCCATCACAGCTGGAATAACCTTGAAGAATCACATTTGACTGGTAAAATGTGATTTATTTAGCAGAGGTGGAAGTTTTTACATTAATACTCTCAGGAGTTTCAACTCACTCATCCAGCAGGTTACATCTTATGGATACAAGCAGTTCCTTTGATTAAATTATACTGATAATCATCAGTCTCTCAGTGAGATGAGTTGTACACTGACATGGAACAGGTTAGTGAGAACTTTTTAATTTTTCACTACTGGCACCACAAACAGTTCTTTGGAATCTAAATTAACCATCAATTCTGAGCCCTAGAGTGATCCAGTGAGCCACATGAAGCCATCCCACTTTCTCCTATGAAATTCAGAAAGGTCACAGATCTGCTACATTCAGCCTTAAGAACAAATGCTACAGGGATAACTGGGTGAAGAGATAATGGCTTGTGATGATCAAAATGATCCAATAGTCCCTGCTGGCTTATTTACCATGGATCTATAAACTCACCCAAGACTGAGACAGACTGCTTCTAAGTGGAGCTATCATCAAGCAGATCAAAGAAGTCAGCACTTAAAAAGTATAAATGCCAGAATGCACTGGAACAATGCTGGACTTGTACAGAAAAAAAAATATTTAGTCTTTAATTTATTCATTTAAAGTAATAATCCTTATAAGCATAATTATGGGAAAGAAAACAAGAGTTTTAAATCCATCTCTAAATTTTATTGGAATTGCCTGCAGATTTGTCACCTTGCTTTGTTGGCCCAGCTGTTAAAGAAAATATAGACTGAAGCAAGCATTTAACTTTATGCTGTATAGTCAACTTTAGTAAAATCAATGGGATTACCTAGACTGTGCAATATTAAAGAGCTTTGTAGGTCACTGAAGAAATGGGATCAGACATTGCATTTTCCCTGAAAAAGCACAGTAACTACCAGGGACTATTATATGATATGTGTGGGAATAGGATCATACAGGCCAAATTCTTATCCCAGAAATAACCCTTTGGAAGCCACAGGCAAGCTCACAAAACCAAGAAAACATTCATCTGAAAGGCCAAAAAGCCACAAACATCCTCTAGAACAGAGGGGTTGCTTGGAGAGAAGATGCACACATGCAGGTCCCTTTGGGCCAAAGAAGAGTCAGTAGAGCACTGTAACAGCCTGGAGGCTTCTCTAGGCTGCACAGGAGTTTGAGCTGCCCCAACTATGCAAAGAATTTGGCTCAGCTAAACAGGAAACTGGTCCTGGTGATTGTATTTCACTCTATTTTCTCCCTTTCTAATTAGCCTCTCCTCACACGATTCCACAGAAGTACTCAGAGACTGTATTTCTTTAGTTGTTGTTGTTGCTCCATTACAAAAATGCTGCATTAAAACTTATTTTCTGGAAGTAAAATCCATAGTAGAGCAAGATGGTCAATATTTAGGAATATTGCATTCTTTAGGAGGCAACCAAGAGACATTCAGTATGTAGAACAGGGACTAAATGCCAGAAAAAAAAAAACAACCAAGCTGCAGGAGGATGCAGGTGGGTGATACAGGAAGTCAGTTTAAGGTCACAGCTCAATTTAAGGTCAGAGCTAAATTTAAAAAAATAAGGAGAAAGGAAAACTGTTACAAACTAAAAACAAAATAAACAGACTACACTGTTTTAATAAAGCAAGAGCCCATATTTTAACCACTCAAATAACCAATATTTAACCATCCATATTTAACAATATTATAATCATCCAATATTTCATTGTAATCTAGATCTTCAATCAGAAACTATGCTAGGCAGGTGGAAATTGTGAAATTGCAACCAAGTCCAGATTTCCATGATGTTTGCCTCCCAGAAATTCATCAGCTTCTGGACTATTGAGTCCAGAAAATTGACTCAATCTAACTCAAACTAAAATGATTCATTTTTCATTGTGAACAAATTCCCTTTTTTTTAAATTCAGTAGCAGGTTGAACACAAAGGTGCTTCTCTGATACTGGTATATCACTGTATCATGCAGCTCTTACATATCAACAAAATAGTTTGCACCATGAATGATATGTGATCTCCTAGTAAAAGATATTTTGTGATTCTTTTCTAAATATTCAATAAACAAAATCATATATAAGGATATTTTTCTGCATTTACACATTCCTTTATCACACAAGGATTGCAAAAAATCATATATGCAACCCCATTCAAAAGAACAATCCTAATTTCATAATTTTTAATGTCTAATTATGTATTGTCATCACCAAAGTGGAATGAGATGAAGGAAATCCACAACAGATTCAGAAGAATGCACTCAGTTCTGAGCATCATAAATTCCTGCACATATCCTTCCCTTGTCATTTCTCTTTTTAAGTTCACATGTATCAGCAACAAGTCTCTTTTCATGGATTTTACAGGCTCTTCTCTGCCCTACAAAACCAGACGTTCAGGTAGTTTCCATCATCTCTGGTTTTCTTAGAAGAAAAAAAGAAGGAAGCAATTTTTTTACCTTCCAAGCAATTTTATAATATCATAAGCAAAATGCACAAGCCCTTTTCTCTGAACAAAGAAGGTGCTGGGTTGCTTTGCTGCTCTTCAGAACAGGCAATTCTCCACTCACACGATGGAGAAGAGTATTTCATTTCAGGAATCTGACACAAGGAACAAGCATGGTTGGGTTCCCTGTATTTTCTAGAGTCCCTCCAAAGCTCAGCTGGAATATCTTCCAACTATCCCTAAGTGAGAACTCTGGCCATTTTTTATACAGCTGAGCTGTAGGACCTACCTGCTTCTTTCTCTTGATGTTACAATTTTCACTGCCTCAGGAGACAGAGAGCTGGAAATAGAGCAGCTCGAGTCACAATTCATTCAATGAGCTTTGAATCTGTCTCTTGAGCCTCTGCATGTGCAACTGAAGGAGAACCAGCCTAAAAAAACCTCTAGCTATTAATGAAAACTATTGGAAGCAAACCCTCAAATACTCAGAGGGCCTCAGAAAGAATTGACACCAAAAATTAATCTCAGCAGTGAAGTTCCTCTGATCTCCATTATAAACTGAAAAAGAACAGCAGGATTTATATAACAATAGGTAATTAAAAAGTGGCATAGAAGATAGTGAATATTTCACTAATGGTAATTCTTACAGTGTTGTTTGAATTTTGCAGTCAAATGCATGAGTTCTCTGAGCCTGACAGAGATAAAGCACAAATAACTGAATCTAATACCTGCTTCTAAGCCTTTTCCCTGAGCAATAAATTTATTAATTGCAGAAAGCAGGATCTAGCTTTCCTTTTGTGCTCTGCATGTTGTCACACATGGATGGAAATAATTAGCATTTATCAGAAGGGTTTTGGCTCAAAAAAGTTCAGTGAAAGCCTAAGTATTTTGGAGATGTATCAACAAACATTTCATTAAGAAAGGCTGATTGGGGCTGGGTCTGTCTATGCCAGTGAGACATTCTCATTGCTCTGGCCCCAATACTAAAATCCTGGATGCACCTGAATGAATTCCCATCTAAACACAGAGGTGTGTGCATTGTAGCCCATTCCCAAAGCAGCTTTGTGAGCCTGGCTGGGTATCTCTGCAGCCTTCTAATTGAAATACCAAGGTTTCAATTCCAGAGATGACACCCCAGCACAGCTCAGGCTGTAGAAGCAAAAAATAAAGCTGAAATCTTCCAATGTAGAAGAAAATGAAACGTCAAGACATCAAAAAACTTTTCTGAAACCAAGCTCCTGTTGTGTAGCCAGCCTCTATTGTGACACATGTTATGAAGCAAATTATCTTTTTACTGAACCAGATGGGAAGAATGAAAAATCTATAGCTAATTTAAAATCTGCCTGCTACACACAATATCTAAAATATTTTCCAAATGCATAGTGGCAGAACAGTTCTCCTAAACAAGAGATTTGCTCAGTTACCCTCCAGATCATCATTGATACTCCCTTAACCATTGCTTAGTGTCTAAAAAAAGTTCATTAATTTTCTTTCAGAAAGTTTCTTACCAAGGTCCCAAGGAAAAAAAAAAAGGATTTGAAAGTAAGTTACATGAAAGGACATGACATCTCCCAGCTTCAACAAAAGTAGGGAACCTATAGACAAGTTCTCTCTCTTTTTTTTCCACTTGCTTTTTTCACATGAATAAACTTTTAGAGCTAACCTCTGACAGGCTAGGGTTTCTATTTTGCTAAACATTACAGCCAGAGAACCAAGGTATGGAAAACTGGCCTGTACTCATGATAGTGAAGGATTCCCAGGTAAAAGAGGGTGGCAATGGTTTGTAATTATAATGTCCTTTGGTCACACAGATCCCCAGCTCCTGCCCCACAGAGCAGAGCTCAGGAACATGCACTGAGATTGCTTAGGCTTTACTGCCTTAATGCAATTCACAGATTTCTAATTCACTACAAGGACTCACCACCTAATTACTAAGGCCTCAGTACTCCAGGGAGACAGGGGAGTATTAACCCTGCTTTAACCCCTTTAACTAAAACCTGCAAAGAAATAAATCTTCACACAACTGTTCAGACACAGCTGCATCTGTGCAAGTCTGTGCCACGGCCTTCCAAGCAGCCTGAGGAGTTCTGTGGGCAGCAGCACCTGCACAAACCCACCAGACTGCCACAAGCACACAGCAGCAGCAGCAGCAGCCTGCACACAACAAAGGATGTGCTGGTCTGCCAGGACTGAAGTGCAAGATGGCAAAGTAGAAGAGAAACTCAAGAGTGTGAATGAGCTCCTGCACTGAGCTCACAGAAACTATTTGTCCCAACAGCACTCCTTAAGATGTTGCAGAAGTGAAGGACAGTAAATCCAAATCCATTGCACACAGAACTCTTACTCCTCAGCATGGAGTGGATTGGTCACCTGTTGTAAAAAACTTGACCCTTCGTGGCAGGGAAGAACAATGCTCTGACTCCATGTGATCAGAAGGCTATTTTATTATTTTATGATACTATATTATGTTAAAGAAAACTGTACTAAACTATACTAATTAATAGAGAAAGGATAGTTAAAGAAGGCTAGAAAGATAATAATGAAAAACTCGTGACTCTTTCCAGAGTCCTGACACAATTCTTGTGACCATTGGTCAGTGATGGAAAACAACTCACACCAGAGCCCAATGAGGCTCATCACTTCAGGTAAACAATTCCTAACACATTCCACATGAGCAAAACACAGGAGAAGCCAATGAGATAAGGACTGTTTTCCCATCTTTGGGCCTCTCTCTGCCTTTTCAGCTTCTCAGGATAAAATCCTGAGCGAATATTCAGTGACATGTAAAGACCACAGTCATCCTCCTGAGACTAATGGTGCTCATGCCTTGGAGCTAACCTGAACTTCTCCCATGACACTGTTCCAGCAACAAACAAGATTAAGAATAGTGTTTTGAAAACTCTGAGAAACATTAGCATGTGGGACTCATAAAAGTGACTCACACAAAGTAGGAACCAGAGCCTTGCAGCATTACCAACAACTTGAATCTGCACATGCAAGCTTCCAGACTAAAGTTAAATTCTGTCAGGATCACAAATCATCACATCTATTCCTCTTAGTAATTTCTTTGCTTTCCAGAAGCATCTCTTAGTAATGAGGACTGAAATGACAGATATTTTCTACCTTTGCCTTTTCTTAGAAAGGGTAGTTTCTTTCTGGTTCCTAAAATCAAATACTTCAATTCCATCAAGCCTCTGACCACCACAGGGATCTCCAGATCAGCTTCTTTGAAATGCAAGTCAAGGGAAAGGTGGGATATGGTGGTGGTTTTTTCCTCAGCTGAAGACACTCGGGCTGACAGGCATCTGATGCTTTCCATTTAGGATTTTTATTCTGTACTAAAAAGCATAAAAATCTGTGGGTGTATGTATATTTTTAGTGCACCAGCAGCACACAAAACAGAAAGCAAGAAGTGGTGCATAAAAATTGCAGCAGGGGAGAGCAGAGACAGGCAAAACTATTGAAAAATAAATAGGACTGCAGGATTTAGATACTTTATGGATGTACAGAAAAGGACACCTGAAGTACTACTGAATGTCACTATAAGTGTTGCTGCTTTTCATTAATTAGGAATACCAAACTAAGCCAGTCTGAAAGTGGAAGAGTGAAAGTAACAATTCACACACTCATTGAAGTCTTTTTTCACCATCAGGAAATGTTCAGTTTGGGAAAATGGTCCCATTTGGTATTTAGTATTTAATGGTATATCCCATTAAAAAAACCCTGACCATACTGCCAGAACTCCAAATATGGTCCCTGGATATGCATAAATTCTGTCTCTAGTGAGGACATAGGGACCAGAGTGCTACATGTTCATAGTGGGAATTTGTCCTGGGTTTGGTGATATCTATAGCCTGCTCAGGCCTAGAGTTACAAGAGAATTATAAAACACCAAGAAACACAGGAGAAACAGCATGATCAGATCACTTCCAACATGCACAAGAACATGCAGAGTAAATCCAGTGCACAACAGATGTGTGTGCTTCTTTTCAGGAAATCTTAGACAGAACTCTGGTAGCTGTAATTACATGTTTTTGCCTATAAGAATATATAACCATTTTCATGATAAATCAGACTTGCACCTCTGCACTCAATAATGGTATTTGCTAATATGGATTCCCCATCAAAGCACTTCAGAGTAATGGGAATTGCAGAGAGCAATAAATCTCTGATGTCCTGCACACAGCTGGAGCAGCAGTGCAGCACACAGGGAGGTGCAGCCACATCTTTCAGAGTGCTGTGATGTTGGGCACTGCTCCCTGTGTGCTGATGTGTCCCCATGAAAAGGGTGGCACTTGCTGTGCATCTCAATGTGCTGCTGTAGATCAGCCTATGCCCAATTCTTTCCCCAAAGCAGTTCACTGAAGCATGACCAGCTTGCTTCTCCTCTCAGATAGGCTCACCCTCTGCTCTAACTCCTCCACTCTCCCTTCTGTTCCTTTAGATTTGTTTTCATCACAGTTACAGAAGTTTCGTGCTGAGCAAGTAAAATGATAGTTCCTTTTCTAAAAATCTTTTGATGTTTCCCAGAATAACTGCATCTACCAGACCTGTGAACCAGACCAAAATACCCTTTCACTAGTATTCAAAGGCAGAGAAGATAAACAGTGCTATATAAATCAGAGTATGCTCCCCAGTGCAGAAATTTCTTTCCAATAAATCTTTTTCTGGTATTTTACTGCTCAGATCAACACAAATACATGCTGTCCACTTTTTTCTTTTTTCTCCTGGGAAGAGGACAGTTTACTTGAAGCCACAATCAAACGAATCACATTTCCACCTTGTAAAAAATTAAAGCAGCAAATTAGACCTCAGATGAGAGATACATCACACTGCAGAATATTAGATTAACTTAACTTAAAGCAATCCATCAACTAAGAAAGGAAGAAAGACTCATCCATTTATTCTAGATAATTTCTTTTGGTGAAAGGAAGTTTTTTCATTGGTATCTGCAGAGAAAATAGTTTCTACCTGGCTGTTAGTCCTGGGATGTGCCTAGAAGAGGAGGCATAAATACAGCTCAGGTACCCCAAGGGGAGGCCCAGCTTCACCTCAAGCTGTAGAGGCACAGGGCCTGCCTGAGGCCCCAGCACATTGTCCCTCTCAGCAGTGCTGACCATTAATGCCCCACCAGAGCTGAGCTTGTTCCTCACCTGAGGAGCAGGGACACTGCTGGCTGCTCTCACTGCCTCTGCCAGGTTACTGATCAGATATCTTTTCATTGTTCAGTTTGGTGGAAACATTTCCAGTGCAAAAACTGCTCCTTGTGCATTTGTACAGCACCTGATGCTGGTAAGAACCTTGTGCAGTGTCCCTTACAACAGATTTGCAGGATTATGTGCAAATAAAAAGAGCATTTTAGCTTGACAGTGCTGTTCTATTAATTTGGATTCCCGAACCATCTTATTTTGTCAATCTTTGAAACTGATTAGTTTGCATATAAAAATCACAGTTCATTTGGCACAGGATTTCCATGCCTGGCTGTTTGGCAGTGTTTTGTGCAGGGCTATGAACCTCTGTTCCCCCATTAGTATTCACTGCAGCAAGATGATGAATGACACTGAAGATGTGTTTATCTGATGTGATTTCTTACTTGTCTTCACCCATTTACTATATACCTCATTTTGTTTCCTTTGTTATCTTCAGTCTTTTACCAAGCAAAACTGTTAAATCTTTTTTCATGATTACCATTTTCTGCATACCCATGAGCCTGATCCAGATTCTTTGAAAAAAATTCCTACTGACTTCAGAACACACTGGAACTGGCCTCTGTGGAGGATGAATGTGTCTGGCATGCCTAAAGCTGCAGTACTGCCACCTACTCATCCTCTCTGCTTCTTGTCTCTTTTGGGGCTTCACACTTTACCAGCTCTGCCAATAAAATGCTGACATTTACCCCTCCTTGCTTGCATTCCAAAAATATCTCAACCTCTGGCCATGCTGGTAGCATGTGGCAATCCTGCCTAAGCCTCAGTCTGCACTCTGACCTCAATAAACACTTTTGACAAGATGAGCTGGTTCTTGTTGGCTTTTGGGTATCAATCTCTGAACCAGCAAGAAGGTCTCATCATTTTGTGATGTGGCTTAATCCATGACTGATCTTGGTCCCTTTTTAGCAGTCAAGCATACGTGCTCTACTTCTCCGTCATCTGTAAAAATCTTTTTTTTCTGAATGTGACAATACAAACATAATGCAATACACACAAGAATTTTCCCCATTACAGGATGTAAGGTAGCAGTCTTTACCTTAGGACTTCTGTTTTCCAATTCATATGCAACTTTGCAGGACATTTTATTTCAATTAGAAAAACAAATAATGCCAGAAAGAATTCAGCTCATCCTTCCTCTCCATAAGCCCAGCCAAAGGGACTGGCTTTTTAATTATGGAGCAAGAGAGTCAGTAAAACATCTCCACCTCCTTTACAGGATCCTCAGGCTCCAGACTCACTATCAGATTGCTTTTTAGGAGCCAGCAAATTAAACTCCCCCCAGTGTTATAATCACCATGGTGATTATAATTCCATGGTGCACTGAAGTTTTAGGACGCCACAGAGTTGGAGCCAGTGTTACAACCACAGACTGCAACACACAGCCCCCACCAAGCAGCACCACACTGGGAAGCTCAATCTGCTTACTGGAACAATCTTTAAATAGCATTAACTGGCAGACAGCATTTCCTCTAGCTAGGCTGCAGCAACACTAGGGGGTTGTAATGCATCCCAAATAGAACACAGCACATGCTTCATAAGCTGTCCTATAACTGGCTCTTACTTATTAGAGATTCAACTCTCTCTCAAAGTGGGCTTAGAAAGGCAACAGGGAAAAATATTATTTTTCAAGTTATTATTTTCAGACCATTGCTTCAAAACCAGCAATTTTTAGATAACCATTTTTAAGCCATGCTTTTTTTTAATAACCATTACAAAATAATAATTGATAATATTTCAGAAAGAATTCTACTTGATTAAAAACAGTAAGTCAGAGATGATACCTTCAGGCTCTAAAGTTTCCTTTACAGAAAAAAAAAAAAAATAGCCTCTTTTATATTTTAGCCACAGACTTGAAAGATGAGTGTGAAGAGCTTGGACCATTTTTTAAGCACTTAGCACTTGCCAGGTGAGGTCAAGGTATGGATAAAATTTGGCTAGACTTTAGAATCAGCTTCTAGGAGCACTCTTAAATCTGGCTGTAAGTAGATGCCAATAGCAATCTAGTCTCTCTTGGACCTCTGTCCCTTATTAGATTCAATAACCACTCTTCTGAATGACAGCAGAGGGAAATTCACTAAAAACTGTTTTGAAGAGCTGAAAGGATCTCTCCCAGTGTGATAATTACTATGTTTCCATTTCTGTTAATGACATCTAAGAACTGGAAACAAAAGTAGTGGTGGAGGATTAAGTAATTACAGAGTATTAGATGCATTTGAAGAGCAGGGTCACAGAAAAAGGCAGGAGGAGGAAAGAGTGGGCATGCTGTGGGCTGCTCATCAGCTTGAAAGCTATAAAATATTCCCCCTTACTCACAGTGTGGTAGCTGTAAAGGACACAGACTCACAGTACAGATCAGCTATTCTTTATTGTCCTCATTCTGGAGAGCTACAGCTTTTATGGGTAAGTAAAGCTCTTGTTAACTATAGATAGATTCAATCTCTAGTCTGTGCTTAATTTTCTCTCATCTAGAAATTGCAGATGTATGTGACAGAAATAGAAAACTAATTTGGGTTGTTTAAATATACAAGTGTAGTTCTATGATAAATGCAGTACTACAGGTGACCCAAAATTCTTGTGTGTCCTATTTCAAACAATATTTAACACTTACAGACACATGAAAATTAAGGCTGGTTTAAAGAAAATTAGTAAATCTTGAGAATGGCAATGAAAAGGAAACTTGAAGCACTGGAAAATGAGGAGTTCTTATGAAATTTAAGTATTTGAAAGCAAACTGAAATTCATTCCTCTCTAGTGATAGTACAAAATCCATCAAAGCAAATATGCTCACATGTGCCCCTGCATACATGCTGCACTTTGCCAAGCACTACTGGGAGGACCAGAGCTGCATTTAGGTGGTCCAGCCTTTGAATATGCTCCTTTATGACTCAACCCTCAGCACAGGGAAAGCTGGAATACAAACCCTTAGCTCTGACCTTTCCACGTGAAAGGAATGCCTTTCATACTGGATTTAAAATACAACTTTGAGACTTTAATTTCCATTAGTCTCCAGATGATTCCAAGGTTTTGGCTAACTGGATCAAAGGGTTCAGCCTTGCACCTTCATTCTCCTGATGGCAACTCACGTCACAGTGGGACCTGGTGACATCAGCAGAACTAATCTTAGTAATACTCAATATGTTAAAGGGTGAAATAATCTCTCTTTAAGAGCAGTATGACAACTGAGCTGCCATTTAGAGTAATTACCTTCCTAGTCAATTAAATGATTATTCAAGTAAAGTTGAACATTTCAGTAATTTTGGGACACTGATAAAAAAGCAGGTCAAAATTTAACTTAAAAGCACTTTAAACAGCCAGAGGGATGGGCACAAAACATAAGTGGACTAAACTAGTATCAGACAGGTATTGCTCCTGGCTAAACTACCTCTATTGTACAGGTCATTTCTGTAGGACTGACTTTTATTGCAATTCAGGTGGAGACAGCTGAACTTGGTGGATTGTTTCTACTCCTACATCATTTAAAAGTACCTGTCCTGCTTTCTGAATGTGCTGCTCAGAAGGCTTATCCTTTTGATATATTTGCTGGTCGTGGCTCAAAGTTTTTATTCCCACTTTTGTTCCTGCTCTTTCCAGCCTGATTTTACTCACACAGCACTGTTTCTGCTGCCCAAGTACAAAACTATGGGCAGGATAATAAGAAATGACAAACAGAAACTCCCACACTTCTAAGCACAGGTTTGTCAAACTTATCTTAAAAAAAAACAAAACAAAACCATTCATTCATGTAAAATCATGGAAGAATTCAGACAATTTTTAGATGTAGGCTCTGTTACCTTCCTTACAACTAAAAATACTAAAGCCAGCCTGGCAAATATTACAAATTCCTTGTGTGTGCAGTCTTCAGCATTCCCCATTTGCTTCAACAGCATTATAAATCCATAATGCATCAACACCATAGGGAAATCCCACAGCTGCTGCTTTTAACTCAAGCTGTTTCTTCTTCTTGATTTTAAAGCATTGTATCAGGTGCACTTAAATAAATCAGACTCAACTAACTTATTGCTGTCTAGAACCTCATGAAAACTCAGCCACTCCTATTCTGTAGAACTAGGAATAGACTGCACCAAAGTCCATAAAGCCATCCTGACCTGTACAGGCTGCAGGAGGGGAGACTGGGTCCCAAAAGCAGTTTGGAATCAACTCCTCAAAGGCTCTCAGCCTCATTTCTGAGGTGCTTTGTGAAACAAAGCTCTTGCACTTGAGGAAGGATGAGATTGTATCTGAAGGCTCATACCCTGTATGTGTTTCCATCTTTTCTGTTTCTAAGGACTTGTTTGTATCACATGGTCACCAACAATCTGAAAAAAAAGAAAAAAGAAAAAAAAAACAATCCCCCTCTTCTTGCTCTGTTGCAATCAAATTAACTTTAATATCCATTTGCCTAAACCTATCATTCTTTGGGATCCCTCCACATGCACTGAAAAAGCCTAAATTAAGTAAATAAAATACAGTGCTGCTTGGAAAGAGCTAAATTATCTTTTCACTATTCTAATAACAAAATCAAATTTTCAGGGGGAGGTGTTTTCTAATGGAAATACAATTTAAGTTAAATCTATACAGAAAAAGTACTTCATTCAGGGCCCAGCCCAGGGAAGGACAGTGACAGTATATTGTTGTTTATAAACTGAAATGGGGACTTTGCTATAGTCCTTTGTAGTTAAGAGTACAAAACTATATCCTGTCAATTTGGGAATAAAAGCAGCTTAGCCTAACTGAAAGATCTGTAGAAACTCCTTCAAAAACACCAATTCCAGATGGGAAAAACAAATTACCATTTAAAAGAAATTACCCTATGTTAAAAATTAGAGAATATTTTAAGGCTATAAGAAATATCTGAAGTATTTGGAATCAGCACTGTTCAATGCAGATGTTGAATCTAGCATCCCAAAACTATTTTATCCAAATAATTTTATCATTCTTTAACTTACTTATTAAAAAAAAAAAATAGAACAATAGGAAGATATCTAGCAACAAAGTAATTCAGCCAAGAATCATTTCTTTCAATCATTTCTAATGATTGCAAGCATTTCTTCCAGACAAAAGTGAGAGAAACCTGACAAGATTTTTGAACCTGTCAGCTCTAGGTAATGTCAGAAAAGCTTGCACAGCATTATGCAAACACAAATTTGTCCAGGAAAATATTATTGCAAGCTTCAGTGCCCAGGCAGCACCAACCCACTGATGCAGCAGAGCTTACAGGTAACCAGGTCAACATAATTAAGTTAAAACAAACAAGAAATTACCCAGCCAAAAAAAAAAAAAAAAAAGAAAAGAAAAAAACCAGATTTTCAAAATTGCTAAGACACCTGTGTCCATCTGCATACATTTAAAATCTGATCTTTCTTGCTCTGCTGGGAACAAGCATAAAAATAACACTTTATGGATATTGAAAAAGTGATGCACCAGTAAGCAGATTCTGCTGAGCAACCTGGGTTTGGAGCAGAGCTCTGAATTGCAGGTCATATCTTACAGCAGCATGTGTTACTTACCTGCATTAAGCACTGACAGAGCTTATAAGGCCATAGCTTTTAAAATGTGTGTCAGAATTGAGAATGATCTTTTTTTACAGCACAAAGTCTCCTATACTGCATAAAAATAGCCAAACACACACACCCACTAAGCAAGAAAAAAATATTCCTGGCACTTCCATTATGCAACAAATTTCAATACTGTCTTCCAAGGATCTTCTTCACATCTCTCTCACTGAAAAACGGGTCAAAGGCACATGTCAGGATCAAAATCATAATACTCAGCACTACAAATTTTCAGTGTCACAAAAAAATATTTACATTTGACAGAATTTAAGCAAATTCTCACTATTGTCCACTTTATTCTGGAGATCCCTGAGATTAATAAGGTACCTCACTCCATGGGTCATGCAATACCCTTATCTTCAACAGTGCAGGAACAAAATCCTCCTCTCTCAGTGACTTTTTCCAGTCCATGAGTGGAGTCATACAAGCAATTAGCAAGAACAAGACAGGTGCAGGTAGAAGACAAGTTGCAGACAAAAAAATCTATTTTTTTGGCATTGTACCAGAGAAGCAAAAGAGAAACAAATGCCCTTTCCAGGCCTACAATATATCTTTGTACTACAGCTCCTCAAACAGCATTTGCCACACACAAGCAGAACGGGCAAATGCTCAGGCCTATGAGTTTACTTGCATAGAAGCCACCATTAATTAAACCCTAGAAGTTCAGGAATTTTAATCTGGACAGTGGGATCTTTGTGCTGTGCCTGTTTAGGGTGGAGCCAAAGCACAAAAGGCCAATAATTGCATTTGCTTTGTTATTTGTCATCTCTCCACGTAGGTCTCCTGCCACGGCCACCTTGCTGTGCCAGCCATGCCCAACATCCACCCACACTCCCCACAGATTGTTCAGCAGGTACAGCTGAGGCCTGGGCTGATGCCTTCATATCAGCAAAAAGGTTTCTGTTTTTTCACAGCTGTTCTTTTTTTTTTTTGGCTAAAAAGCCCCTTGTAGGAGTTGTCAGCCAAAGGAAATTAGTGTTTTCTCTGCCATGGAGTCTAATTGGTTTTCTCTCCACTGACAGCTCTTCAAGCCAAATTTAGGGAGCCAGGAAAATTAGGCTGAATGCTATTTGGCTGAGACTATGGCCCACTTCCCATACACACATGATAACCATAGGGAAGGGCTCCTTTAATTCAGTTTATGGTGCAAAACTTAAGATCTATATTAACTGCATGATCAAAGATCTCTTTAGAGACCAACAGCACTCAACAAATGCAGAAAACTAGATCTCCAGTGAGCAAGACAGAAATTTTATTCATTTCCATAAATGAACCTAATTTATCCCCAGCTGCCACAATTTGTCTGATTGCTTATCTGCTCACAGGTAGCTTTGCTGCACTGACAATTTACTCCTCTTCCACAATACATGATGAAATCAACACCTCCTGGAGCCAAAAACAACTGCAAAATAAGTTGAACTTTGATTTAAACCACCAAGTTTCCTGACCCCTTGTTTGTAAAAAAAAAAAAACAAACCTACCTGAAAACATTACCCAAACACAAATTGTGCTGATGGTGCTTTACTGATTGCTTTTGAGCACAGCACATTTGTGGCTATTCCTGCAAGCATGACTTCCAGCCTTTGGCATTTCCTTACCTTGCACCATGAATTGGAGCATCTGGGAGCTGAGGCTCAGCATTACCTGTGAAGCTGCTGTATGTCCAACAGATCTATTTCCTAAGCATTAAGTCAAATTATCAGGCATGTAAAAAGGCACCTACTGGTACAGAGGTTTACAACATTGGGATACTTTTACACTAAAGTGAATTTTATCCCCATTCTCCATCCCTCAGAAAAGGACTAAGTTTAATAGAGTACAATTAAGCAGCTTTTCATGCTCTTCAGCACATACATTCTCCCTGAATGCACTTGGCTGGCTTTTTTTTTACTTATCTCACTGACCTGTTTTAGGTTATCATATTTTCCCTCTTATCTGTTTTCAGTCAGGATTCTGCAGCCACTTTTCCTGTTGACTCCACAGGGCATAACATCAGCCACGAGCCAACAGGATCTGCTTTCTACCCACAGCTATCCTCACACACTTTTTTCTGTACTCCCTCCTTAGCAGAATCCAATTACCCAAGGATAAAGCCAAAAATTATAAAAATATAGAGTTGCTTTCTCCCTCCCAAACAATCTCCACTTCACAATCAATTGCCCTTTTTTTCTCACCATAACAATTTATCAATTTGGGTTACTACCAGAATATCAGTATCTCCTTCTACCAGGCCCTCTTCTGAGCCTGCATTTCTCTACTAGTTTTCTGAAAACTACTTCTGTTCATCTCAGTTTCTTTTTCTACTTTACTGCTAAGTGATTTCTTTACCTCATTAGAAAAAAGTCATGCATGACACCACATCAAAGGGAGCATTTGTGGCTGTCCTACCTGATTCATGACAATTAGGAGAATTTTAGACATGGATTATAGAAAGTTTTTTAAAACCTTGTGATTAATACAGATCATTAATTTAAGTACTAGACAGCCAGGCTTAAATTCCTGTTTTCATCAGCCCTTCCAACTATGGCTCAGGCTAAACTGTGAAAATCTCCTTTAAAACCTGCTGCTTTCTCATGTTCTTTGAATAGTAAAACATTCAAAGGTCCAGCCCATGGGATCATAGGTATTGAATACTTTAAGGAGCTCAGGATGGGCCAGTGCAGTCCAGAAAGGCTGCAAAAGCAATGAGCAAAGGCTAGATTTTGGGGACAGCACAGAGAGCTTTCCTCTGTTTTCCAGTTCCAGACAAGAGGTGTTTTTGGTGCACAACTTATGTATTTCACCATTAACATTGAGTATAATTACCCATAGTTTTGACCAGAAGAAAAGAATACTGGGGAAAATATGGGCCTTTTCAGATTCTGAAAGTGGGTGGAAGGAGATATTTCAATATCCAGGTAAAGACAGGGCTCCAGCTTTCTAGGAAAAAAACTATATCATACATTCCTACTCCTTTCCTCATTGGAGAGAATTGCTGAAGAATGCAGAGGAACAAGAGTTAAAAATCAGCCAGGTCAGGAGTTGTTCATAATTATATCCCTTTCATCCTCAGGATATTAGTTTTAAATTCTCTCCCCAGGTCCTTTTTAATCTCATAATTTTTCTCCTACATCTCATCACCCCTGAGTGCATGGACAAAGACACAAAATGTATCTTTTAACATGGCCCTAAGTGGCTTTCCATGGAGACATAGATAATAGCTTATCTGATTTATAGGACAATTTCCTTGCCATGGGTTTGAAAGTCTGAAGAGATGGAGGATCTGTTCCTCCAATACTTTACTTCATGCACCAAGATAAGATATTCTATTGGAAAGAATATAAGTCAGCCCAGTCCCAAAACAGTTGCATGACTTTCTAGAGATGAAATACAGTAATTCACCAGTGGAGAAATTAAAAAAAAAAAAACTTTCCTTGGATTGAATTGTACCTTTCTCCTCCCTTCCCTGGTAACACAATCAAAAGCAGCAGCTTGTGCTACCCATGGTTACAGCAAAATGCTATAATCATGTAGCTGCAGCACTCACAGCCAGCAGGAATGTGTTTGACCTTACAGGCTTTATTTGCTCTTAACACACATACACTCACCAGCCCTCCTGGACTTCTCCATCTCCAATTTATGCCTTTATGTTTCATATGAAACAAATTCAATATCACATCCCCAGACAAGGAGACCTGGAGCTTTATTTCTGCTACTATACAGTAATGCTTCTACTCAGCATACAGGTACATGTATTACCATAGGTTCATTTAGGGCATGCCACTACAAACCAGGAATTATTTTATCTATTTTAGGGAAAAGCATTAAAAAATACTGTGAGAAAATGGAGCTTACAGCTACATGATTTTGCAGGCTGCCACACTAACATGAATGCAGGTCAACTTTTCTTTTTGCTTTGTTTTTAATTACATTGCTAGACAGACTCAACAGCTATTTTGCAGTATTATGAGTTGAAATTTTAGTTTCTTCAGGCTACATCTTATGCTTTTCAGCTGCTCCTGACCTGCAGAACTCTAGGAGTTTCTCAACCCTAACCCTCATCCCTCAGCTGTTACACAGGATACATCAAAATAGAGACTTATATTTCCTGCCCTGGTGATACAATGTATTTACAGAAAACTACAGGCAAGAGAAGGCTAGATGACAATTTCAAGAAGAAAAAAACCAGAATTAGTTATTTTCTCTCTCAATCCAAAATTACTTGGTGGTACTTATCTCTAGTCCATGTTCTGCAAGCTAAATTACAAACAAATTCAACATAAATACTTTAATGAATTTAAGTGCAATTAAACAAGGTGAAACTTCCACCAAAGAAAATCCCTGTGGAGTTGATTACTATAAGTTAAGGAAGCATACCTGGGAAAGGATATATAGTGTCTTCTTTTACTTTTCTTTAATCATCTATTACCAGAGACATTAGACAAAGCTTAATAGACCTCCATTGGGAATAACTACCACATCTTTATACTCTGGAAAAACACATTACACCTTGTTTTTCTGCTTTGAGTAATGTTGATGATAGTAATCCATGGAAGAACTTCCTAAAGTATTCTAAAGGTAAGTGACAGAAGAATAAGTTCATTATGTGAAATTACTGAAGGACAAGGCAGCAGAACACAAGGCATTTGACTGAATTAACTTGTTTCAAGCCCTCAAATTGGCTCATACAGACCTCACACTGTTCAGGACCCAAACAACAATCAGAAGTACCAACAGTGGCATTTATCTTGAAGGATAGAATCCATGCTTCCTCTAGAAAAAAAAGAGAAAATAATTTCTACACATGTGAGCAGCTGTAAAAAGGGAAAAAAATCAGAAGCCATTGCTGTTTTAGAAGGGGCAAAATCAGTTGCTGAAAGAGGGAGATGTATGGGATTCTCTAACTCCCTGAGGACTTTCCAGGTCAAAACTAGCACTGAGAACTGACACAGCAGTGGTTCAAGGGATCCAAAGAGCTCACTCCTCATGGCTCTTTCCCCACTGCAAAAGCCAGATGAAGTTGCTGGGCTACAGCACGTTTTCTGCACTATTGCCTCTGCTCTCATTAGGATGATCAAAAACCAACTCCCACAGCAAAAGTCTGGTTCCTATGCCTCTTCTTGGTATCTTATGTACAGATTTATGTGTGAATTAATAATCCATGCCTTCAGCTCAGGAAAAAAGCCTTTTGTACCTCAGTCTCAAGAGGTTTCTAAACTCAGGCCCTGCAGGCAATGAGTGCCCATTTCCCTCTCTTCTACGGTGAATTACTAAAGCTGACGAGCGATAGTCTAGCAAAAATGCTGATTCAAGAGAACGAATAGTATTCCTTCAGAACATGTTTATTCTGCTAAAAGCCTCCTCAGAGGCCAGGCAGGCAGGCAGTCCCTGCTGTCTGACCAGCTGGCTGGCCTGGCTGGCTCCTTTCCAGGCTGGCTCCCCGCCGGCCGGGCAGCGCGCCACGCAGCCCCTGGCTGGCAAAGAACCCCTCCTGCAAAAACCCTGCAACAAATCCTTCTGCTCTGCCTCCAGTTCCACCGTGCCAGCCATCTATTCCAGCATGGGATGAAACAAAATGTCAGCACCCCAGAATTTTCCACAAAGGAGAAATAAATACCCTTTTCTGGTCAGTTTTAGTCACAAGCCGTATATGTTCTACTGCTTTTTTACATAAATAACTGTCTTAAAAGTGTCTTCACTGCCCCTGCAGAAGAATGGACTTAAACACAAAGAGTATTGAGGAATCAGTCCCAAGCCTGTCATTTTAATCAAATTTTTATAAATAACATGCATGATAAAATTGAGTCCCTGAGAAAAGGGTCCAGTATTTTAACACTGTTATAGTTAAATGCTGCTTTCTGTGAGGCTTTTATAAGTAACTCTTCAGTCAGTTACTGTGGTATTCACATTCTCTGAACATGACTTTCTTTCCCAGAATTTTTCCTGGGAAGCTGAAACACAGTGAGAAAGCAGAGAAGAAGAAAAAACAATTCTTGTCTCTACTTGCTACGCCTGTTGTTTTACACATGTGGAATGTGTTAGGAAGATTGTTTACCTGAAAGGAATTGGTAATTGGATTCTGGTGATGATTATTTATATTGATTGGCCAATTAGGGCCAAGCTGTGTCAACTGTCTGAGACAGTCATGAGTTTTTCTTCAGTATCTTTTACTATCTCTTTAGTATAGTATTAATATATCATATAGTATAATTTAATAAAACAATTCTTCAACCTTCTGAATCATGGAGTCAAATACCTGAATCATTCCCTGTGTCAGGGGCTCCCTACATTCAATAAGCTACCCCTCATACTACTCCTTTCAAAATACTACAGACTGAAACCAGAGGGGTGTTTTACAAGGACTTTGTCTGTCATGATGCATATGGTGCTATTCTATCTATTCCCTGGAGAAATGACAAAGCATCCAAATTTCGAGTTACTGCTGTACTGACCCAACGAGTCACCAGTACAGACTGTCCCCTGCTATTTGTAAATATCCATCTTCACAAATCCAGTTGCCTTTCTATAGCTTTATAGATCCTAATTAGAAATATATTAGAAATGTATTTGCAAACATCTCTATTGCTCCAATTAGAGAACACAGTACTGGAAGTCAAATGCCAACACATTCTGGGTCTTGATAAGATGAAAGCAGAATTCAGTAGATAATTCAATCTCACAGGCTTCTAATTTATTTCATGTTGCTCAATCAGCAGCTGTAACCTCCTGCCCACTCCCACTAGATCTTCATTTAAGATCAAACCTGATTCAACTGTCAGGTTGCTCAGGTGGTTTGGGGTTTTTTTTCTGGTTTTGGTGTAAAAAAGCTGCATTCTACTGTAATTCATTTACACAAAATTATTTATTCAGCAAATTTTGGCAGAAGAACTGGACCTAATTAATTCAGACATTTTTCTGGAGATGGTAGCTTCTTTAAAGCACAAAAGCAAATATTTTTAAATAACTGCTTTTAATTTTTTAAGCCATATAATTTTTCTTCTCAATAGGCAGTAACAGCTTTTAATTATGCTCTACTTCAACTCCCTTTACTTCATCCTCTTTTCAAAACAACTCAGGACACTTCTGTTCCTCAGAGGTAAACTCCTGTATGCACTGAATTAATGTGTTTTCATTTAAAAAAATCTCACATTAATTAATGGATATAATTAGGGACAGATAACAATGAGTTCAACAAACAAAAATAAGTGATCAATTACTAATTGGTTCATCCCCATCAAATAATTTCTGAGGTATGATTCATGAGTCAGCATTTTCAATGAAACCCTTTGTAAAGCAGAAATACTATTTTACTACAGTTTTGGTAACACCCTACCAGGTTACCCTAAAGTAACCCTCTGACATCAGTTTTCCACTAATATTTCTTACATTAATTGCAGCCACTTTAGGTCTTTTTGTTTCCAGAAAGCAGATGGAGGAATCTTCATATTAAAAGGACAGAAGACTTCTAAGAAATCAATAAAATAAGTGGTAACCAGCTGTCAGAATTGGATGTTATACTACAGTTTATAAAAGATGATTCACCACATAATTTACTGGGACACTCAGAATATCACTGAGCTCAACAACAGCATTAATGAAGTTGGAAGCAGTAAGAGTGGGATGAGTTTACAAAAACAGTGGCAAGGGATGTGGGAAATTAAAGTGCAGAAGTCTGATCTCTGCACAGGTAATCTGCAGGATTATAGTAAAGCACAGAGATACTAAGCACAGACATGATGAAAAAGGATATTCTCCCTGACTTTTGTGGAGGTGAACCTCCACAACCTGTCTCAACCTGTCTCTAAACATATTTTTAAGGAGCTGGTAAGAAGGTCAATACAGGAGATACTGTTAATGCATTTCAATTTCTACAAACCTTTCAATAACCTTTATCTAAGTTATCTTGGGATATGAGAGATGATTATCTGATGAAGTCTGAGGAGATGAA
The DNA here is from genome assembly GCA_013400575.1 of Peucedramus taeniatus. Taxonomy (NCBI): domain Eukaryota; kingdom Metazoa; phylum Chordata; class Aves; order Passeriformes; family Fringillidae; genus Peucedramus; species Peucedramus taeniatus. The sequence goes on from WBNO01013934.1 coordinate 234,733, forward strand.
TAAAGGCTGCTTTTACAATAGAAAGCCAAAATTATTATAGGTTGCCTTTGCTGAAACCTGTGTAATTCAATATACTCATAAATGACCCAGAAATAGCAGAATGGTAAGGAGTTTTTTTATTATCTGGAGTACTCAAAATTGACTGTGGAGAATTGCAGGAAAATTGTATCATCCTGTGTGACTTGGGATAAAGAGGCACATCAAGCTCAGTGTCTGCAAATGCAAAACAACCTACATGGGGAAAAGATGGCCAAATGATAAATGATGGTGGGGTTTAAGTTACCTCCCACTGCCCACAAAATGATAAGAGATCATTTTGATTAACTGCACAAAAGCTCTTCTCAAATAGACAAAGAATTAACAGAGTAGAAAACAAAACATGACAATCTCTGATTGAATCCCAGTCCACCTGAGTCTTGAGAACACTTTCAAATTCTAGATCCTCACAAAGAATAAAAGTGAGCTGGAAAAATATTCAAGCAAGTTTATCAAAGTTTCTGTAAATACTAAGCAAATTGGCAGAGGAATTACAAAGGAGGACTATAATAAAAATCCATCTGATTATGACAGACATGGAAGAGCTAATAGTGAAGGATAATTTCTTTCTTTTACTATAGCAACTCAAAGGCCATCAACTTCGACCTTTTTGGTAAATATTTTTAAACAAAGAGAAGCATCTTCCTCTTACAACAGTGAAACTGTGGAACTGTGTGATGTGGAGATAAAAATTATTAATTAATTTATACAGATTAAAAAAATCTGAATAAAAGTTGGTTGACATGTATTAGATATATATTGATGTAAATACTAGGTATGTTTCTAAAGGCCAAGGTTGCCAGAAACAAAGAGAGAAGTATTTTACCCCATCTCTTTCTTGCATCCTTTCAGGGCCTGCTACTGGCCACTGCCACAGTAGATAGATGAGCTGCAAGTACTGTCTCTATAATAAACATGTATTTAGAAATGACAGGCTTGATTTGGGTCCTGTAATTATTCCTCTCTCCTCCCCACCTCAAACTCTGACACAGTTATTATACATTAATTTCTGCTTCCAGATAGAATTTATCCCTGCATGTTTTATGCCTGCACAAGAGCTCTGTGCTGTGTGAGAAGTGACCACAACTTTGACCTCATGCTCTTGGAATAAATCAACATATTTAGATCTTGACTCTTCAGGAAATTATTTTATAATAAGACATTAGCACTGAAAAGAACTACTACAAGGAACTCAATATTTTCCATGCTGGCTCACCAAAGTTTTCTATCCCATTCTGTTTAGAAACCCTGAATAAGCACCTGGAATACCTTGGGCTTTGTGGAGATGACACAGAAGCTGAAGATCAGATCCTTGAAAGTTTGAATGGTATTCTCCTGGCTATTTCTGAAGATAGTTAAGTATCACTTTGGATCACCATTTAATCATTTGCACAGTTCAAAAGAATTCATGGCAGGTTTTGTTTATTGTGATAATCTGAATCAAGAAGTGATTGCTGCTGGAACTATAGCTGTCCTCAGGCTGTGTTGCTTTCTTTTCTCTCTGTATAAAACTCACAAAATTACCTGTAACCAGATAAAGTTTCTGGTCATTAAAATACCAAAAGCCTCAGAGAAATTCCAAGTTTAATATTTTATTTACTACAAATTCCTAGGACTAATTTCAGGTGACCCTGTCAGGTCAGGCATTTTAAAAGTAGTTTCTAGTCTACTTATATACAAGTCCCTAAAGCCTTTGCAGACTCTCCTAAAATGACATAAACCTGCATTTATTTGAGTCTCCTGGCAGATGGTGATTTACTACCTCCAGGCCAGCTGGCCATATTTTTGATGAAAAAAGGCTAAGGGAATTGTCTGTTCTAATTGCTGGTCTAATAAAAGATGCTGTGCCTACCTACAGAATTAATTGCTAGGCCATGCCTCAGGAATAGCATCTTAATCCCTGACTTCCCATGCCTTATGCAGGCATCCTTTTATAGTCAGAGAAGATGAAACTGTTTTCCTCTTTGCTTTGCCACCCCTGCTTCAATTCAGCATAAAGCAGAGCAATCAGCTGGAACCACACTTGCTGCAATTCAAGCAGATGACTGTGCCCATATATTCAGAGTCAGACAGCCTTTGAGAACCTTGTTAAAGCAGAAGCTTGGATCCCACAGATACCCACTCAGAACTCTAGGAAACAAAGGAGCATGTGAATAAAACAGCTGCAAACCTACTGCAGGTACTGCTAACATCCTTATCATTGCAGAGCAGAGATCCTTCCACCTACTCAGAGGGAGTGGGATCTTCCCAACTTTGGCAAAAATCCTGAAGGGCAATCCACGATGTGCAGTGAAAGCAGCCCACGTGCTCTCAGAGATATCCAAAAATGGTAAGTTGTGCTTAAACATTACTACAAGGCATCTTACAGCAAATTAGCTTCATGTTTTCACTCTTGAATTTTGTTTCACGGCTACCAGCTATTGCTACTGTAATTGTTTTATTCCTAAATGGCAAAAGCCCTGAACTCCCTCTCCTTTACCCACACAGAGGAAATGAAGACACCATGTATTGAAGCAGATTTGGTTCTAACACTGATACCTTTGCTGGAGAGCACAGACCAAGAAATGCTGCTGCACGCTGGGAGGGCCATTGGCCGTATCTGTTACGATAATCGTAAGTACCCACTGAAGAGAATCTGCTTTTCCCTGCCTCTAAGGCATTATTTTAAATGGCATTGTAACCTGTAACTCATAATAACTTCATGAGACCTGAGCACATCATGCACTTCAGCCTCCAGTTAGGTATGCAATTCACAGAGCTCACAGACACCTGCTGGATGCACCCCAAGCATTGCCTGAACCCTGGGTTTCCCCCCTGCATTTCTGACTTCAAGGTGGCACATCTCTGTCAGAACTGCCCTGAAATTACTAAAGGAGCAGAGCCTCACACACATCTCAACCAATTCTGCAGACTTGCCTTGGGTCCAAATCCTGAATGGCTTGGACTTCTTCCAAAGTAATAAGAACATCTATAAAGCA